>OX365948.1:57987400-58362854 GCA_947247005.1 Spisula solida | reverse complement strand
TACCCTTTGCTTTATAGATTTTGGGGCTTCTAATTCTAAAAAGGGGGACAAATTATGTAGGACCAATACCAACTCATGTGTAGGTCCTCTTGGTCATTGAAGGTAAACAAATAAGCATGTCTTAGTCCAAAAGGGGCATAATTTCAACAAAATACTAAATAATTATCTTCTCCTGTGTAGGGGTTGGGTCATGATGGTTAACATGTATGCAAAGTATCAAAGCAATATGTCAATGCACTTTGAAGATATTAGAGGTTAAAAACCCTGCACCTAAACTTTAACATTCGTATTTTAAAGTCCAAAAGGAGCATAATTTCAACAAAATGCTTGGTATAGTTACCCAGTCCTGTGTAGGGGTTGGGGTCATGATGGAGAACAAGTATGCATAGCAATATGTGAATGCACTTTGAAAATATCAGATGTGAAAAAACCGGTACCTAAACTTTAACATTAGCACTAAGTTGAAAAAGATGGCATAATTTCACCAAAATGTCTAATAGAGTTACCTACCCCTGTGTATGCATTGGGGTCATGATGGTAAACAAGTATGCAAAGTATCAAAGCAATATGTCAATGTACTTTGAAGATATTAGAGGTTATAAAACATGTACCTAAACTTTAACATTTACATTTCCAAGTCTAAAAGGGAGCATAAATTCAACAAAATGCTTGATAGAGTTACCTACCCCTGTGTATGGGCTGGGGTCATGATGATGAACAAGTATACATAGCAATATGTGAATGTACTTTGAAAATATTAGAGGTGAAAAAACCGGTGCCTAAACTTTATTAGCACTAAGTTGAAAAAGGGGGGCATAATTTCACCAAAATGCTTAATAGAGTTACCTAACCCTGTATATGGGTTGGTTTATAATGGTGTACAAGTATGCAAAGTATCAAAGCAATATGTCAATGTACTATGAAGATATTAGATGTTAAAAAACCCGTACCTAAACATTTGCACTATCTGCACTAAGTAGAAAAAGGGGGCATAATTTCAACAAAATGCCTGATAGAGTTACCTACTCCAGCATATGGGTTGGGGTCATGATGGCAACAAGTATGCAAAGTATGAAAGCAACATCTCAAAAGACTTAGAGAATATCAGAGGTTAAAAACATGTACCTAAACTTTAACAAAAGTGTTACGTCAACGCCGACGCTCGGGTGACTGCAATAGCTCCCCTTATTCTATGCCCCTTGTATATTGAATTGACTTATAAAAATAAAAAAGTGTGCCAAGTTTCAATGCAATAGCATAGATAGTAAACAAAATATTTAACTTCTTTAACAAAAATATCTAAGTGAAAAAGGACAATAACTCCTTACAAAATCATCGTAGAGTTTGTCCTTTGTCTAGCGGAGTTGACCTATGAAAATAAAGAAGTGTGCAAAGTTTCTATGCAATAGCATAGATAGTAAAAAAAGTTCAACCTTTTTAAAAACTTTAAACAAAATGCCTAAGTTAAAAGGGCAATAACATCTAGCAAAATCATACTAGAGTTCTAACCCATGTCTATCATGCTTGACTTATGATAATAAATAAGTGTGTCAAGTTTCAATGCAATAGCATTGATAGTAAACAAATATTGAACTTTATCAGATTTATCTGCATAAAGTGATACACAGAATGTAAATTTTGTATAAGTGTTTCCATATATCATACTGTGGTACTCATGTTTCATAATGTGGTACACATCATGCTATTTTGGTCATAAAATGGTATACATAAAGTAATTTTTGTACAAGTGCTACCATGTTTCATAATGTGGTAGTTCATGTTTTATTAAGTGGTACACATCATGTAATTTATGTATAAGTTGTTTACATGTGTTATTATGTGGTACAACTCGTGAATTTTTTGTATAAGTGGTATACTTTTGTCATGAAGTGCTGCAACTCATGTACCTTATGTTTAAGTGGTATGCCTGTTTCATAAAGTTGTTCACATCATTTAATTTATGAATAAGTGGTATACATGTGTCATAAATAGGTACAACTCATGTAACTTTGGTATAAGTGGTATGCATTTGTCATAAAGAGGTACACATCATGTAATTTTTGTATAAGTATTTTACATGTTTCATTAAGTGGTACACATCATGAACTTTATGTATAAGTACATACACATTTTATAATGTGGTACACATCATGCAATTATGGTCATAAAGTGGTATACATCATGCAATTTTTGTATAAGCGTTTCCATAAATCATACTGTGGTACTCATGTCTAATTTTGGTATAAGTGGTATGCATTTGTCATAAAGTGGTACACATCATGTAATTTTTGTAGAAGTATTTTACATGTTTCATTAAGTGGTACACATCATGAACTTTATGTATAAGTGCTTACACATGTGTTAGTGGTTAACATGTGTCATAAAGTGGTACACATCATTCGATTTTTGTGTAAATGGTTTACATGTGTCATAATGAGGCACATCATGCAATTTTTGTACAGGTGATGCACTTGAGTCATAAAGTGGTACACATTATGTAATTTTTGTATAAGTGATTCACATGTGTCATAATGTGGTACACGTCATGAAATTGATGCACAAGTATACATTTTTTTTATGTGGTACACGTCAGAATTTTAGGTATAGGTATACTTTATCATATAGTGGTACAATTCATGTAATTCTGGAGTCTTAGAGTGGTACACATCATGTAATGTATATAAAAGTGGCTTACGTGAGTTATTATGTGGTACAACTCATGTAATTTTTGTATAAGTGGTATACTTTGGTCATAAAGTGCTGCAACTCATGTACCTTATGTTTAAGTGATATGCCTGTTTCATAAAGTGGTACACATCATGTAATTTATGAATGAGTGGTATACGTGTGTCATAAATAGGTACAACTCATGTAATTTTGGTATAATTGGTATGCATTTTTGTCACAAAGTGGTACACATATGTAATTTTTGTATAAGTATTTTACATGTTTCATTAAGTGGTACACATCATGAACTTGATGTATAAGTGCTTACACATTTTATAATGTGGTACACATCATGCAATTTTGGTCATAAAGTGATACACAGAATGTAAATTTTGTATAAGTGTTTCCATATATCATACTGTGGTACTCATGTTTCATAATGTGGTACACATCATGCTATCTTGGTCATAAAATGGTATACATAAAGTAATTTTTGTACAAGTGCTACCATGTTTAATAATGTGGTACACGTCATGAAATTGATGCACAAGTATACATTTTTTATGTGGTACACGTCAGAATTTTAGGTATAGGTATACTTCATCATATAGTGGTACAATTCATGTAATTCTGGAGTCTTAGAGTGGTACACATCATGTAATTCTTGTACGAGGGGTGATCGCGAAGTTCGTTTAATTTGCTTATAAATTATTCATTTTTAGTTAAATATTGATGAAACTTCACTATCAGGATGATCAACATGATTGAAGTTGAAATATAGAACGGAATACAAATCCACCAACTTATGCGACAATTAACGGTACACTTGGCAACGCTACTACACGTGGTTGCAGCACACCAAAATTAAGACATTTTTCATCTTTCGTTCTCCTGAAACAATGTCGATTTTAAAGTCTTATGTGTGACTAAAATTCACGCAAATATAACACATCATACGTCAACGTCATGGTGTCATTTCCATAGAATATGATGTCGTTTACTACATTCGCTATCGAAATTAGCACTGTGTTTATCTATACTGATAATGAAACGGAAACAACGTCATGACGTCAAAGATGTGACATTGAATTGAGGCGCTTTACAGAATGTTTCATGGGAATTTGAAAAAACACTGACTAAAACCAATGAAAAGATGAAAATGTTCGACAATTTATAAGCGTATAGCCCGGCAGTTACCAACATACAACACAGACGATTCAAAATGCACAGAAGGTCAATTGAAGTCAACAATAGAGAAAGGTTGCCATTTACAGTGATTCCGTGTGTACGTGAAAAGTGCGCGGAATCAATCGAAAAGACAGACGTAAAACCATTAGACTGATAGTCAGCGAGCTCGAGAATCTCCTTTAACTATGTATGGGATCTGTCCGAAAGAGCTAGGTATGCGGAAAATCAGATATTCGTAGGCTTGTGTCGTCACTTCGTGGGATAAGTGCACCATACATTGGACCTACATTTCGTTTGACGTTATGTGACGTCGTTTAGTTTTCTAGTGTGCGGCGTCTATGCATAGTGGATGTTTAGAAATCGTCGTAACTATGTAACTGTTTGGTGTATTTTTCTTATTTTTATAAGAGAGTTTGATAATGCATACAAGATTGTTATGATATTATTTATTATTCCTTATGTGCACAACAACACGATTCACAACAAAATTACACGAACTTCCCGATCAACCCTCGTATAAATGGTTTACATGTGTCATAATGTGGTACACATCATGTACTTTTATATTAATGGTATACATGAGTCATAAAATGGTTACATCGTGTGATTTATGAGTGGTACACATCATTTAATTGTGTATAACTGGCTTATGTGTATCATAATGTGGTACTCATCATATAAATTTTGCATAGGTCATATCATATTAATTAGCTGTGAATGGAATAAATGACTATTTTGTGTAATTATATGTATGCATGATTAGTTTATGCCATTGCTAGATTGGTAACTATAATGCGATCCGGCTGAACGATGTATATGCACTTTTTGTCAATTTGGTAACCATCTTACACTTTAGCTAAGTGATATCAATGTGTACACGATATTACGCACGAGTGAATGTATGTACATGTATGTATAAATGAATGTATGTATGCGTGTTGGTATGGGTGGACGTATGTACAAGTAGGTATGTTAGTATGTACGACTTATATGAAAGTGTGATACCTGAACGGTTTATTCGAGTTGCATGTATTATGCATGAGCTATTCTGGTTGAATTTTCCACACATTGACACAGCCTTCTACACCTATTATAGGAGTTTAAATGTTCTATTGCTTTTTGTTTTGCATTCTTTTTTTGGAATGTCTTTCTTTCTTTCTTGTTGAGCAGTTTGAGTAATACTGGGAAACCGTCGCAATATCTATTATATAGCTGAGTATCAAACTCAATTAATCCAAAAGATTTTCAACATTCATTGTCAACCAACATTATCACACTGCAACTATTGAATGACTGAAAATGTAACCTTTGTGTCAATGAATGTACAGGGACTAGGTGATACCTCGAAAAAGAAAAGATGTCTTAAATTATCTGAAAAGTAAAAACTATAACATTTATTTTCTACAAGACACACATTTCACCAATAAGGAGATAAATTATATACGTGCTCAGTGGGGATACGAATGCTATTTCAGTAATTATACTAGTCAAGCCAGAGGCGTCGCCATATTGATAAATAATAATTTCGATTTTAAATTTATAAGTTGTGATACATACGAAAATGGAAATCTGCTTATACTCAAAGCCAATGTTTATAGCAATGACATTACATTAATTTGTTTGTATGGCCCTGACCCTGTTTTCTTCAGATCTATAAAAGATAAATTGTTACTAATCGACACTCCATGTATTTTAGTCGGAGATTTCAATCTTGTTTTAGACCCTATTAGTGACTGTTTTAATTATTTACATATCAATAATCCAAACGCAAGAGAAGTCGTTCTTGAAATGATTCCGGAATGTAACTTAATTGACTGTTGGAGAGAACAACACATGGAAAAAAACAATATACTTGGTTCAAGAGAAATCCGGTTAAAAAAGCTAGACTCGACTTTTTCTTGATCTCACATAACCTTTACGCAGAAATGGAAAATACTGAAATAAAGGCTGGCTACAGAACGGATCATTCATTAATTTTATTGAATATTCGATTCGGTAACTCTGTTAAAGGTAATTCATTCTGGAAATTCAATAACTCTCTTTTAAAAGATATTCAATATGTAAATCATATAAAAACTCTAATAGATGAAACAAAACTACAATATGCTTCGGCAAACCAACATGATTTAGAAAACATAGGAAAGGAAATTATTAATTTGAAATAGATGATAAACTGTTTTTTGAAACCTTGATGATGGAAATAAGAGGTAAATCCATTTGGTACGCTTCATATAAAAAGAAACAAGAAGAAAACAGGAAGAAAAATTAATATCTCAAATAAGCTCTCTTGTAAAAAAACATAATATTGACTACCCATTGTTAGAAACTAAAAAGCATGATTTAAACGAACTCAGAACAAAGAAGATGCAGGGTGTTTTTATTAGATCTAGAGCAAAATGGATTTCTGAGGGAGAAAAGACATCCACATATTTTTGTAATTTAGAAAACAGGCATTACATTTCAAAGGTTATGAACTCGTTATACTCTTCTTCGGGTACCTTACTTCAAAGTCAACAAGATATATTAGATGAAGTGGCTAAACACTATAAAACATTGTACTCGTTAAGAGAATGTGAAAATTTTGACCCCGAAACCTTACTTCATGATATAGAATCCCCCAAATTGACTGAAGATAACAAAAACTACCTCGGAAATCATTTAAACTCAAGTGAAATGTTGGCATGCCTTAAGCGCATGTCTAATGACTCATCACCTGGCAGTAGTGGTTTTACATCAACTTTCTTTAAATTCTTTTGGAAAGCCATCGGTCAATTTTTAGTCAGATCTATCAATTATGCATTTGATTCCGGTGAATTATCTTACACCCTTAAACAAGGTGTAATAACTTGTATACCTAAAGGTGGAAAGGACAAACAATACATAAAAAATTGGCGTCCAATCTCTTTACTCAATGTTTCGTACAAAATAGCGTCTGCATGCATTGCACAACGCCTGAAAACTGTTTTACATAAACTTATCAGTGAAGACCAAACTGGCTTTTTGTCAGGTAGATTTATAGGTGATAATATTAGACTAGTATATGACATAATGCAGTTGACGGAAGAACAAAACATACCGGGAATGATATTACTAATTGATTTTGCTACTGCATTTGATTCTGTCTCATGGTCTTTTATGTATAAGGTTTTTAGCTATTTTAATTTAGGTGAAAATTTTATCAAGTGGGTAAAACTGTTCTACACAAATATTCAATCATGTGTTAACATTAATGGACATATGTCAGACTGGTTCAATATTGAACGAGGCTGTCGTCAGGGCGACCCCCTATCCCCTTACATTTTCATTCTTTGTGCCGAAATACTTGCACTACTAATGAAAAACAACATTAATATCAAAGGAATAACTATATATAATATTGAATTCCTCTTATCACAATATGCAGACGACACTTCTATCATGCTAGACGGGTCTGAAAAATCTTTACAAAACACTATGGAAACGTTAAAATTCTATGCAAAAATATCTGGTCTAAATATTAATATTGAAAAAACAAAAGTTATATGGATAGGTTCGATGAAAGGTTCAGATGTTAGATTTTGTCCTGAGTATGAGCTGTTATGGGAAACGGAAAGTTTCAAGCTTCTGGGAGTCGATTTTCCAATTGACCTTAATGATGTAACTGATGCTAATTACTCTTCAAAAATAGAAGATATTTAAAGTCTTTTCACACATTGGTCAAAAAGAATACTTTCGCCAATTGGTAAAAATGTAGTGATTAAAACGCTAGCGTTGTTTAAAATTAATCATCTTATATTAAGTCTACCTAACCCAAATTCCAATACCGTTAAACTAATCCAAAATGCATTCTTTAAATTCCTTTGGAATTCTGGACAGGACAAAATAAAAAGAAATATCAATATTGAACTTTATCAAAAACTTTAACCTTGTTGCCTGAACAAACGGACGGACGATACGACGGACGGACTGTTAAATTTTAATATGCCACCTTCGGGGGCATAAAAGGCTATAGGAATGCGACCTGTATAATCTGATAATCGCTGTACGTTCCATGAGGATCAGACCTGTTTAATCGTGTAGCAGTAAAGAGTTATCACCCTAAAAGCTCATATGACATTGATTGAGAACGTACCAGATCGCTGTAGACATCACATTAACAATAGAGAGGGGCATACGCATAACTAGCTAAGTCCGTTTTTGTGTTTATGGAATGATCAACACTAGAAATTGGTGCCCTCGGGCAAATTATGTCGAGCCTCGGCGCACGTTGAAAAAAGCACCAACTTAAATGTGCCAAGTTACATATAATCCCACCATGCATCAAGAAGAAATGATCCGTACAAACTTCAATATGACCTTTGACCTGCAACTGTGACCTTTGAGATAGGAACCTGGGGGTTGGGCATGACACTCTGCCCCACGAGGTTAACATTAATGCCAAATATAAGAAAGATTGGTCAATGTATGACAAAGTTATGGGTCCGGGCAAGCTCAATTTGACCTTTTGACCTCCAACTGTAGCCTTGACCTTTGAGATAGGAACATGGGGGTTGTGCAAGACATTCTGCCTCATGGAGGTTAACATTTATGTCCAATATAAAAAAAAGATTGGTCAATGTATGACAAAGTTATGGTCCAGACAAGCTCAATTTGACATTTGACCTCTAACTGTGACCTTGACCTTTGTGATAGGAACATGGGGGTTGGGCATGGCACTCCGCTCCATGGAGGTTAACATTTATGCCATATATGGGAAAGATTGGTCAATGCATGACAATGTTATGGTCCGGGCAAGCTCAAGTTGACATTTTGACCTCCAACTGTGGCCTTGACCTTTGAGATAGGAACCTTGGGGTTGGGCATGACACTCTGCCTCATGGAGGTTAACATTTATGCCAAATATAAGAAAGATTGGTCAATGCATGACAAAGGTATAGTCCGGACAAGCTCAATTTGACCTTTGACCTCCAACTATGACCTTGACCTTAGAGATAGGAACCTGTGGGTTGGGCATGACTCTCCTCATGGAGGTGAACATTCATGCCAAATATAAGGAAAATTAGTCAAAACATGACAATGTTATGGTCCGGACAAAATCTGACGCACGCACGCACATAAGAGCCAATATCAAATTTGAGCAGATTTTCTGTCTTTTTAAATTTTGATTGGTTTTCAGCTCTTTAATACAGAAATTTAGCACTAATAATTGATAATGACATTAAAATCTAGTAATTCGACGCAAAAAACCAGACATATATTGCATATTTAGCTCTTTACAGCATCTGATGTACCCATTTTGTCCTTGCTGTTACGTGTCTTTTGTCCCTAAAACATCATGAAAAGCCCTTTTTGAATACTTTACAACATAAGTATTATTCTTTTTAAGCATGTAAGCTTAATATCAGCATCCAATGTTTCCAAATTTGAATACAATAGTCTGTTTACAACATTAACATGTGTTTGTTGAGGCTTTGAACTTTGTCTCTCACATAGATGTCCTTGCTGTTACAGTGTAATAATTCAACATGTACAACCTTAAACACTTATGATAAAATGCGGGAAAATAGTCGACAATGATTAAGTATTTACATCTAAATGAAGGATAAAATCGTTAAAGAGCAGTTGTAATTTTTATTAACAAAATGTGAAGTTTCATCAATGCAAGTAAAATAGTATTTTCAATTTGTGTCCTTAATGTTACACACATTACGCAATTACCCAATACCGTTATTATTAAATAGATATTACCTAACGATGTCAAATATTGGTATATTTATAATTTTGATTGAAAACAGATGAATGGTTGTAGGATTTTATGATATTTATAGAAGAGAAACCAAATACGTCCTTGCAGTAACAGTCCTTAAAATAACGCTCAATAATGTAATCAGCATGAAGTAAAAGTGTTTCTGCAAAAGCATATTGGTTCTGTATGAGTTTTCTAAACGATTACCTGTTAAATATTACTCGTTTGATTATCCCGTCATAAAACCTTTGCATATACTTCAATATTAAATTGTAGATTTTATGTGCAAATCTGACGACATGTTTAACAGTGTTTGTTCATTTTTGTTATTGCAAGGACATAACTTGTTACATGTACATAAATGACTGACCATATATCTTAAAGTGATATAACACATATTTTAAAATCACAAACAATTAAAAACCGATATTGGAAGTTAAGAACTACTAAGATACAGTATAAAGTTTTGTATAATATTTTTTAAAAGATAGTTCTAATTTTACACAGTTTTATTTTCGTTACAGCAAGGACACCACCATGTCTTCTGTAAGCAATTTATATACAAGCAAACACCTTTTAAGGGTTAGAAACGATCTTATGCTCATTCAGATATATCAGCAAATAATATTATTGGTGTTTGTGATAAAAATTATGACATTGTATTTTTTACAAATTGACCCATTAAAAACTGCCCAAATTTGATATTAGCTCATAAACCAAAAGTTGGGACTAAGTCTCGCTCACCGCAAGCGGGCTCGACAAAAAACGAAAAGTATTGTTATTCAGACAAAATTTATTTAATCAATATGCGCTACTTTTTTCAATAAGTATACATTCGTTACAACACTTTAATGTTTGTTCGTCCGATAACATTCACGTACTCATTTTGTACATTTGTTTTGCTGGTATATATTAATTCCTGGCAAAAATATTTCCAAAATGCTGGTGTTCCTTTAGTTCTTTTAGCAGTGTACTTATACATGTTTCAGTAAGTGATTTAAACTGAAACTCGTCTGTTTCCGTAAGCGCCCGTTTGTACGCGGCTGTATTCGATCCAAATGTTTATATTTCTACATGTGCAGTATATAGCGTAATATCGCCATTTGGTGGCACTACTCAGATTAAATCGAAAGAAAAATCAAACATATAGAGTAGCGCAGTGGTAACATTTGCGCCTTTAATTCTAGTGGTCGCAGGTTCGAAACTTACTTTAACCTTTTGACATTTTACTTCAATTTTGTACTTTCTATCTTTGAATCAAGGGGTTTATGTTTAAAACTGTTTCCCGTATGTTTTCTTTATTTTCTGTTTTTGTAATATTCTAATTGCATATATTTTAAGTTTTTAAAGAAGATCTACATATATAACCTCGAAAATTAAATTAACTTGGAAAAGAGTCTGAGAAATGTATACTTTAGCTGCCATAATGCACCAGTCAATATTATGGCCGCCCGGGGGGCGGGGGATATAGGGGGAATTAAACGAAACTTCCACGACAGCCTGGAATTAGACGACCTTATCGTCTCTGTGTCCCGGAGAATAGACCTTCGTCCGGGAATTTCGACACCGCGAAAGACGACAGAGTTACTTTAATTTGTAATTTTATTAAATTACCCGGATGAAAAACTATGCCACACGGTGGGGATTTAGACAGTAAGCATTGTCTCCTGGTGGGGATTAATACATCAAAAACTTGAAAATGTCTCATTCCCCTGGGTCTCCCGCACTACTAAATATTGACTGGTGCATAAAGGGAAATGGTATGTTTTTCTGCATTGGCTGTCAATAGTGCTACTTTTCATCAAATAACGAAACTTCAGAGGAAATTATCACATTGGTGCTTTAAATGAACATAATACTGCCTAAATTTGTCAAGTGGACCACATAAATATTAACAGAATAATGATTAAAAACTTACCGTCGTCCGAAATCGATACACATTTGGTGGCTATTTCCGCTGTACGGTGTCTACCAGTGGTTTATAAAGCTTGAAAAATACATCCTGCAATAAATCACAAGAAACCTGAATAATATATATCATCTTAATAATAGCTATAACTATTTCATTCATTTTCATCAGCGTAGGAGAGATCATGGCTATAAACAGAGTTTCATATACAAATGTACCCACCAGCTAGCTATATGAGAGATCATGTCTGTATACAGAGGTATTCATATACAAATATGCCCACCAGCTGGCTATATGAGAGATCATGCGTGTATACAGAGGTATTCATATACAAATATGCCCACCAGCTAGCTATATGAGATACAAATGTGCCCGCCAGCTAGCTATATGAGAGATCATGCCTGTATGCAGAGGTATTCATAAGTAAATGTGCCCACCAGCTAGCTATATGAGAGATCATGCCTGTATGCAGAGGTATTCATAAGTAAATGAGACCACCAGCTAGCTATATGAGAGATCATGCCTGTATACAGAGGTATTCATAAGTAAATGTGCCCACCAGCTAGCTATATGAGAGATCATGCCTGTATGCAGAGGTATTCATAAGTAAATGAGACCACCAGCTAGCTATATGAGAGATCATGCCTGTATGCAGAGGTATTCATATGTAAATGTGCCCACCAGCTAGCTATATGAGAGATCATGCCTGTATACAGAGGTATTCATATGTAAATGAGACCACCAGCTAGCTATATGAGAGATCATGCCTGTATGCAGAGGTATTCATAAGTAAATGTGCCCACCAGCTAGCTATATGAGAGATTATGCCTGTATACAGAGGTATTCATAAGTAAATGTGCCCACCAGCTAGCTATATGAGAGATCACGCCTGTATGCAGAGGTATTCATAAGTAAATGAGACCACTAGCTAGCTATATGAGAGATCATGCCTGTATGCAGAGGTATTCATATGTAAATGTGCCCACCAGCTAGCTATATGAGAGATCATGCCTGTATACAGAGGTATTCATATGTAAATGTGCCCACCAGCTAGCTATATGAGATATCATGCCTGTATACAGAGGTATTCATAAGTAAATGTGCCCACCAGCTAGCTATATGAGAGATCATGCCTGTATGCAGAGGTATTCATATGTAAATGAGACCACCAGCTAGCTATATGAGAGATCATGGCTGTATACAGAGGTATTCATGTGTAAATGTGCCCACCAGCTAGTTATTGGTGAATGACAAGTGTTTATTGTTCATTCGTCCAATAGATTGCTGGTGGTCATTTTACATATGAATAGGTGATCTCCCCTATTGGTGATGCCATTAAGCATCATTCGTTACAACATTATAATTGTTATTGTAGTTCATGTATCAATGAATAGATCTACATTTTTGTATATGAAAAAAAATGCATGTTTAACTAGCAATTGTCTTATTTCGTTAAATATTCTATCATAATACAAAGATTTATTATAATATTTTCAAATATAGGTCTACACAAAACACATTGTCCAAACATTAACTAAACAGTTTTAGATATATTAGACGCGTCTTTTACACGACCCTGTTTGAAAATAAATATTTTCATGGATAAATGACAATTTAAAAAAAATTAAGACAAATTATATATACAATGATATATACCTTTGTGCATCAAGCCTCTATCTACGAATGGGGAACATTAGATGTATGTGTATTCTTAGCTGTAATCATAATTATGGGATATAAAACATGGACAATCTTGATTTTTACTCAATCCATTTTGACACCTGCAAATAAAAAGTATGAAGGGACATTGGTGACCAGTTAGCAGGTAAGGTAATCTCTTAGGTGCATTAGGCCAAACATATTTTTTACACTAAATTATATTTTCTAAGCTGCGAATCATGTTCTGTTCGTCAATTGTCTGCAATATTTCTCTTTAATTAGTGGTCGGACTTCAACGAAACTTTTATTAAGTCTCATTTTACTTGAATAAGTCAGATACATAACTAGATTTTGATCAAAAGTATATTCTTACAAGGGTTATAAAACAGTTTTGTAAGGACTAAAAACCGTTGAAATTATCCTCGAGCTTCGCGAACAATACACTAGTCGAATGTTCTAAGTACACACTTTGTATTTTTCATTTAATTGAAAAAATATTAGACCTATCTGTGAATCGAATATACCATTGGAATCAGGAAACTATTGTCTATCACGTTGAGTTAATTGCCATTCTAAAATGAAATAACAACATATTAAAAACCACCATTTAGTTCACTGCTTAAAACAACGAAGTCGCACATCAATATCGTGTATGACCACAGTCTGTCCTGTTGATAGCCTGACATCTCTGAGGCTTTGAATTGATAAAGATGTGTACCAATTGCTGCGTGAGTGCATTCAGTTCAAGTAAAGGGTGCGTTATGAGTTCCTATACGGTCTGGTGTTGTCGTCGTGCTCGGATGCGACGCACAAACTCATCGCAGACGTATTCTATCGGATTTAGGTCCGGACTACAAGGTGGCCATGCAACCTGATTAAAAATTGCATTAAAATCAAAGTCCATGAAATGAAAATGTGTTCGTATCTTACAAAAGACATGATTGATAGAAAATAAGTGAGTTTTGTTAAACTGTAGTAGTAATTCGGATGATAAATGCCTATTGAAAGTTACTTCCATGCTCAAACTCAAATTGCTCCATACAAATGAATGGACATATTCTGTTCAGTTCAACGATTCCACCTTATTTCACGATCTTAAAGTGATACAACTATCAGTCAGATGTTGTCATAATCATGTTTTGACGCATTTAGCGACTAAATGTAAATGACGTCATGTGACGTCTCAATTTTTAATCGAGTCAATATAAACATGCATTTTTTTCGTGAATTAAATGCAGCTACCATAATAATAATTATGTGCATGAGTTAAGAACCCCAAAACAGACAATTAATGGATTAAATCTTACCCGTCTTATTCACATGCCGGTTTCAAGCATTCCTATCGCACTTGCGCACTCCTCAAGCGTCATTTACGTAATATAGTACGAACTATTTTTATGGCTTTATGTTTGGGGGTCGAACATTGATCGTGTATGAAATGCTTTGAACAAATTTACACATATTTGAGATGTGTGCACTAGAAAAATGTATTTTTATCATTTTCGTCACGTATCAATGATTTTTACGTAGATCTTGATTTTCCTTTTTCTGTATTAAAGACAATCACCCACATATGATATATATACAGTTTTAATGAGGTTAAATAATTATGTTTCTGATTTATTCTAGTTCTAAAAGTGTGTACTTAGAACATTCGTCAAGTGTATATATGCTTCGGGCGAGCGTTCGCGACTAGCAGACCGTTGTACAGCAAATCGCTGCAGAGCACTACCGAAGTTAGTACTGTATTTATTACTTAAATAAGAAACAACAAGTAAGTATTAAAATAACAAATAATGTCCATCCACGGCTTCCGTAGAACAGAGCAAAACGGTGAACGAGTGAAACTAGACATGAAACTCGTAGTCTCATTACTGAGGTGGCTTCAGATTGTTACTGTACATTGATACACATGGTACACAAATAAAACAACGTCTACAATTAGATCTAGTCTACCTCTCCCGAGTTCCAGTGAGCTTAAAAGTGTGTAAATAGTGTAAATAGTGTTCAAACAACATTAAATAACATTTCATAATATCTGAAAAACCAGCCAATATGCCTGATATGCCGAATACCTGTGGTCTAGACTTAGAGAAAACTGGAGAAATATCAGTATTTACAGCATAAAAACTTACGTTATCCAGAGACGGCATACACACCATTAATGTCCGAAGATCAATTTCATCTAATTTAACAGACTTAAATGTTCCCCATACGGACATTACATCTGACCATTCCATTACACAAAATTATATACACGGTAACGTCGGTCCGTGCACGCACGGGATTCACGCACCATTTTACCGCGTCTACCTGGTGAGGGTGTTTATTCAGTAAAGCGGTATATTTTCATACAACTACAGGCGTCGTCTGCTAGATTTTCATTGATATTGTGTATGGTATAATTAAAACATGCATTGCGTGTTTCTATAGAATGTATTGCAAAAATCAAAGACAGTGGTTTAAAGTATCATACAATTATACATTATAAATAAAAAATGTTCCAAGACATACATAGACTTATATTCTATGTGTGGAGTGTTCTGTAGACTTGCGTGTTTACTACTAGTTGTAGATCTTTGTATGTTGTGAGGAAAACATTACAAACTTTAGACAAAAAAGTTACCAATTTTCGAGGGCTGCTTTCAGCATTTCAACCAACCTTTAACATTTTAACTACCCCTGGTCTATGGCTACCTATGTAAACCTGCGTTCGAGTCTCCCTGTGGAGACTATTTCTCTTCTGGTGGGTGTGCAGCTAACATCGATCTGCGGCGCAAAGGACTATCGAACATGTTCAGACACAGCCATCACAGGTACCAATTCACACCTTGATCGAGTGGAGCATCTGGGTTATTCTTGCTCAGAGAAATTAAGCAGTGGTATAGACGGGCTTGAACCCGGGACCTCTCGATCCCGAAGCGCGCGTCCGTCCTCTAGGCCACCGCTCCCCACAAAACACATATAATAAATTAGTCCGGTCAATTATGAAATAGACCCGGCATTGGACTGTATAGTAAATATTTTTTGGTATTCTGTTAGGGAATATGTTGTTATTGAAGAATCTGAATGATGCCCAGCTGGCACCATTGAGCATTTTGAGAAATTCAAGATGGCGTCCAAGATGGCCGCTAAAATTAGAAAAAATGCCATGGGTGCATGAAATAAGTTACAAATTGCTATATTTGCTCATCAGTTGTACTTTAAATGTTTTAAACATAAGTATTAATATATATTTATCATTATTCATTGATTCAGTTAATATAAGAAGGCATCCGGGACAGCTAAAATCAAAATGGCGGCTACGTTGGCCGCAATTATTGCACAAATTGGTAAATTGTATTGAAAAACATCTTTTTTAATCCTATTTGTTTATATCAGTACTGTAATATGTAATTATTATTCAAAATTAAACTTTCTTTCATTTTGAAACTATTGACTCATTAGCTGATTCAAAATGGCACCCAAGATGGCGACCAAAACCAGTAAAAATATGCCGATGTCGCAAGAAGTAAGTTACAAATTGCTATTTTTGCTGATTGACAGTTCTTAAGATATATTTGACGTATCTATTTATATCATTATTTATTGTTTGAGTCTATTTGCGATAACATCCATGAAGGCTGAAATCAAAATGGCGGCTACAATGGCCGTCATAATTGACGAATTGGCATATTTTATTAAAAACCATAAAGTGTAATCAAAATTGCTAATTATAATACTAGTATTATCAGTACTGCAATATGTTGTAAATACTCTAATTGAAACTTTAATGAAAAGCAATTGACCCGATAACTGATTCAAAATGGCATCCAAGATGGCTTCCAAACGTGAACGAAGTGGTTAACCATACAGTCATTGTCATTTGTCGGTTGGTAAATTTCGTGTAAATCATCAAGTATTCATTCCAAATAAACTAATTTATATTGATAAATTTTACAAAAATCAATGTACCTGCTGTATAATACGGGACCCCGTGCAAGTGTTAGGTAGCATTCAAAGTTCAACCAATCAGGTGTATTCTTTCCCCATCAAAACAACTTCCAGTGAGTCACGGTTGTGTAATTATTAATGCCAAGACGAATTCAGATAGTTAAAAGGTAATAACTCGTATTTGTTCAAAACCCCGAAAAAGGGAGTTTATCACTTTCATTGGTGATACAAATGCCATCACAAGCAAAGAAATGATCATTGATAACGAAGGTCTAGGGGGAAAACCGGTATATTCTATGCTGCCATGTGATGCTCATGTGTTAAGTTATTGAATGAAAAAGATTCCAACACCCAAGAATCTACGAGGCCACATGGAGGACATCTGATATGGTCGCTTTAAACCCAATATGATGTAGCAATCTCCAGAGGATGTGGAAGACCTCTGCATGACATAATAGTTTATATACGGGCAAAACTATGACCAGACCAGACCAGACCTGGTAATAATAATAGTAAAACTAATAATAATAACGACTTTATCTATTGTGGATTACATATTTGACAGTTATAAAATTACTTGCTAGAGTAAGGAACGACCATTCTTGGATTCTCTTTAAGCTTGGCACAACATCAACACGTCAGATATAGAATGTAATAATAAAATTATTTCTAAAGATCAATTTGGATACAAGAAGAGGATGTACAACACTTGGCTGTTGCAAACAAGGACCAGATATCTAAAACACCAAGTGTAATATAGAGGACTATGCGAAGAATGTAAAGAAAGCGCCTGAATGAACATGAGGGTTGTGGCAAATTCATTACTAAAATAATAGGTTAAGGATTACATGATGACAGAAGGGGAGAAAATGAACTATACATTGATCCTACCAGAAGTGATGCTACTTAGCGACCCATTATTAGGCTGATTGCAAGAAAAGCCTCCGTAATTAACCAAGATCAAGCGTTGAAAGCTCAAATACCCACCTTAGCATAACTATAATAAGTTGTTGAGTGATAAGTGGGAGGATAATACGTATGTGACCGATAATAACATCGATGAATTGAGTCAGAGATTTGAAATATGCTGAATGTATCGGCCTAGTGTCTCACACAGACTTTTGATGTGTACCGTTGACTAGTATATCCTCATATTGGATGTAGTGAACTGCAACATCTTCTGTATGTAGGTTGCTCACAGGCATCTCCCACAGCTTTGTCTCGTGCTAAACAATGTACATTGTCTTGACAACAAAACCAAAGACATTGGTCATTGTCCAGAAGACAAAACGGTTTGCGATGCAACATTATGTGCTATGCTCTAATCATGCAAGATGCCATATGAATCATCAAAACATTGATAATGAGACCTTCATCTTATTGAGACGTGTTGGAACGGACAGGGGAGGATTTAATTTGAAGATTATTATAGGTAAAGCTTGCAATGCTTTCAATACATTTAAACCACAGTGGAACACCAGCAACAACTTGATCGAATCAGACATCAAGCTATTCGTCTCAATGCCATGACAATATAGCTGTATATTTCAAAGACCTGGTACCTTACTGAGCAGATAGTAATACTCCAGGTAGACAAATGATGGCTCTGCATGTATTCCTCAACCATAATGTCCATGGAGATTTGGGAAAATATACGACCAAGACATAATTAACAACTGTACGCCTTAACAGGGGATGAAGCAGAAATCCATCGCCAACACCATACACGGACGAAAAAGGTGTCAGTGTTGGCACAATACGAAGCATGAAAACACAATCCCAACCATAAAACGACAAACATGGAAGTGATATGGCATCTACATTGTGAGAAGAGTATAACATCACTCACCTATAATGGGAATTGAACCCAAAAGACCAGATAATCCTACCAGATATTACTTGAAGAACAGTTTTTGTCACAGCTTTCGTTTTGTGTGGCAAAAATTGCGACCCAGGTCCGAAAACGATTAAAATCTGTTAACAATGCCTATTGACAAACTACAGGAGAAGTGGATAAAATCAAGTGCAAATGTATATAAAATGTTGTTTGTAAAATAAACAAACGTGTAAATAAAACATATATACATATACTAGTATTTACAATACCATATACATATACTAGTATACCAACCGACCAGTGGTCTAAGATATACGATTAGCTTGGTTTAAACTTTCATGTTTGACATCAATCTTGGAAGCCAATTTGAATAAGCTAAACATAAAGTGTTTTCAATTGTAGTTTTATTAGATCATTTATTACCTATAGCCGTACTTATATTAAAAATTAACAATTTCTATTACGTTACATGCTATTAAATGCTAATTTTCAGTTTGACATAATATGTGGCAGCCATTTTTTGCTGCCATTTTGATATATTTATGCAGTGTATTACAGAAGTAACTATTATGTTTGAGACACTAACACTACAATCAATCAGCAAAATATCAATATTTAACTTCTTTATGATCCACTAACATATTGTTTTTATTATGGCGGCCATCTTGGACGCCATTTTGAATCAGCTAATGGGTCAACTGTTTTGAATTGAAGTTTTCTTTGAGTATTTATCATATATTACACTACTGGTACACATATAATTAAAACAATTGAGTTTTAGTACAATCTGGCAATTATGGCGGCCATTATAGCCGTGTTTTGGATTCCAGCTGCCATGGGTGCCATCTTATGATCTAAGATTCACTAAATCAATAACTTATGATAAATTTATATTAATGATTATGTTTTTAACATCTAAAATACAATCAACCCGCAAAAATAGCAATTTGTAACTTATTTCTAGTACCACAGTCATTTTTTCTAATTTTAGCGGCCATCATGGACGCCATCTTGAATTTCTCAAAATGCTCAATGGTGCCAGCTGGGCATCATTCAGATTCTTGAATAACAACATATTCCCCTATAACAGAATACCAAAAAATATTTACTATACAGTCCAATGCCGGGTCTTACCTAAATATCCCATTTATAGACCGGACTAAATCTATTCATCCGGGCACTGTTGTTCCAACGCACTTACGGAAATTCTGATAGCTTGAATAATTATACCATCAATCATACAGTGAATACATTGTATCGTTAATGGGTTTAAAAATACGCGAACCTGTGATAGGTTTACTTGTACCAGTAATTTTTTTCATTATTATACATCGCTGGCTTAGAATTAGAAGTTTGAGAAAACAAGAAACAACTGTCTGAAAACTACTCTTTACTTAGTTTTTAAACTTCAGTTTGGTCAACATGACCACTTCCGATTTTCATGAAAATAGGCTCATGAAGATTTCAAATATGAATTTATAAGGTGGTAAGTGGTACTTACGACCTTCTAATTCTAAGCCAGCGATATGGTATTGACGGTTACCGGAATGCCGTCATTTCGATACCCAACTATCTAAAAATGGATTAAGTAATACTGGACTTATCACAAGAATAAGACATTAGTTCAGAGAAAGGAATGTAACACGTTTCTCGATAAATTGGATCAACACTGAGTATGATCAGCCATTGTTGAGCGCAAATGTTTTTTGTAAAAAAGCGAAACCTATCTTGCGTAAACAAGTTAAAGGTAAATGGCATATCAAATAATTTCAACAGCACTGTAAAATAAAGTATTGGGGCGTCTTCGCATTTAACTGAAGTCCGCATCATTTGGATACATTGTTCTACGCTAACAATTACCGATTGAGTAAAAGTGTGACATTCGTTTTCTAGAGCAATGTCTTTATTACGCAATGCATTATCTAATACTGGTCTGATTTTCATTTCCTTAGTGCCAAAATGACGGTATTAAGTTCACAACTACATTAACATGATGCAAATGAACTTAAGAACTAGTTTTGCTCTCCTGAGATACAAACAGCATGTATCCCCTACTGTTGCGTTTTTAAATCCGTTTAGTATATATGTCTTATTTATACTACGAGTATACAGTGTTCTAATGTAACAGGGTGTATTTATGCATTAAGTTCTGACTGAATAAGAAAGGTAACTCTGGGAGTGACTTTGTGCAACGATAATTGGATTACCTCCCGTGGGTCATTTATATTGTGGTGTATTCAGTCTAGCATTGGTGTCACGCCTTGCTCATACATTTTTGTACGTTTAATCTCTGGTGCCTTCTTTGTGCAACTTATTTTCAGTGAACAACAATATTTTGTAGAGACAAGGGTATCTATATAGAGCACTGAGAGTACCTTTGTTTGATTTATGAAGGGTTGATGTTTGAACTATCGGGTCTATACCTCAACTCTATACATAGTGGTGACACTCTCATATCACAGACATCACTATATTACACTGGTAACACGTGTACCACTCTTGAAAAAGTCCCCGGCGTGGTTTCTGCAACTTACCTTGTGATGGAGCATGTGCAAGAATCCTGCAGTCCGAGTTTTTATCCATAACCAGGTCAGTCTGGTAATGATACTGGTCAATGCATGAATTGTATGTTGGCAACATGTAAAACCGGTTTTATACTTACATTGTCAACGCATTTATGGAACAAATATAGTTAAGCGTGCGTTTATTTAGAGTAGTATTTATATTTCTCTGTTTCCCCGACCAATCACTATTGACTAACGTTACAAATACATATTCAAGATGTCATTATAGTGCGCCAATGATAACGTGATATTTACAAACATGAATCGGTTTGGTCAATTGTTGCAAAATTGGTTTTGCAAATTACTTAAGTAAACAGATAAGGTCAGTATTGTACTCAAAACTTCATTGATAAATCATGCACAAATGATTAAACCACCTTTGTGGAATATACCAAAATGTTCCTGCCTTTCATTATTCTGGGCGCTCTCTAACTCGTACACGACATGTTAAATGGTCATCTTTAAACGGTATGTTTGTAACATAGCATGATGATAACATTAGAAATAAAAGCAACACCAGCCTTTCAATGTATCTGTTTGCGCGGGTTGTTGGCTTGAATCCGGGAAACAGGCTATATATTACTCAATAAATATCACTACTGCTTAAATTGATAGGCTATCATACGAATTGTGGTACCAATATGTTGCTAATAAGTATGTCTGTCATATTGGAACATAAACTTATTCAGTTCGTCTCTCCGTACGAACAGATCAATACCGGTTATAGTGTCTATATGTCTCTATTTTCCCCATCAATTTCCAACGACTATAACGTTTTTGATAATTATGTAAGATATCATTAATTCGTAGATTGCACGTTAAAGAGTCATTTTTAACAGTAAGGATGTAAAATTCATGATGACAGCATAAGAAATGAAAGCACCACTAGCGTTTTGCCATAATTAAGTAAGAGCTGTCTCTCTTTGATCATTTATTTTGTAAGAGATATTTGGCGAGATGAAATTATGGCATTCGGCTTTTTGATTGCTGAAACTGGTTCATTCTGATTTTCGACATCTTGGGCATGGGAGGATCATAACTTGTTCACTTGGTCATTGTGCCTTGTATGTTGTTTATGTTTCTGTGCTCGGCTGGTTCAGGTGGGCATTTTGCCTTGTGTGTTGTTTATGTTTCTGTGCTCGGCTGGTTCAGGTGGGCATTGTGCCTTGTATGTTTTTTATGTTTCTGTGCTCGGCTGATTCAGGTGGGAATTGTGCCTTGTGTGTATTTTATGTTTTTTTTGTGCTCGGTTGGTTAAGCTGAGTGCTGCCTTCCCTGTCTGACTTAATACATATTATCTTTTGACATATAGTTGGTTATTTTGTCAAGACTCGCATATTACAATGGGTATATTGTTTCTGAAACCTTGAACTGTTTGTGTTTCATTCTTGGAAAGAGTATATTTAATATACCGGATATAAGTTCTCCATTTCTCGTATATATAATACAGGGTTAAACACTTACTCCCCGCACTTGAGCTGTCTGGTATATTGTGCACGCTGTGGCTGGCTAAGTAAGGTAACCATTTGTATTTGCTATACTTATGGTAATGCAAATTGCAATAGAACATTTTGATAGAAATGTTTGATATATTTACATTATTTAAGGTTATTTAATACAAAAGAATCATTAGATTAATACATGGTATCATTTAAATGCATTTTAATCACGTTAGGTATTATTGGCTAAGTTCTTGTCTTCACTATTATTTGACATAATTTAACACACCATCCTTAATTACTGTTACTTTTCAGATGTGAACAGTCTCACCAATATAAACATTACATTTTGCAGGCGTTAAGAGTCACTTATTTTAAACGTTGGCATTTCAATATTATAACTTTTTTTCAGGAACAATGATGCGTCATTCCAGTCGTCTATGGCTGTTCATGCTGGCAGCTATTCTCCTGGATTCAGTCTTGGTGGAATGCCAAAAGCTACAACGTATATCCAATGAGACTTTGAGCTTGCATAACATTAGAAGACGTTCGATACATCAGAAGGATGCCGTTAAGTTCATGGCGAGACTCTCTGTAGAGGCTGTTACAGTTGCTACAATTGGCTCTATCCCCCTTGTAGGAACAATCTCAGCGTTTATGGTCGGAACTCTCATAGATGTGATGTGGCCAACAAACGCATATGATTCACTTCGGGACAGGTTTATAGAAGATATCCGTAAAGAAATGAACCATCAGTCTATTGAACGGATGAAAATGAAACTCGGAGGTTACAGGAGACATATACGTGCCCTTTTCAGTTTGATTCAAATGCCGACATATTTACTTGATAAATGGCAACAATCTGTCAAAATAAATGGACTCAGTGTCGCAACTCAAAGAGCAGAGTTAGAGAACATTAACCAGATAGTCAGCAAACCTGTTTTTCAGGAATTCAAAAATGAACTACGCATTATCACTAACGATATTCAAAGTGACAGGTCTCAATTTTACATACCAAACGATCCTGCATCTAGCCTGGCGTATTATGCAGAATTCGCCTCGTTGCAGACTGTTTTAATGACAACCAAACTGTTACTGGAGACAGGGGGCAATACGCGTATTATAACGTTTTACAAGCGCAAAATAAAAGAATACGCGGAAACCCACTACCGTTTTGTTAATTGGGCGGCACATAAATCAGCATCTCTGGTCGAATCCAAAACAAGAAATTGGCGAGACTACGCTAGAGCTGTCGAATCAATCCTAGAAAAGTTTCCAATGAAAGAATGGAAAGACCTTTCAAACTTTCAAGATGGCGATTCAATATTTATTCGCAATGATGATGCAGCCTCTTTCAAAAGTGTGGCGATGCATTACAACGAACATTTTAGTATGCTTACAAGTGCGAAATCACCAGACAGAAGCAGTAAATATTACGGATGGTTAAGCTGTTGGGGAGCAGGAAGTACGTGCCATACTAGGTTTTGTCCAGGAGAGGACAATCCTTTTGAGTCTGGAAAACAATACAAGTACCATGTCAAATGCAGAGGAGAAGTTTTCTGGATACATGGAGATGGCAGAGGCCCACGGCAATATATTAGAGCGTGTGACCAAGTGGCTATAATGTATAAATCCGGCTATTGGCTCAGTATACCTCGTGACTTTTGGTCCTTAGGCTCAACAACAACCAGAACATGTCCAGGAGATAATTTCTTCAATAGTAACTTTAACGGACAATGCCATTGGGAAGTTTTTACTCTTGGAGTAGAAGGGAGATCGTGTGGTGAGAAAGTTGAGGACAGAGATACTGTGACATTACGTCAAGGATATAAACACATTTATAATAAATCAGGCGATTTCGTAGGTGCTGGTCCCTTTATGCATCAGTGGCGAATTTTCAAACATGGTTCATTTCTTCGTTATGTACAAAAACCTTAGTTACAGTTAAGTTCAGAGTGGTGAAAGCATGTATATAGTGCTTTCTCCACTACCATTCACAATCTGTGAAAACAACGATATTTCTATATGCATGCACGTGTAATCTAGCATTTTGTTTCATAAAAAACAAAAAAAGTATGAAATAAGACAGAACTATGTTTTCTCTTATCCAGACTGTAAAATCATTATTTTTCGAGGGAGTTGAATTTTCGTTGATTTCATAGTTGCACACGACAACGAAATATATTCCCCACGATAAATCATCCTCTCAAATATCGAACATGGATTTATCCTTACATGTTTTGTAATCCACCAATTTACGACCCCATGAAATACATTTGATCAAAATCCACGAAATTTAATACCCTCGATATCATGTGATTTTACAGTAAGCAGAGTTAGTATCGTATACATATATAGATCAGTTGTTTTTATCATCAAGGTCTAATGTTTGTACTATCTGTACATGAAAAAAAAACACGGAAATGATATGATAAAAGAAAATACCAAAACGGACAGGAAAGGTAACACTTATCAAAATCAGTATAGCACAAAACCCTACTTACACACATGCAATTATAAAGTTGTTCCAATTAAAGTGTAAGCGAGTGTTTACAACACTGTAAATAAACGTTTGTCAACTAAACAGATAATAACATATCGGACAGGGCGGGGTGGTGTGAGCACGAACGACACACAAATAACAGAATACGATCAAACTGCTAGCTTTACATGAAAAAAGACAAATACATCGTTTTGGTGACTTTCCATTGATTATTTAAGCGTATTAACACTATATTGTTGATGGTTAGGGAGCTTCACGGCATATCTACATGTAGCATCAATTGTTTTAGTAATTTATGTTAAATTGTGAAACTAGAAGATTAAAAAGTGAAGTGGCACTCAACATCTACATGTAACTCCGACAGCCTTCCACCTTAATCAGTGAGCATATTATATGCGGAGCAGGAGACAAGAACGAATCACAAAGACGACACATCTTGTTGTGTATTTGCGGGATTGTACTTCAGCAGGAAGGTACTACAGCAGGAAGGTACTACAGCAGGAAGGTACTACAACAGGAAGGTACAACAGCGGGAAGGTACTACAGCGGGAAGGTACTACAGCAGGAAGGTACTACAGCAGGAAGGTACTACAGCAGGAAGGTACTACAGCGGGAAGGTACTACAGCAGGAAGGTACTACAGCGGGAAGGTTCTACAGCAGGAAGGTACTACAGCGGGAAGGTACTACAGCGTATTTTTTCCAATTCCAGATGACAAGGATAATCCACAAAGCAACATTCAACAGTATACATGACTTGGTGAAAGAAAACAAAGCTGCCTTATGCTGGACAACCTAAGTTGCAGAAAGGCATATACAGTATGAACACAGTTTGACAAATATGAACAGTAACCAAATTGATTAGCTCTATTCTTTGTGACAGGTGAGCTTTTGTGATCACTCTTTGTCTGTCGCCCGTCTGTTTGTCCACAAATGCTTGTGTAGTCACTAGAGGTAACAATTTTGGCCTAATCTTTATGAAACATGTTCAAAATGATCATCTAAACAGAATCAAGTTCAGTGCCCTCTTGTTTACATGTACTATAAAATGGACAATACATACATAAACAAGGTTGACTATAGGACTTCCACCATTGCACGAAATTGATAATGATCTAAGATCCTCTCGAAGAAGAATCGTTCAATTGATACCATAATTATTTAGAAATTAGAGAGGTATTTTGTAGATAAAATTTTGCAAAAGTGTTCACGAAGTTATGGAAGTGATTGCCTTGTCGCAGTCAGTTTTAGTAATACACAACGTGAAAGGCCTTTATAATGTGTTACCATTATTAGACACTGTTTTTTTCAGGTTATTTGGCGAATAGGTGGCCATATTCAGCTTAATTGAATCAAATAATCTCACCAAAAACATAATGAAAGTTGCAAAACCTCAATTTTCATCCTTGACATATGTAGTGCATAAATAGTTCATACTAATTTATGTAAGGTCGATTGTGCAACAAGTTTTCCCAACTTATATTAATCACTCTTGACACCTCATTTGAGATGTTATCCATCCCCACAAGTGTATGAGAGAAGAGAAGTCAGTTTCCCTTTATGCCGAGTGTCTAGCTAGGAAATTTCTGGTACCATTTTTTGTTGTCTTTGGTCCGACGCAGCCTGGGATCGAACACGGGACCTCCTCCCCTCAAAGGGACGCTCTACCACTAGGCTATCGAGGTGCATATATAGAAACAAGAGTGCACACACATACAGAAATAGACACTAACTACTTGTAATGTCAACGATAGGTGAAAACAAGTAAGTATAACGGAAAAGTTACTAAGCAGAACCTTTTAGTGTCTACTTGTAATATAACATTTGCGTTAGATAATGTGAAGTTAAATACTTGATATATCGTGCAATTACATCAACGAAACTGACACTAGAGAAATGTGTTTTTATTGGAGCGCAAATACAGTGGTCCATTGACACTTGTTTATGTTTTTTTAAGTATTGTGATAGTGCACAACAGGAAATTAAATGTTAGCTGATAGAGGCACCATACAGCTGATAGAGGCACCATACAGCTGATAGAGGCACCATACAGCTGATAGAGGCACCATACAGCTGATAGAGGCACCATATAGCTGATAGAGGTACCATACAGCTGATAGAGGCACCATACATGTTAGCTGATAGAGGCACCATACATGTTAGCTTATAGAGGCACCATACAGCTGATAGAGGCACCATACAGCTGATAGAGGCACCATACATGTTAGCTGATAGAGGCACCATACATGTTAGCTGATAGAGGCACCATACATGTTAGCTGATAGAGGCACCATACATAAGCGTTTGAATTGCTTTGTTTATATTAGTGGCGCTTGCAAATCTAGTACAATTTTCATCATTTAAGTTCACAGGCGATGTTTTTTAAATTATACCTATCTATAATGCAATGTTATCAACAGTAAATTAACCAATCAAAGTCAATCCGTATATTCTAATTCTGGAAGGGTATATGTTTCATTCACCAGTTAAATAGGGATGTGAAACACAGACTATATACATGGCATATTGCTGTAATTCAAATGAATACATAACTGATATGGCAACAACAAGAGCTGTCCATGAACAGGGCTCCTCTGCAAATCATGGAAAGTCCAGTGTAGCGTTGATTGTAGACAGTACATTCAGGGTTGGTTAATTCACCCAAATGTTCCGGACAATATTTCTGAGACAAAAATGTGTAGACTACTGCACCAGTCTCCACCAACATAAAACTATGTCTCAACATAAAGTATGTAGTGATGGACAAATACATGCACATAGAACAATAAAACTACAAACAAATGTAAGATATAATATTTTTAAGGAAAGTAAGAATAAATTATAACATTAAAATACAGGTCTCTTGGAGTTGTATAATTTCACACCGTTGGTAGTTGATGCACGTGCAAACTTGGTTAACATCGCTGTAACGTTCATTTTATCTGTCTGTAAATCTCTGTAAAACAATATTAACTGGTAAAACATAGGTACATACATCACATCATTTCCCCTAATGTAACCGTGGTTACCTACATACATCACATCATTTCCCCTATTGCAACCATGGTTACCTACATACATCACATCATTTCCCCTAATGTAACCTACATACATCGCACCATTTCCCCTCATGTAACCATGGTTACCTACATACATCACATCATTTCCCCTAATGTAACCGTGGTTACCTACATACATCACATCATTTCCCCTAATGTAACCGTGGTTACCTACATACATCACATCATTTCCCCTATTGTAACCATGGTTACCTACATACATCACATCATTTCCCCTAATGTAACCTACATACATCGCACCATTTCCCCTCATGTAACCATGGTTACCTACATAAATCACATCATTTCCCCTAATGTAAGCATGGTTACCTACATACATCACATCATTTCCCCTAATGTAAGCATGGTTACATACATACATCACATCATTTCCCCTAATGTAACCATGGTTACATACATACATAACATCATTTCCCCTAATGTAACCGTGGTTACCTGCATACATTGCACCATTTTCCCTCATGTAACCATGGTTACCTACATACATCACATCATTTCCCCTCACATAACCATGGTTACCTGCATACATCACACCATTTCCCCTCATGTAACCATAGTTACCTAAATACATCACACCTCTTCCCCTCACATAACCATGGTTACCTACATACATCACACCATTTCCCCTCATGTAACCATAGTTACCTAAATACATCACACCTCTTTCCCTCACATAACCATGGTTACCTAAATACATTACACCATTTCCCCTAATGTAACCATGGTTTACCTGCATCTAACCTAAATGCCTGAAGGGCTAAATAGTGAAATATATTAGGATTCATTCGTCACAGAAACTGTTTATACCGAGTGTCATTAAAAATGTTCAGGTTGTAATTCCTGTACACCCGCAAACTTGATTTGTGAGAATATAACTAGTATAGCTAACACTGAATGCGATCGACTTCATATCACAATAAATATCAGTGTTTCTCCTCTCCTCAGGCTTTCTCCTAGTTCAGGTAAACATCTAAACTTCATTTCTGAGTTATGGTTTGAAAACGTTTTTAAAATCATTTTTGTCCTTACATACCCGGAAACCGGGAACAACAGGATATTCCTAGAAATATTCATCACTACACATGTATCTCAATTACATTTGGACCAAAATCTAACAAACAATGTTACCACAATTCACTGATCTCATCATTTATGCAGCTTTAAAACCTGGATACCAATATTTAGCTGATATATGGGGAATAAAACCTGGCTATAGTACCGAGAATTTAACGTGATTCTCGACCTTCTATTAGCATAATTTAACAGCTGATATTTTATCTATATTTACAACCCCTGTTTTATGTTTTCATAAGCAGGATGTATCCCTAAGATGGTGGAGGTGTAATTTAAGCACAAATGTTAAGGACCGACATTGCAGGATATGATCGCGGAAATTGATATATTCAACGCAAAAACCTTTAAATATATTCATGCATAAAGGTTGGGATCAAGTCATTATCTCCATACAATACCGATATTTACCTGATATACGGGGTAATATCTTCCAGACGCCATTTCTCCTTCATGCGGAATAATTCATTAAATCTGAAAATACAAGTATTAAAAAATTATTCAATAATACTGGCTGAAAACTCTGACATAAATACTGGCTGAAAATTGTGAACACTGAATACAGTAGTTGACTATGTTATTATTTGAATACATGTTGCGATGTTAGAGCTTAGATCGTGTATAATATCTTGGTCAGGGTTTAACTGTTTGTGTAGTTATTTATAGGAGATCAATTTACAATAACCAAGGTCACAGTAACCTTTACCTTTAACGTACTGATCTACAATTCACACCTGTCATCTACTGGTCATGATCAATATACATACCAAGTTTAATGATTGTAAGCTGTATGGTTCCTATTGAGCAGAAACTAATTGAACAACCAACGGTCTACATATGCAAAGCAACATAAACCCTGCTTCTTTGTTGAGGGGATAAATATGGCTATACATAGCTTTTCAGTTCAACTTTGGACTTAAGACCAAAACAATCAGCATGGGAAATTTCATTGTTTCACTTTGTTTTGGGTAGATAGAAAGACAGTGCTTAAACAGTGAATCACTCAATGTTTCAGTGCTCAAACAGTGAATCACTCAATGTGTCAGTGCTCAAACAGTGAATCACTCAATGTTTCAGTGCTCAAACAGTGAATCACTCAATGTTTCAGTGCTCAAACAGTCAATCACTCAATGTTTCAGTGCTCAAACAGTCAATCACTCAATGTTTCAGTGCTCAAACAGTCAATCACTCAATGTTTCAGTGCTCAAACAGTCAATCACTAAATGTTTCAGTGCTCAAACAGTCAATCACTCAATGTTTCAGTGCTCAAACAGTCAATCACTCAATGTTTCAGTGCTCAAACAGTGAATCACTCAATGTTTCAGTGCTCACACAGTGAATCACTCAATGTTTCAGTATTCTAACAGTGAATCACTCAATGTTTCAGTGCTCAAACAGTGAATCACTCAATGTTTCAGTATTCTAACAGTGAATCACTCAATGTTTCAGTGCTCAAACAGTGAATCACCCAATGTTTCAGTGCTCAAACAGTGAATCACTCAATGTTTCAGTGCTCAAACAGTGAATCACTCAATGTTTCAGTATTCTAACAGTCAATCACCCAATGTTTCAGTGCTCAAACAGTGAATCACTCAATGTTTCAGTGCTCAAACAGTGAATCACTCAATGTTTCAGTGAATCACTCAATGTTTCAGTATTCTAACAGGTCTTCAAAGTCAAACTTATAATAATCTCCAAACATAAATAATACCATCTTGGACAGAAAAAATAAACCATGTGATTATATTACCTGTCCGTAATGTCCTCAGGTAACGAATCTACAGTCAGATACGATATCACTTCTGGTGAGCAGTCTCTCTCAACTAATGCTACACCCTGTAAAATATATATCAATACCTAACAACTAGGTTTTTAAACTATAAATCTAGAAACTGTACGAGTACAAACTAATTTTATTAAATTTCTAGATTCGACAACTGTTACCATTACCCTGTAACATGAGTGAACAATATATACCGTGAACAATATATACCGTGAACCCGTGAACAATATATACCGTTAACAATATATACCGTGAACAATATATACCGTGAACCCGTGAACAATATATACCGTGAACCCGTGAACAATATATACCGTGAACAATATATACCGTGAACTGTTCAATAAAAGTTATCTTAAAACAGGCCATTGGCAATATACCCCCTCATCAAAGATGGAAGGCATTAAAATCTCCAAGCTGTGAGCGACAATTTAGAATATGACAAAAATGTCCAAGGGAATAACCTGGGTTGAAGTGAACACATTGGACCATATTGCTATAACTTACCATTACATTGTTGATACTAAGTTACATTGTTGATTGAGAATTGAGAACTTGTGAAATGTCAATAGTGCCACACACATCATGGTGATCACATGTACTGTGTAATGTCAATAGTGCCACACACATCATACACATCATGGTGATCACATGTACTGTATAATGTCAATAGTGCCACACACATCATACACATCATGGTGATCACATGTACTGTGTAATGTCAATAGTGCCACACACATCATACACGTCATGGTGATCACATGTACTGTATAATGTCAATAGTACCACACACATCATACACATCATGGTGATCACATGTACTGTATAATGTCAATAGTGCCACACACATCATACACATCATGGTGATCACATGTACTGTATAATGTCAATAGTGCCACACACATCATACGCATCATGGTGATCACATGTACTGTATAATGTCAATAGTGCCACACACATCATGGTGATCACATGTACTGTGTAATGTCCTAGTACCACACACATCATACACATCATGGTGATCACATGTACTGTGTAATGTCAAGAGTGCCACACACATCATGGTGATCACATGTACTGTATAATGTCAATAGTACCACACACATCATACACATCATGGTGATCACACGTACTGTGTAATGTCAATAGTGCCACACACATCATGGTGATCACATGTACTGTGTAATGTCAAGAGTGCCACACACATCATGGTGATCACATGTACTGTATAATGTCAAGAGTGCCACACACATCATGGTGATCACATGTACTGTATAATGTCAATAGTGCCACACACATCATGGTGATCACATGTACTGTATAATGTCAATAGTGCCACACACATCATGGTGATCACATGTACTGTATAATGTCAAGAGTGCCACACACATCATGGTGATCACACGTACTGTGTAATGTCAAGAGTGCCACACACATCATGGTGATCACATGTACTGTGTAATGTCAAGAGTGCCACACACATCATGGTGATCACATGTACTGTGTAATGTCAATAGTGCCACACACATCATGGTGATCACACGTACTGTGTAATGTCAATAGTGCCACACACATCATGGTGATCACATGTACTGTATAATGTCAATAGTGCCACACACATGGTGATCACATGTACTGTGTAATGTCAATAGTGCCACACACATCATACACATCATGGTGATCACATGTACTGTATAATGTCAATAGTACCACACACATCATGGTGATCACATGTACTGTGTAATGTCAATAGTGCCACACACATCATGGTGATCACATGTACTGTATAATGTCAATAGTGCCACACACATCATGGTGATCACATGTACTGTATAATGTCAATAGTGCCACACACATCATGGTGATCACATGTACTGTATAATGTCAATAGTGCCATACATATCATACACATCATGGTGATCACATGTACTGTGTAATGTCAATAGTGCCACACACATCATACACATCATGGTGATCACATGTACTGTGAAATGTCAATAGTACCACACACATCATGGTGATCACATGTACTGTATAATGTCAATAGTGCCACACACATCATACACGTCATGGTGATCACACGTACTGTGTAATGTCAATAGTGCCACACACATCATGGTGATCACATGTACTGTGTAATGTCAATAGTGCCACACACATCATGGTGATCACATGTACTGTATAATGTCAATAGTGCCACACACATCATACACATCATGGTGATCACATGTACTGTATAATGTCAATAGTGTCACACACACCATACACATCATGGTGATCACATGTACTGTATAATGTCAATAGTGCCACACACATCATACACGTCATGGTGATCACATGTACTGTATAATGTCAATAGTGTCACACAAACCATACACATCATGGTGATCACATGTACTGTGTAATGTCAATAGTACCACACACATCATGGTGATCACATGTACTGTATAATGTCAATAGTGCCACACACATCATGGTGATCACATGTACTGTATAATGTCAATAGTGCCACACACATCATACACATCATGGTGATCACATGTACTGTGTAATGTCAATAGTACCACACACATCATGGTGATCACATGTACTGTGTAATGTCAATAGTACCACACACATCATGGTGATCACATGTACTGTATAATGTCAATAGTGCCACACACATCATGGTGATCACATGTACTGTATAATGTCAATAGTACCACACACATCATGGTGATCACATGTACTGTATAATGTCAATAGTGCCACACACATCATACACATCATGGTGATCACATGTACTGTATAAAACTGTGTATGAATCACTTCAGAGATCTCAACAAACCTACTCAAAGCTAATTCTGTATGAATCACTTCAGAGATCTCAACAAACCTACTCAAAGCTAATTCTGTATGAATCACTTCAGAGATCTCAACAAACCTACTCAAAGCTAATTCTGTATGAATCACTTCAGAGATCTCAACAAACCTACTCAAAGCTAATTCTGTATGAATCACTTCAGAGATCTCAACAAACCTACTCAAAGCTAATTCTGTATGAATCACTTCAGAGATCTCAACAAACCTACTCAAAGCTAATTCTGTATGAATCACTACAGAAGTCTCAACAAACCTACTCAAAGCTAATTCTGTATATATGAAACTATCTTCAAACTATATAATGAGACTATTGTTTTGTGTGCATGATGTCTATCAGTTGTTTATGACATTATCAGTTAATGATGTGTTCATATTTCCACAATTTTGAATTAACACTCGGATATTAGTTAAGTACTGGAGGATACTTTAATTTAGTACATGACAAACAATGTTGACGCCAGCTGCTTTACAAGATAGTACAGGGTGTTAAAATATTTCATTCTCAATGTTTGAGTTTCAATGTTTTATATTTCTGACCTTAGAAGATTCTTAAAATTTTAGGTTGAAATGCAGAGGGTTCTACCATTATTGTAATCTCTCGGGCATTAAATGCAGAGGGTTCTACCATTATTGTAATCTCTCGGGCATTAAATGCAGAGGGTTCTACCATTATTGTAATCTCTCGGGCATTAAATCCAGAGGGTTCTACCATTATTGTAATCTCTCGGGCATTAAATCCAGAGGGTTCTACCATTATTGTAATCTCTCGGGCATTAAATCCAGAGGGTTCTACCATTATTGTAATCTCTCGGGCATTAAATCCCGAGGGTTCTACCATTATTGTAATCTCTCGGGCATTAAATCCAGAGGGTTCTACCATTATTGTAATCTCTCGGGCATTAAATCCAGAGGGTTCTACCATTATTGTAATCTCTCGGGCATTAAATCCAGAGGGTTCTACCATTATTGTAATCTCTCGGGCATTAAATGAAGCTATAAGAGTAAGAAACTGTCATTGTCTACTACGTACATAGCTCAAATAAAACTTTACATGATTTTTGAGAACAAACTTTTTTTAAAGCCTGTATACAAGGACTGATATATCCATACAAACACCCTGTATAATAGGACTGATATATCCACACAAACACCCTGTATAATAGGACTGATATATCCATACAAACACCCTGTATAATAGGACTGATATATCCATACAAACACCCTGTATAATAGGACTGATATATCCATACAAACACCCTGTATAATAGGACTGATATATCCATACAAACACCCTGTATAATAGGACTGATATATCCATACAAACACCCTGTATAATAGGACTGATATATCCACACAAACCTCTAACTGGTACAAGCTGGTTTTCATTCCCTCAGGAACACTTTTTTCCCACGTTGATAAAAATTGATTCAGATTGAACTGAAATGTAACAAAAGATTTAACTACATTTAACAAGTCATTCTCAGACATTTAACAACAATTTTCCTGTATGATCTATATCCTGACAAGGCTATGTCTATATGTACATAACATGAGAGGTAACTAAAGCTTTCTTGATCATTAAATAAGTGTGGGTGGGGGCCCAAACAAAGTGGAAACATGATAAAGAGAAACATACATGATAGTTGGGTTACTGATACAAGCATACCCCCTCGCTCTTATTGAACATATTATATTTCCTCATAAAATTGATTACCGGGCATGTTTAAGGAAAGGTTGATTACCTTGCGGGCATGTTTAAGTATCTGCTCAGCATAGAATCTGCAAACTTTATCTTCATTTAGTTTATAATAATCTATATCTGAAAATAGACAACATACTAATTAAAGAGTACAATAAGAATTATTAACACCTTATTAATCAAGGAGCACAACACTGTGTGCAAATAAATAGATCAGATATATAGGAGAGGTCATGTTTACATACACAGGTATTCAGATGCAAATATGCCCACCAGCTTGTTATTGGGGAATGGCAAATTTTAATTGTTCACCAAACAAACTGCAGGTGTGCACTTTGTATATATAAATGATCTTCCCTATTTTGACGTGTCATAGACAGAGAAGCTAGCTTGGAAATTCTAGTGACCCATATCCTCTAGAAGGGAACAAAAAGACTATATTCAAATCCAAATACAGGACCCAATGTTTTATGCTGGGAAGTGACAATAACAAGCCAAAACAGAATTACACAAGTTCCAAAACATGCAGTTAAACATATCCGTTTATTCATATTATAAGACTAACAGTAACGATGTAGGAATGAATGAGAAACTAATCTGTGCATGTCATAAACAAGGATATTTATAGTCAACAAAGTAAAGAAACACCAACCCTTTAAACAAACATAACATCGGTGTCAAAATGTGGATTTTCTTTATTTCACGGGTCAAAGGTCAACTCAAGATGTCAAATTGAAGGTTTGATATAAAGTACTGAGCAACTCATGATGTCAAATTGAAGGTTTGATATAACGTACTGAGCAACTCAACATGTCAAATTGAAGGTTTGATATAACGTACTGAGCAACTCAACATGTCAAATTGAAGGGGTGTTATAAAGTACTGAGCAACTCAACATGTCAAATTGAAGGGTTAATATAAAGTACTGAGCAACTCAACATGTCAAATTGAAGGTTTGATATAACGTACTGAGCAACTCAACATGTCAAATTGAAGGTTTGATATGAAGTACTGAGCAACTCAACATGTCAAATTGAAGGTTTGATATAAAGTACTGAGCAACTCAACATGTCAAATTGAAGGTTTGATATAAAGTACTGACCAATCTGCATTCTTCTTTCTTCATCATCTGCATCATCACCGGAACTAGAATCTACTTTATCAGAAAAGTTCTTCACCACATGTTCAATCACATTCCTGTAACAACAACATTAGCTGATATAACTCTTCATGGATTACATTGATCTCTATTTGTACGATGGGTCTTAAAGTAAATACTGTAGCGCACAGACAATCCAAAGCCACACAGAAACGACGGCAGCACCTAGCCATCCACACAAGAGTCCGACATAGAACGAACCATCCACATCCCCAAAAATGGATATTTAAAGCGAGCCTATGGACTTCGAATTTTGTGCATAATTAACCATAAAGGGAGGTAATTAGAAATAATAACTACACTGAAGTGAAGTATGGGGCGACTTTTTACAGCCGCCACACAGCACTTAACACCTGCTGTTGTGATAAGTAAATACTGTAGCGCAGACTGCTCTACTAAGACATCTATAGTCATCAGGCACGAGCAATGGACCTTACTTCATGATTCAGAACTATCATTTTTTTAATATTGATTCATGTTCAATCACTCAAGTCTAGTTAGAACTAAGAATGGTCAACACAACATTCTACATAATTCCTTATCAGTCAGTTTATATAATTAAGGTATTACTATTTTGTTATAAAGCACCTATTCACAATATATTTCACACACAAGTATTTTAATAGGTTATGCAGAATATAATTGATTAATACATCAGCTTGCAGTCAAATTAACCACATAATGAGTGTTGACCGACAAGTTTTTCACATACTTACGTAAGGATTGAGTGTTGACCGACATGTTTTTCACATACTTACGTAGAATTGAGTGTTGACCGACACGCTTTTCATGTACTAACGTAGGATTGAGTGTTGACCGACACGTTTTTCACGTACATAGGATTGAGTGTTGACTGACAAGTTCTTCACGTACTTACGTAGGATTGAGTGTTGACCGACAAGTTCTTCACGTACTTACGTAGGATTAAGTGTTGACCGACACGTTTTTCACGTACTTACGTAGGATTGAATGTTGACCGACATGTATTGCATGTACTTACCTAGGAAAGAGTTCTTCTAACACAGCTATACACTCGTCTATAGGTACACCAGTCTGTAACCAGTCGTTCTCATCACAAAGTTGTAATATATGAGTCATCACTTGAACCAAGAAGTCAAAGTCTAACACTCGCCAATACCCTGTATTATAATAAACAATTTAAACTAAATATTTTCATCCCTACCAAACATAAAATATGGTTTTCCCCCTCCAAAAACAGGCCAGGGTGGTGGGGGGACAAAAAACAATTTAAATCATGCTTTATCTGAACATTGGAGCAATCGTATCACTTTGTGTGTTGTGATTGGCCAATCCTTACAGAACATTTTAGAAATTCTCAGCCATGTGATTGTTGGAAGGTTTGCCTTACAACACAAACCATTCAAGGTTTACACAATGGTGGGAACATATTTGCAGTAATGATCCTTAAACATATACTATACTGGGACATATAGTGAAAACAACAAATATATGGCAAATATATCTTGAGTTGACCAAATCACAGAGAACCTAATATATATACGGTACCGTAATATGAATAGTCAAAGTATCAAGAGTAGAATTCATCGAAGTGATGCCATAACAATAACAGATATATTCACCTTTTATAACTAAAGCTTGAAATTTGTTCAATGCTATCTTAATCTCTTCTTCACTACCTTGTACCAAGTCCAGTAGTTCATTGTAGGTATACTGAAAAACAACATATAGAACTCATAACACTATATAAATACAGAAAACAACATAAAGAACTCATAACACTATATAAATACAGAAAACAACATAAAGAACTCATAACACTATATAAATACAGAAAACAACATATAGAACTCATAACACTATATAAATACAGAAAACAACATATAGAACTCATAACACTATATAAATACAGAAAACAACATATAGAACTCATAACACTATATAAATACAGAAAACAACATAAAGAACTCATAACACTATATAAACACAGAAAACAACATATAGAACTCATAACACTATATAAACACAGAAAACAACATAAAGAACTCATAACACTATATAAACACAGAAAACAACATAAAGAACTCATAACACTATATAAATACAGAAAACAACATAAAGAACTCATAACACTATATAAATACAGAAAACAACATATAGAACTCATAACACTATATAAACACAGAAAACAACATAAAGAACTCATAACACTATATAAATACAGAAAACAACATAAAGAACTCATAACACTATATAAATACAGAAAACAACATAAAGAACTCATAACACTATATAAATACAGAAAACAACATATAGAACTCATAACACTATATAAATACAGAAAACAACATATAGAACTCATAACACTATATAAATACAGAAAACAACATATAGAACTCATAACACTATATAAATACAGAAAACAACATAAAGAACTCATAACACTATATAAACACAGAAAACAACATATAGAACTCATAACACTATATAAACACAGAAAACAACATAAAGAACTCATAACACTATATAAACACAGAAAACAACATAAAGAACTCATAACACTATATAAATACAGAAAACAACATAAAGAACTCATAACACTATATAAATACAGAAAACAACATATAGAACTCATAACACTATATAAACACAGAAAACAACATAAAGAACTCATAACACTATATAAATACAGAAAACAACATAAAGAACTCATAACACTATATAAATACAGAAAACAACATAAAGAACTCATAACACTATATAAATACAGAAAACAACATATAGAACTCATAACACTATATAAACACAGAAAACAACATAAAGAACTCATAACACTATATAAACACAGAAAACAACATAAAGAACTCATAACACTATATAAATACAGAAAACAACATAAAGAACTCATAACACTATATAAATACAGAAAACAACATATAGAACTCATAACACTATATAAACACAGAAAACAACATATAGAACTCATAACACTATATAAACACAGAAAACAACATAAAGAACTCATAACACTATATAAACACAGAAAACAACATAAAGAACTCATAACACTATATAAACACAGAAAACAACATAAAGAACTCATAACACTATATAAATACAGAAAACAACATAAAGAACTCATAACACTATATAAATACAGAAAACAACATATAGAACTCATAACACTATATAAATACAGAAAACAACATAAAGAACTCATAACACTATATTAATACAGAAAACAACATAAAGAACTCATAACACTATATAAATACAGAAAACAACATAAAGAACTCATAACACTATATAAATACAGAAAACAACATAAAGAACTCATAACACTATATAAATACAGAAAACAACATAAAGAACTCATAACACTATATAAATACAGAAAACAACATAAAGAACTCATAACACTATATAAATACAGAAAACAACATAAAGCACTCATAACACTATATAAATACAGCATTATAGGTATATTGAAAAACAACATATAGAACTCATAACACTATATAAATACAGAATGAGATTTAGCTCAGAGATGGTATTCAATATCAGGGGTGTCAACAGAGCCAAATTAAAAATCCTGAAAATCATATGCGGCTGACCATTTTTGACAAACTAGAGGCCGTCAACCATATATAACTCAGTTTTTCAAACTTCTTATTGAAGAAAATCCTACAGAGCAGATATAATTGACCATAACTTTGCCATTTCTTGAGATATTTTCATCAAATAACGTTTACTGTGGTCAGAAAGCATAGCTCTTCAAGGATAGACAAATCCGGAATTCCGGATAAATCCGGAAAATTGACACCCCTGCAATATTTATCTTACTTGTCTTAAGGATAAGGGCAACCAATCAAATCACATCATATTAAACTTTTGGTCAGTAACAGGCGATATGATTGGCTATCCTTATTCTCCAATTAAATACGATCAATATTGAATACCACCCCTTATCAGGGTCAGGTCAGTGTATTCCCAAAGTCAAACGAAGGCTAAATGTCTGTTATGTATGTAAAAGTCAGTTTCTGGTGCCATATTTAGCCTGTTATGTATGTACAGTGCAACCTCTCCAGAGCGGCCCACCATCAAGCAACAACCTCTCCAGAGCGACCCACCATCAAGCAACAACCTCTCCAGAGCGACCCACCATCAAGCAACAACCTCTCCAGAGCGGCCCACCATCAAGCAACAACCTCTCCAGAGCGGCCCACCATCAAGCATCAACCTCTCCAGAGCGACCCACCATCAAGCAACAACCTCTCCAGAGCGACCCACCATCAAGCATCAACCTCTCCAGAGCGACCCACCATCAAGCATCAACCTCTCCAGAGCGGCCCACCATCAAGCAACAACCTCTCCAGAGCGGCCCACCATCAAGCAACAACCTCTCCAGAGCGGCCCACCATCAAGCAACAACCTCTTCAGAGCGGCCCACCATCAAGCAACAATCTCTCCAGAGCGGCACCATCAAGCAACAACCTCTCTTAAGGGGAGAAGGCTACATATCATGTACAGGGGTCCTACTGAGGTAAAATGCTCAAACCTGAAAATGATGCCCAAGTCAGTTTCTGGTGCCATTAGCACACATCCCTACAGCAAAACATTGTTTTATTGTTAAAATTCAGCTTATGAAAATTAAAATAACCATAACTTTATCAATTCTTTGATTTTTTCATCAAATACCTTTTATTTTCTGCAGAAAAGTTCATGCTTCCAAGTGAAGCAAATACAGATTTCAGGATTAGTCTAGAAGTGTAGGACCCCTGCATGTCTGTATGTATTTCAGCCGTTTTACAGTTGAAACTGGGTCATTCAGCTTGGGCTTTCAGCTTTTTCATTGCTGAAACTAGTTCATTAAGCTTTTCAACAGCTGGGACATGGGCTGATCATTTACTCATTCAGTTGTATGTTGGGCATTGTGCCCTGTATGCTGGTTGAGTGCTGCCTTCCCTGTCTGACTTAATATGATCTTTTTTATTACGTATATGAAGAAATGAGAACTGATACCTTTTTACCCTGATGTTCATCGTCAGCTTCCGATGCCTCACCACTATACTGATTCTCTTCCAATAATGTCTTTAACTTGGCAAGACGAGGTTTACATGGTCGTAACTCAAAGAATGAATGAATCACTGTTTTCACCTGCAACATGTCCACCAAACAACATACATATACTGTACACCAAGTTACTTTCGCAAATACTAATTTTCGGGATTTGCCGATCGTCTGTATATTCGCGACAACAAATTTACGAGTTTTTAAGTTTCCCGCAATGTCCATATTAATGTTTTTAGCACTTTAGTGGCTACTTAATGTTGCGAAATTCTACCACACGTGAAATAATTTCTTGGTTTATGGTACACGTCCATGAAACACATACCAGTTCATACAGGTTGATCCACTATAACTGACTAGATTGATGATTGAATTATAACAAACAAATTTGTTTGTAACAAAAATTAGTTAATAGTATGAAGAAATAAAAGGGCAAGTTTTGATACCATACTCAAAGTAGTAACAAAACGACATTTTGCCAGTCAGATTAGCCAATGACCTCTGACTTCAAGCGAAGAGACACAAGTGTAATACAAGAAACCTGGGTGCGATACCACAGCCCTTTCCAAATAAACTCCATGGTTCTTTAACATACCCAATTTACAGCACTGGTAAACACAAGACTACATCTAGGTTTAATACTAACCAGTTCATCTCAAGCATTTCAGAAATGACCAAGTGCCCAATGTATACTGTCACTGAACATGTGATTAACCTCATACTTACCTCTCTGTATGTCACTGACGTCTCGGCATCATCGTCTAAATCTTTCCCCAACGACATTGCAGGAAGTAAGAGCATGGCATTTGAGATTTCCCCTTGTTTCAGGTCGTAAGTCTGTCTGTCTGTACACAACACAGCGTTATCTTCCTTGTCACCCCGGATAACAACTCTATCAAATACATAACATGGAAGTCTAGGTTAATAACGACAGAGCCTTATTAGAGGCCAGACATAACCTAATTGTAACAACTCCCTTGTCCAGGTTAACTAACAGTTCCTAACAGTTTCTTCGATATAGCTGTGGACAGATGGATGGAAAATGCACATCAATATATGCCCCTCCAGTTGTGGTGAGGGAAAACAAGACCAACTCATTGGGGTCATTTAAGCATGCCCACCGAAGTTGCAAACAAAGTTGCTAATTGACACCAAACAAACATCTAATTGACACCTATTTGACCTACCTGTCTCCATGTTCCAAAGCTTTCAATACTGTGGCATCTAACTCTAACAACTTTATACCGTCACTGTCCAAAGGTTCGGAGAAATATATACTCTGTGTTTCAGGTTTAATCTCATCTCGGCCGAGTTTGGCAAAGTTTAAAACTGCCTCAATCTCCTTCAAACTCCTGTAAGTAGATAACATGCTGATGATTCTGATTGCTTCTGTTTGCACGGAATATCTATCTGCCATACAGTCCAACCCCGCAAGGGGACATAGACATGATAAATTGCGAGCATTAACTACATTCAAATTCATTTCTGTAACAAACCAACACCATTCAAAGTGGACCGATCATAATTTTCAACTGAATTTCACCTTCTTTATATCGCATGACGTCACTCGAATTGCTTTCTGTTACACGCTATCTGATTGGCTAGAGGTATGTTGAACATCACACAACAACAACCTACAGTGAAATCTTGATAGATCCACTTTGAATGATGTAGGTTCGTTACAGAAATGAATTTGGAAGTAGTTAAAGCTCGCAATAGTTAACAAAATTAATCATACGTTACAGTGGGCCATTCAGGGAAGCAGTAAGCTGACTTTATGTGTTTTACTCTTGTGAAGTTGAGCTTAGCAAACTCGAATATGCTGCATATTAATATTATTATGCACAAGGGTATGTCTTACCTCGGTGAAAAATTATTTTCAGGGATGTTTGTAGTCATGTTGTGAGCATAATGGTTATTTGTTTATGTGAAGTTTGGGCTTGTTTTGTAGATAAATTATTCAGCTTTTGATAACACCAAGCCATAGTTATATATGTTCTCATTTGGCGATGACATGACCCTTTGAATGAGATGCGGTGAGATTCTCTTTAAGACCAAGTGCGATCCCTTGGTATGAAATATAAAAGAAGGAAAAAATATTTTTGAAAACAGTTTTTAATCATTGTAGGTTTATGTGTCGAACCCCTTAGGTAATTTCTAATTCATGGATCTGGAAGTATATAGAGAGTAATTATAGGTTAGTGCCGTGGATGAAAAAGTTAATCTGGCAAGGCGGAGGAATTTTTCGGGTGAGCCGAAAGCGAATCTGATAATTTCCGAAGCCGAGCTGGATAAACTTTTCATCCACGGCACTAACCTATTTTTCTATTTATCCAGTTGCTTAATCTGCTCAGTAAGGGGATCAAACTCAGGAGTATATTGTCACTCTTTCATTTACTAGCGCATGACACGTTCGTTCCGTGACGTCATGATAAACAACTATGTCCGACATCTAGACGCAGGTAAGTCGAAGAAAATAACCGATCAACCACCAGCTCATTTAGAATAGGAAAACCTCACCCTTGGGCCAGAATTGCAACCGGTGACTCTCATATAAGAAGTCCGTAAGATCATTTGGTAAGGTGACGGATTATCAATAGTCACATGACCAGGTGACCGATTATAGCGAAGTTAAATCGGCACCGCGTTAACTGGCAAATTTTGCCGTAGTGACTAGATAAAATGGTATAATTATTTTTTAAAAAACAAAACGCGTAAATAAATTGGCACCAGAAAAGTTCGAAATGAATGATGCACTAATGGATTATGGTATGAATTAACAAAGAGTACGAGCTGACCAAGGTACGAATCTTCGGTGATAATTTGTTCTTTACCCTGCTGTACTTCGTTATACTGATACGCTTTCTTAATAGTGCCAATGGATTAGCAAAGCACCATTCGTGCTTTCAATTCAATCGATGACTGAAAAATGCATAAATAGGAATAAAGTTTATACCGCTTTTCAACGTCTTCCATTTTCGCGCGATATTTCATCCGGTGAACACGTAAACAAATGCACTCTTCAAATAGGAGGCGCTGTTAATTAATTTTTGAGAGACATGCACGTAACTGTCTCTTTTTTCTGCGTGTTTGGCGCGTTGTGTGCGATCTTCTGCACAATTATAGCGAATGAAAATGTTGATGAAGGGTTTTGCTTTAAGAAAGATGGCATAACTGAGTGTGTCAGCCCAGACAATTTCAATTTGACTCGTTTGGACGGTGGACAGGTGTGCAGTATTTTCAGTACATTTTCAGCTGTCATTATAATGCAATCCTGATTGGGCCATTTTAATTTTTTTATAATACGGTCTTTGTGTTTTCAGGGTTGACAAATGGCAATGTGAAGTGACATCACTGCGGCATAGACTGATAGTGATAAGCCGTCTCCAACAGTCCAAGTGGCTGCTTATTAATTAATTCCACAGATATACACTAGAATGGATAGGCATGTCTAAAATTAGCTGAATTATGACTTGAATATATATACCCATAATGCATTGCGTGCACTGTTATTATCGGCCGTGTCCTTTTTATCAAAGGCTTAACCGAGCTCGGTTAACTCCGTCTCTTTCCGTCATTATAGTTTACCGTAGTAGTGTATCGAAAAGAAATCGTGTTTTTGAGCTAAAACCCAAATACGAAGTGATTTGATCATTTACAACAGATAGAGAACATCCTAAAGATAACAAGAAATGATAATTTATAAGAATAACAGCCGTTAATAAGTTTCCTTAGGCATCTCAAAATTTAATCTTCGAACAGTGATTTTTTTGCCTCCTTGGGAAAGGGTCCGGGTCCCTTCAGATTGGGAATTTTCACGTGACAATTTGAAATTGGGAATTTCAATGAAGCAGAAAGGTCAAGCAGTCATTCTGAAAGTCGCCAGTACGACAGACAAGTCCGGCAAATTTTGATATGGTCCGCCGTTTTTCATTCCGAAAGACCGGCCTTTATCCACAAATGTCAAAACAAAAATGGCGTTGATAAACGACGAAGACGATTCGGGAGCATGTAAAACGATTGTTTTAGAGTATGAAGAAACGGGAAAGCACATACTCTCCATGAAAAATGGATGATATATCAAAGCTGGTTAGTTAAATTAGACAAAAATGGCGTGTTAAAACACATTTATTTTGTGTTCCAAAATTTTTTTTAAGCAAGTTTTGCTTTTGGTCCGGCAGTTTGCAAGACATTATCGGACCAAATGTCCGATCATTTTTGCCAACTTTCATAATGTCTGGTCAAATAAAACGGAAAAAGAGATGACATGTGAATATTTATTGGTTTCTTTGAACTTTATGTCTTAAACACGGCTACATCGCAATTATGATCTCGATTTCAGTCATTGTTGTCGTTGTTGTTGTCGTAAATACGTCATTGGCTTATCAAACAATCAGAATACTAGTGCATAGGCATGCTTGATTTCTGACAAACGGAAACGTTAAAAAATTAAATGCGCCAAACCATAAAATGAGCTGGCTTAAAACTAACAAACAGAAAATTAACGAACATGTGTTGTGTCGCGTCATATCGCATTGTCACTTCATATTGTCGTTATGTCAGTTAATTTGCATTGGAAAAATGTCACGTCACATTTTCGAGTATTGTTTGAGATTATTGCAAGTTGTTTGATATTGTCACCATTAAACATGCAAAGTGACATTTTTGGTAGTATTTTATTTTGATTGCATATTGTTTAGCACTTTTTTAATCAGATAGATAATTATTGAAAGACAAAATATTTAAATGCAATAAGAAAATGTAACTTGTTTTTCGGTAAGTACTTGTTGTTAGTAATTTGTTTGTAATTACAATATTTCTGCAGCTTGGTGAGGTAACTCCAGTTGTTCTTCATGATAGACGGTTGCTACAGATGAAAACTCTCAACATTAAACCGTTAGTATTTGGTAAGTGTTTCCTGCCCTCTCGTTTCTTCTGCATTTTCATAGATAGATTTCATATGTATGTTACCAAGTTTAATCAAGGTTTTAATTAAGACTTTCAATATTAACCTCCAATTGAATATCTTGCTTTGCACATGTTTGTCAGTTTATAGAGATGTTGGTCATCTTCATTGGATGACCCGGGTCCCCTATTGACTTTGGGGTCAGGAGGTCAAAGGTCAAGGTTCTGTGACATTTAACATGAACAACATTCTAGACCCAATGGTTCCAATCAATAACTCAAGAATGGTTGGGTCTTGGATGTTCAAACTTTATAGGGAGGTTGTTCATCATCAGAAGATGATCCCTAATCATTTAGAGATCTATGTTCTTATGACTTTTCTATTTTGCTTGTTTGCATTCGACTGAGGTAGCCTTAGCGTGGTTATCTGGTTTTGTCCCTGCCTATTTGGCAAGTGACCTCTGACTTCAAGGGTAGAGACAGAAATCAACCAGTTTGATACAAGGAATCTGAATGCACTACCTTACCTCTTTTCAAATAGATTTCTTGGTTCTTTAACTTTCCCAGTGTAAAGCACTGATTCATGCAACACTATATCTGAGTTTGTCTCTAGTTGGGTGGAAAAAACTGGAAAGCGTTTCAGAAATGACCAAGTGCCCTGGGGGAGATTCGAACCAGGGACCTCTCCATCTGTAGTCAAGAGCAATAACCACTTGACCACTGTGCAATGAGTATTTTGACTTTTAAAGTTTATAACTATTTGGCTGCCTTCATAGGGGCATGCTTGTCATACAATATGCAAACATCTATTGTTACCATTGTGTGTGGTAAAGCATTTGTTTCAGGTATCCGTATAACACTACGGCTAGGGTGCCAAAATTGCGAGTATTCTGGTGAGCAATTAAGGGCCAACAATGCTCTTATTTCAGAAATACAAGACTTCCTGTCTGATGAAGAATGTGAGCATTTCATCAAGGTTGCCAAGAAGATTGGTATGAAGACGAGTCATACAGAGAAACAATCCTCACAACAAGGCATCAGTCTGATGGACTTAAACAGTGATAGACAATTAAATCTGGCTGAGGTATAGATCTTCTATGTTTTATGTTATGTAACCTAGTTGGCTGAGTGATGAGAGACTACTCAATGATTAATACTAATGATAATATAAATGATAATAATAATAATAACTTTATTTACAGATGATAACCCATTATGCCTAGGGCTTATCTCCCTTGGGGCCATCTAACAAAACAAGCATAAATACATACATTGCTGACTAACATGACGATAATCATTTTGATACTTTGGTATACAGTGTAATTAGTTTATGATAATGTCCTTTAGGCCACATAAATTTTATGTTCTGGTTGTCTAGTCTCTGAATTGTCAAAATTAAACGAAGGAGTTTTTGGAACCAAAACTTTTATTTGATTGAAAGTGTCCATATTCCTATGAGTTAGACTTTCCAGACTATGAATTTGAACATTGAAGTATTTGAGTATACTGGTCAAAACTGTTAGGAAATGTAGATATAGTGTATATGATGTATTTATATGTATTTCTTGCAGATGAAGTTAACTATAGAGAATAGTTTTGACATTTACTTAGAAGATGAGGATGTCATAGAAATGTGAGTATATCACCTTTTGTGTTTCGGTTGAGATTCTTTGGGTGAAATGAAGATGCTAAGGTACCTATTTAGTTCTTTGGGTTTAATGCAGATACATGTACTTAGATTCCTATTTAGATTATTTGGTTTTAATGAAGATACATATACTAAGGTTCCTATTTAGATTATTTGGTTTTAATGAAGATACTAAGGTTCCTATTTGGTTCTTTGGGTTGAATGTAGATATTAAGGTTCCTATTTAGATTATTTCAGTATAATGAAGATACTTAGGTTTCTATTTAGATTCTTTGCTTCCTTTCAGTTAATTGGTTAAGGAACATTGGGAAAAACAGAATACTGCTTTCTGGTTGATTCCATACCCTTGGAGATAAAAGCTTAGCATGTGTACTTTATATTGTTTTCTCGGTAAAGCCAATTTTGCCACAGTTGACCGAACCGATTCATGTTTGTAAATATCACATTATCCTGGACTATAGTATTGTTTTTATGCCCCCCTATCGATAGATGGGGAGGCATATAGTGATTCACCTGTCCGTCTGTTCGTCCGTCCGTTCGTCCGTCCGTCCTGGTTAACCCAAATTGACCGTTTCTTCTAGCATTAATATGGCTTGCTACAAAGCTTTCATACTTGCATGGATGTTGTGTATGAACACTCTCCACACGCCTGTATCACCTAACCCCATTTTGACCTTCACCTTGACCTAATTTTGGACTTAGACTTATTTATGGACAAGGCTTCCACAGGGGGCATAAGCGTTTATTGAACGCAGTCTTGTTATTTGTCTGATATGAGGATTTTGCCTTCTAAAGCCAGGGTGCTCTGAGAAACCCTTTGCAAAAAAGACCATTTTATTTAACACTGACCTTCTTTTCATCAATAATTTATTAATAAAAAAATCATGCAACTACCAACAAATACTTGTTTTAAGAATGGACACATTATAACACACATGTTTAACAGAAAATGTAAATTATTTCAGTTTTTTGTGCAAGGCACATGTTCAAACAGAACAAGAAATCTCATTTGTTTAAATATCAATAAGTCAATATAAAATCATCACACTTGAAACATCCGTAAACAGTACATTTATTGTTTTTGCCCTGAAGAACCCAACTTTTAGTCCTTGAAAATAGGAGAAATGTACCGGTACTTGAAATGTACTTAAATAGTTTAGGCAAGTTCTGCATGAACCATACATACTCCAGTCATTTGCTGTGTTCTAGTATATTGTATATGTAACCGGTAGATTTATGTTTGCATGATCCCCTCTTCAGTTTAAACTATTTCCTTTTCCAGGTATAAAATGCTGAAAATTGATACTAATAATGACAGTGAGTTATATTTACTAACCATTTATAATTACTAACAATTTATAATTACTAACCATTTATTTCTGTCTTTACTTTATATTAACTTTCTTTGTATTATTTATTTGCTCAGGTCAAAACTTTATTTTGTTATTGTATTTGGTTTTGCTTTTATTGTCTTCTATGTTTATTGGAATTATTTTCAGATTGTTAATTTTTCGGCAGCTTAAGACTATTTACAGTAGTTGTAATTTAACAATGCAGCAAAATAACCAAGGAGCCTATTTGAGATTTCTAATTATACGACTGTCTCTTTCCTCGAAGTCGAGGGTCATTGGCAAATCTGGTACAGAAAAGTAGAATGATCATGCACTTACAACTGTCTCAGTTGAATGCAAACAAACATTACTACAATATATTAAAGTACTTTGTATATCATGCAAACCAAGATCAGGTTGTGGGATTTTTATTATGTAATTGAAACAGCCTGTTATATGATTACTGAAAAATGGTAGCTTCTGCTTATATTACAATTTTTTTTTTATTTATGCAAAAAGCTTTAAATGTCAATGCCATTTTCATTCAACAGGTACCAAGTCTGGTATGGGCCGGGCTAAATTCCTGTCCCTGTCTCATCAACCAACAGGTGCCCAGTCTGGTATGGGCCGGGCTAAATTCCTGTCCCTGTCTCATCAACCAACAGGTGCCCTGTCTGGTATGGGCCGGGCTAAATACATGTCCCTGTCTTATCAACCAACAGGTGCCCAGTCTGGTATGGGCCGGGCTAAATACCTGTCCCTGTCTGATCAACCAACTGGTGCCCAGTCTGGTATGGGCCGGGCTAAATACATGTCCCTGTCTGATCAACCAACAGGTGCCCAGTCTGGTATGGGCCGGGCTAAATACCGGTCCATGTCTCATCAACCAACAGGTGCCCAGTCTGGTATGGGCCGGGCTTAATACCTGTCCTTGTCTCATCAACCAACAGGTGCCCAGTCTGGTATGGGCCGGGCTAAATACCTGTCCTTGTCTCATCAACCAACATGTCTCATCAACCAACAGGTGCCCAGTCTGGTATGAGCCGGGCTATATACCTGTCCCTGTCTGATCAACCAACAGGTGCCCAGTCTGGTATGGGCCGGGCTAAATACCTGTCCCTGTCTGATCAACCAACAGGTGCCAAGTCTGGTATGGGCCGGGCTAAATACCTGTCCCTGTCTGATCAACCAACTGGTGCCCAGTCTGGTATGGGCCGGGCTTAATACCTGTCCCTGTCTGATCAACCAACTGGTGCCCAGTCTGGTATGGGCCGGGCTAAATACCTGTCCCTGTCTGATCAACCAACAGGTGCCCAGTCTGGTATGGGCCGGGCTAAATACCTGTCCCTGTCTGATCAACCAACAGGTGCCCAGTCTGGTATGGGCCGGGCTAAATACCTGTCCCTGTCTGATCAACCAACTGGTGCCCAGTCTGGTATGGGCCGGGCTTAATACCTGTCCCTGTCTGATCAACCAACTGGTGCCCAGTCTGGTATGGGCCGGCCCGGGTTAACTACCAGTCCATATCTGATCATATTGGTAATTAATAATACACTCGATTATTGTATACATATATTTCTAACAGAGATAATCACACAAGAAGAGATGAAAAGGTTGTCCCCTAAAGCCTTGGCAAGTTATTTAAAGGAATATGTGACAGAAAATCCAGAGAAACATTCTCGATTTAGCAAGCAAGCGTGGTTGTATCCCGACCAATCGTCCGATACTGTCTTCAAACAAGTACAACAAAGGTTGGATAGTTTGTGCCATTTCTCTGTCTGTATTATTTCAGTTTGAACACAGATTGATGTAAGGAATTATAACATTATAACCTGTCTGAACCTTAGTAATATGTCAAAATAAACCAGGCAGTTGTTCTCTCAGGTATTGTTGTGTGTTATCAAGTTGCCACAGAGACTGTTTGCTGACCTGGTACACATACAGGATTACCGGACAATTAACAATTAAGTGTGTCTTGATAATGTGTTTGTTGTGTCTGATGTAGATGTTCAAATTTTAAATAACCTGTATCATAATTATGTAGATAAATATTCAGATTCTGACTAGGCTCTAATCACTTGTCTATGGAGAAAAAGGTTAAACTCCTGGGTAAAACACTTGTACAAGGGAGACAATCATGTTTTATAGAATTACTGTCTGGTACAAACTCCTGGGTATAAACACTTGTACAAGGGAGACAATCATGTTTGGTAGAATTACTGCCTGATACAAACTCCTGGGTAAAACACTTGTACAAGGGAGACAATCATGTTTGGTAGAATTACTGCCCGGTACAAACTCCTGGGTATAAAAACTTGTACAAGGGAGACAATCATGTTTGATAGAATTACTGTCTGGTACAAACTCCTGGGTATAAAAACTTGTACACGGGAGACAATCTTGTTTGATAGAATTACTGTCTGGTACAAACTCCTGGGTATAAAAACTTGTACACGGGAGACAATCTTGTTTGATAGAATTACTGTCTGGTACAAACTCCTGGGTATAAAAACTTGTACAAGGGAGACAATCATGTTTGATAGAATTACTGCCTGGTACAAACTCCTGGGTATAAAAACGTGTACAAGGGAGACAATCATGTTTGATAGAATTACTGTCTGGTACAAACTCCTGGGTATAAACACGTGTACAAGGGAGACAATCATTTTTGATAGAATTACTGTCTAATACAAACTCCTGGGTATAAACACTTGTACAAGGGAGACAATCATGTTTGATAGAATTACTGCCTGGTACAAACTCCTGGGTATAAACACTTGTACAAGGGAGACAATCATGTTTGATAGAATTACTGTCTGGTACAAACTCCTGGGTATAAACACTTGTACAAGGGAGACAATCACGTTTGATAGAATTACTGTCTGGTACAAACTCCTGGGTATAAACACTTGTTCAAGGGAGACAATCATTTTTGATAGAATTACTGCCTGGTACAAACTCCTGGGTATAAACACTTGTACAAGGGAGACAATCATTTTTGATAGAATCATTAGGCCTTTTCACTGGGCAATTTTGTGGAGCAGGTTTGAGTCTGGTTCCCGTTTCCAATATTACAGTAAATTACAGTACTACTATGGTAATATTAGGGATAGGACTACACTATAACCTGCTCCACTAAGCAGCCCAGTCAAAAAGGTCAGTTGTCTGGTAGTTTTATTATCATGTTATCAATTTACAGGGTGTCACAAGTTGTCAAGCTGCCTATGAGTTTAATTCAACTCAGTGATTTCCAGGTAAGTTCTAGCATATATTACCTGCCGCACTATTGAAATGCATGATAGAGGAGCAAATGACCAAGTACCATTGCTTGATTGGCTAATTTCTTAGTCTAGCTTTTGACTTCAAGTCTAAAGTAGAATTTTCAACACTACTAGGTACCAGTCTACCTCTTATGATGAGTCTTATCTCGTCTATTTTTAGACTATCTTCTACATAGACAAGCGGTTTGAGGAAATACAGTTAACACCATGTACTACTGTACATACACTGTTACATACAAGTTTAAAGTAGAGTTGGTTAGGTTAGATAAACTGGTTATAAAGTCTGTAATACTGGTCAATCAATTTTCTTGTCTTTCATAAACATGGTTGTATGTTTCCTGTAGCATAATGATTAGGAGCATCTAGCATTCTTGTTAACGGATTTGATGTAAGAATAATATTAAATACTTTATGTATAACGGCAGCATAGTTATAAGAACATGTTCAGTCATTTATGTGACCTAGGAAGCAAAGTTGTACAAGCATGTTCAGTCATTTCTGTGACCTAGGAAGCAAAGTTGTACAAGCATGTTCAGTCATTTCTGTGACCTAGGAAGCAAAGTTGTACAAGCATGTTCATTAATTTCTGTGAGCACGGCAGCAAAGTTGTAAGAGCATGTTCATTAATTTCTGTGACCACGGCAGCAAAGTTGTAAGAGCATGTTCATTAATTTCTGTGACCACGGCAGCAAAGTTGATTCAGGTGAAGAATGGTACATGTATAGTTTATTTGCCTTATGATTGTTTGACACTAACTACATTGTACATACATCTATTGCAGGTTGTAAATTATGGTATCAAGGGACATTATAATGCTCATTTAGATTCTTCACACATCAGGAAGGAACAACAATGCTGTGACCGGGGAAGATATGCAAACTGTCGAATCTGCAGGTAAACATTTCTATAATAAATACCTTATCCAGTGTTGTTTTACCTGAATGAAATGTTGTCTATATGTGTACAGGTATATGACAGTGTTGTTTTACCTGAATGAAATGTTGTCTATATGTGTACAGGTATATAACAGTGTTGTTTTACCTGAATGTTGTCTATATGTGTACAGGTATATGACAGTGTTGTTTTACCTGAATGAAATGTTGTCTATATGTGTACAGGTGTATGACAGTGTTGTTTTACCTAAATGAAATGTTGTCTATATGTGTACAGGTATATGACAGTGTTGTTTTACCTGAATGAAATGTTGTCTATATGTGTGCAGGTATATAACAGTGTTGTTTTACCTGAATGAAATGTTGTCTATATGTGTACAGGTATATGACAGTGTTGTTTTACCTGAATGAAATGTTGTCTATATGTGTACAGGTGTATGACAGTGTTGTTTTACCTGAATGAAATGCTGTCTATATGTGTACAGGTGTATAACAGTGTTGTTTTACCTGAATGTTGTCTATATGTGTACAGGTGTATGACAGTGTTGTTTTACCTGAATGTTGTCTATATGTGTACAGGTATATGACAGTGTTGTTTTACCTAAATGAAATGTTGTCTATATGTGTACAGGTGTATAACAGTGTTGTTTTACCTGAATGTTGTCTATATGTGTACAGGTATATGACAGTGTTGTTTTACCTGAATGAAATGTTGTCTATATGTGTACAGGTGTATGACAGTGTTGTTTTACCTGAATGTTGTCTATATGTGTACAGGTATATGACAGTGTTGTTTTACCTGAATGAAATGTTGTCTATATGTGTACAGGTATATGACAGTGTTGTTTTACCTGAATGAAATGTTGTCTATATGTGTACAGGTGTATGACAGTGTTGTTTTACCTGAATGTTGTCTATATGTGTACAGGTATATGACAGTGTTGTTTTACCTGAATGAAATGTTGTCTATATGTGTACAGGTATATGACAGTGTTGTTTTACCTGAATGTTGTCTATGTGTACAGGTATATGACAGTGTTGTTTTACCTGAATGATGTAGAATCGGGTGGAGAGACTGCATTCCCTCATGCTAACAAAGACGGGATCAATCATACGGTAGGATTCCTATGCTATCACCTGTTCTGTTGAAATTCATTGTTTAAAAGTGAGTAATTTAGTTATAACCGGTCTGCTAATTGGTATATACCGACTGTTTAGAGTCAAATACTTCTTTTCTCTACTTATTTACATGCCCCGTACAGATCTTTTCAATACTCCATGCTCTGTAAAGCTACTTTTTATCTTTTCTTTTGTCTTTAACACAGACTGTAACTGTTAACTGTATGAGAAAACATGCACACTAAGTCTTGTTTCTCTCTCATTGTAATGTGAACATGTTTATACTGAGCATTTGTTGTGTTGCATGTTTTATCTTCAAAAATAATATCAGCCTTGATCATACAGGAACATTTAATATTATTTGAAGTTATACGTACAGGGTTTTCCAGGAAGCCAGCTTCGTAGGATGTCCTTTGATTAAAACACCGTATTCTAGCAAAACATTCCCTCACATACTATAGGGGGGATATATAGTATGTGCTGGATGTCTCAAAGTTTGTCTGTGCCTGTTCTACCTAACTGTTGCTGTGCTGGATGTCACAAAGTTTGTCTGTGCCTGTTCTACCTAACTGTTGCTGTGCTGGATGTCACAAAGTTTGTCTGTGCCTGTTCTACCTAACTGTTGCTGTGCTGGATGTCACAAAGTTTGTCTGTGCCTGTTCTACCTAACTGTTGCTGTGCTGGATGTCACAAAGTTTGTCTGTGCCTGTTCTACCTAACTGTTGCTGTGCTGGATGTCACAAAGTTTGTCTGTGCCTGTTCTACCTAACTGTTGCTGTGCTGGATGTCACAAAGTTTGTCTGTGTCTGTTCTACCTAACTGTTGCTGTGCTGGATGTCACAAAGTTTGTCTGTGCCTGTTCTCCCTAACTGTTGCTGTGCTGGATGTCACAAAGTTTGTCTGTGTCTGTTCTCCCTAACTGTTGCTGTGCTGGATGTCACAAAGTTTGTCTGTGCCTGTTCTACCTAACTGTTGCTGTGCTGGATGTCACAAAGTTTGTCTGTGCCTGTTCTCCCTAACTGTTGCTGTGCTGGATGTCACAAAGTTTGTCTGTGTCTGTTCTCCCTAACTGTTGCTGTGCTGGATGTCACAAAGTTTGTCTGTGCCTGTTCTACCTAACTGTTGCTGTGCTGGATGTCACAAAGTTTGTCTGTGCCTGTTCTACCTAACTGTTGCTGTGCTGAATGTCACAAAGTTTGTCTGTGCCTGTTCTACCTAACTGTTGCTGTGCTGGATGTCACAAAGTTTGTCTGTGTCTGTTCTACCTAACTGTTGCTGTGCTGGATGTCACAAAGTTTGTCTGTGTCTGTTCTACCTAACTGTTGCTGTGCTGGATGTCACAAAGTTTGTCTGTGCCTGTTTTACCTAACTGTTGCTGTGCTGGATGTCACAAAGTTTGTCTGTGTCTGTTCTCCCTAACTGTTGCTGTGCTGTGCTGGATGTCACAAAGTTTGTCTGTGCCTGTTCTCCCTAACTGTTGCTGTGCTGGATGTCACAAAGTTTGTCTGTGCCTGTTCTCCCTAACTGTTGCTGTGCTGGATGTCACAAAGTTTGTCTGTGCCTGTTCTACCTAACTGTTGCTGTGCTGGATGTCACAAAGTTTGTCTGTGCCTGTTCTCCCTAACTGTTGCTGTGCTGAATGTCACAAAGTTTGTCTGTGCCTGTTCTACCTAACTGTTGCTGTGCTGGATGTCACAAAGTTTGTCTGTGCCTGTTCTCCCTAACTGTTGCTGTGCTGGATGTCACAAAGTTTGTCTGTGCCTGTTCTCCCTAACTGTTGCTGTGCTGGATGTCACAAAGTTTGTCTGTGCCTGTTCTACCTAACTGTTGCTGTGCTGGATGTCACAAAGTTTGTCTGTGCCTGTTCTCCATAACTGTTGCTGTGCTGGATGTCACAAAGTTTGTCTGTGCCTGTTCTCCCTAACTGTTGCTGTGCTGGATGTCACAAAGTTTGTCTGTGCCTGTTCTCCCTAACTGTTGCTGTGCTGGATGTCACAAAGTTTGTCTGTGCCTGTTCTACCTAACTGTTGCTGTGCTGAATGTCACAAAGTTTGTCTGTGCCTGTTCTACCTAACTGTTGCTGTGCTGGATGTCACAAAGTTTGTCTGTGCCTGTTCTACCTAACTGTTGCTGTGCTGGATGTCACAAAGTTTGTCTGTGCCTGTTCTACCTAACTGTTGCTGTGCTGAATGTCACAAAGTTTGTCTGTGCCTGTTCTACCTAACTGTTGCTGTGCTGAATGTCACAAAGTTTGTCTGTGCCTGTTCTACCTAACTGTTGCTGTGCTGGATGTCACAAAGTTTGTCTGTGCCTGTTCTACCTAACTGTTGCTGTGCTGAATGTCACAAAGTTTGTCTGTGCCTGTTCTACCTAACTGTTGCTGTGCTGGATGTCACAAAGTTTGTCTGTGCCTGTTCTACCTAACTGTTGCTGTGCTGAATGTCACAAAGTTTGTCTGTGCCTGTTCTACCTAACTGTTGCTGTGCTGGATGTCACAAAGTTTGTCTGTGCCTGTTCTACCTAACTGTTGCTGTGCTGGATGTCACAAAGTTTGTCTGTGCCTGTTTTACCTAACTGTTGCTGTGCTGGATGTCACAAAGTTTGTCTGTGCCTGTTCTCCCTAACTGTTGCTGTGCTGGATGTCACAAAGTTTGTCTGTGCCTGTTCTACCTAACTGTTGCTGTGCTGGATGTCACAAAGTTTGTCTGTGCCTGTTCTACCTAACTGTTGCTGTGCTGAATGTCACAAAGTTTGTCTGTGCCTGTTCTCCCTAACTGTTGCTGTGCTGAATGTCACAAAGTTTGTATGTGCCTGTTCTACCTAACTGTTGCTGTGCTGGATGTCACAAAGTTTGTCTGTGCCTGTTCTACCTAACTGTTGCAACAATTTCCATGAAACTTCACTTGAATACTTGGTATCAAGCCTAGTGAGGAATTGTAGATCACATGAATATTGCTAGAGTTATGACCTTTTGTGGAAAACTTACATTTTATGTCAAAAATCCTTCTAGTTTCATGTATTACAATATTCTGGAAATTATTTTCTATGTTTATTTGTGGTCATGGTACAGGTTGAATAAAATAAGATTAAGCTGTTGCTATGGGCAAAGCGCAACTTAAATACTCTCATTTTGAAAATACAGTCTTCAACTCTTGCTTTATCTTTGGTATTTGTTTTGCAGAATTCCCATTTAGAACGGGATCAACATTTATACAAGAAATGTGAAGATGCTAAACTTCATGTATCTGCTGAGAAGGGAAAGGCTATCATCTGGTACAACCATTTTATAGATGAGCAGACGGGTTGGATGGGAAATGTGGACGAGTTCACTCTGCACGGGGGATGTCCCGTCTTAACTGGAGAAAAATGGATTGCTAATTTCTGGATAAAAACCAATGATGACAAATCTAAAGACATAAAAAAGATACAAAAGTTGGCAAAGAAATGATTGTGCATTTATTTGTAGCATACCTTCTATGTAAATGTTCAGTGGTTTGCTTGTGTTAAATTGTTTCTTAGTTATAAGCGTAACAGTCACTGAATGCATAAAGGGATGTAATTGGATTATTATGCACAATTTGTAAACCTTGTAGATTGTCATTAGGCCAAAACAAATTATATATAATATTATGTGGTTCTAGTAACATGCTGAAAAAAATTAGGGTTGGTCGGTTGGAAAAACATTTTAATTTTTAAAATTATTTTATTTTTCCGACCCGAGCAGGTAATGGCGAAAGCCATGGAAGAATGTTGATACGTGAGAATAATACATCTGTAAAAGTTGATATTGGAACCACTAAATGCCGTATATGAGGGATGATCCATATATAACGAGAAAATGCTTATAATTTTCTTATGATACTTTAGATTTTACCCAAACTTCAGCTGGAAATAATAACATACATTAGCAATGTTTCCCTGAATTTCCATTATTACAGCGACATCATGCTAAAATCTATGGTTGCTAAGGTAACCCTTGATACGCCTAGGCGGGGCATTTTGTAGATTTTTCACCGTTTTCGCGCAAATTCAAACCGTCACAGTTTTCATGTAAGCAATAGCAATGTGATGAAAATTTGTTTTTGGGGTCACTTAAGACTCGCCGTACTGATGGTGACGTCAGACACGGGTTGTGTTGCCATTCGTTACATAACGCACGTTTTATCGTTCCATGATAGCAAAAATAACGGCCGACAAACGATTATCATTAAAATATTTAGTTTTGAAGAAAACAAGTTATAATGAAAGTGTGCATGCTATTTAGTAATAATTTCGTCAAAAGCTTCAATTTGTGTACATAATAACACAATAAAATTTACTTGAAAAAGACTAGTGATCTAACGCAACGTAAGCGCAACGTGACGTCGACGTCAGAACTAAGCACGAACATATTGGATTGTCTGAACAAAATTCCAAAGGTTGACAATCGTGCGTCTTTTTCAAATTGGTATCGCATTGGCGAAGACGTATACATATTGAAGGAGGATAATCTGACTTTTTAAAAACATTAATACAGGACCTAGGGAATGTGATCATTAAAAAGATCATAGTTAAATTCTGAATGACGTTAAATATGAAAAAAATGACGTTGCCCCGCCTATCTGTTACATAGGTCGGCAAACATGTTCCAAACAATTTATTGTTCGATATTTATCAAAAATATTTCATATGTTTTCGTCTAATATATGTATTAGCCACCACATAAAATATTGTTAGAAAATAACACGTTATAGCAAAGTTATAAGCATTTTATCGTTATATATGGATCATCCCTCGTATATACAGTTTTCAGATTGTTCATGAAATTCGCCGATTCCACAAGAAATATTTATTTTTTTGCAATAAAATGTTAAGGGTTTGGGCCAAAAAGTTAGGGTCGGTCGTGTTACTAGAACCACCTACTTAATTTGTTTTGGCCCTAGAGTAGAATGACAGTATATAAGTCCGTCCGGCACATTATAAGTATTTTAGCTGACCTCAGTATAAAATGCTCCAGATAAGCTATTGTGATCTCCCTTTGTCTGGGGTACGACTTGTCAACACTATATAGGTCAGTTTGTCTTTTGATATTAATGAAACTTGGTCACAAAATCTATGCCTAGTTCTCAATCAGGCCTACTTGGGTCAAGAACAGGTCACCAGGCCTAATTAATAAGAGCAAAATATTTGGCCAAATTTGAAGATAAGGAAGAAAACAATGTCCTGCTTCCATCTGACTTGTGGGTAATATTGACTTACATTGAGAATTGGGCAACTTAGGCCACCATGAAATGAGGTTATACATGTAGAAGTAGAGGTTTTGAATGTTCCAGGTAGCAATCTAGACCATTCTATCCACTGGTATGATGTTCTGTTTGAATATTTATTTTCAATTTAATGTATTATGTAACTTCTGGTGATTGTTTGGAAATCCCCGCTAGATGCAGTGCATTAGTTCATAATATGAATATACATTTTGCATCTTGTTACACCCCCAGTATTATGTATATAAGGCTATATTGGAGTCATGCTTGAGGTTGGTTGGTTGGTTGGCTGGTCATTTCTCTATAACCATTGGGGAACCTCGGTTGGATCAATATTTAGGGAATTATTGCCCTTTGTTGTTTTTTCACTTATAAATGTTTTGTGCTATTGCTCTGTAACCATCGGTTGGGTTCAAGAAAACTATGCACATGTCTTATCATATCAAGTTTAGTTGTGCCTATTGTTGGCGCATGTTGGTATGATGAATTTAATGAGTTATTGCCCTTGGTATGTTTACATTGATCATTTTGTCCTCGCTATTTAATGGTAACTATTTGTTAAGCTGTCGAAGAATGTCTACGTGACTTATCAGTACCAATCTTAGTTTTGCATATAAAGGTTGGATTAGTTTTGCTAATGATTGGCTTTAAAAGAAACTATGCAGGATTCATCAGTTACAAACCTAAACTAAGTTGTGCACATCATTATAATTGTGCCCCCTCACTTATTTATAAGTGGGGGGCATATAGCATTGGTGCTGTCCTTCCGTCCATCTGTACGTAACACAAAACTCCTCAAAAACTGTTGGGTGGAATTTCTTCAAACTTTTACAGATGAACAACCCAAATGTATAGATGTGCGTAATGGATGGAATTTTTGCTGCATACATTTTGACCAGAGTTATGGCCCTTTGTAACTTTTACTATATACCCTATAAGGAAAATTCTTGTGTGTTGAACTCCTCATAAACTACTGGATGGAATTTCTTCAAACTTTCACAGATTAACAATCTCAATGTATAGATGTGCTTAAAGGATGGGATTTTTGTTGCATCAATTTCTACAAGAATTATGGCCTTTTCTTACTTTTACTATATACCCCATTGTGAAAAATCTTGTGTGGTGAACTCTTCACAGTTTGTAGGGTGGAATTTCTTCAAACTTTCACAGATTAACAATCTCAATGTATAGATGACTGTGAAGGATGGAATTTTTGTTGAGCCAATCTTTACCAGAATTATGGCCCGTTGTTACTTTTACTATATGATGGACCTTTGATATTTTTTATAGAATTGTAGTCCACAAGGCAAAAGAAATTGAATAATGAATATTGTTACCTCAAACCGCTATTCCCTAGACTCCTTCCCCATTTGATAGGATATGTGCTATAATGGGGGCACCCGTGTCAATGGACACATTTCTAGTTTTGACCTCTGATGCTTGTGTTACTGTGTCAAGCAGTATCTGGGGGTATTTATCACATTCAGTGATATTTCTTGTTATAGCTAGTGTATTGTCAGTTCCATTCTATGCAATATGTTAAATTATTCTAGTCACCTTTATACCTTGTGCTCAAGATATATTTTGTTTTGTATAAAAACTCATTATATATTATAGATGTTGAATACCGTGTTGTTTCTAACCTGAGTGTTGATATATTATACGCTTAACTAGTCTGTGATGCAAGTTTATGACAACTTGAGTCCAATATAAGACATTCTATATCCGTACCATATCAAATTTTTCCATCGGTTAGTCCCGACTGCTCCCTGTTAAATGTGACTGAGAGCCATCTTTCACACAGTCACTGATATATGTATACACCATTCAACCTTTATAATCAGTCGCTTCAATATTTAAAAAAATAATTTTTATGTTCTTAGCAACGATGCATAATAGTTTCCTTTTTCTTATTCATTTCAAACATCATCATGTATAGTAAAACCTCAATAATAAGACCTCACTTGCGACTCTTAAAAACTGGGTCTCATTATTGGAAATTGAGTAATAAGCAATGGCCAATCATTGAAAATGAAACAGCAAATTGTCTTATTAGTCCCCTACCGGTTTTTGACCGGAGGGGACTATAGGTTTGCACTCCGTCCGTCCATCCGTCTGTCAAACAATCTGGATCCTGACATAACTCAAACAGTTTATAAGCTAGGTTTATGAAACTTGGTATGTGGATAGGGGGCAATAAGGGGATTATGCACATCTACAAATATTTTGATTCTGACACAAATTGTGGTTGCTATGGCAATAGAAACTTTGAAAGTGGCCTCAAACCGGTAGGGGACTTCTGTATTGTTTGCAATTCTTAATTACTTGTTATTAAGGTGGTTTTAAGATGAACTTTTTTACTGTATAACTGAAAAACTGGACTGTTACACTGGTATAAAAGTTATTGGACTTAAAAAACTGACGGATTATAAATATTGAGTAGCGTATATATGTGACAGGATAACTTATAAGGTTCGGATATATTGACCTGATCCTGACCTTTATGTAGGAATATATTCCAAGGTCTTTGTGTAGAGTATATCATACATGCATTGTCATTGTGTCCATTCAAAGTCTTATACAAACATTTTTGTACAAGTACTACATGTTTTGCTCGGTCCATGAGTCAAAAACAACATTTTACCATAAACTCAGGGACTAGTAAAAACCAATGACAAACACTTTATATATATACATGTATTTGATAGTATGTGCAACTAGTGATCACTCGTGGTATACTGCAGATATATCATAAAATCCTCTATCCAACATTTTATTCACACCACTGTTGAGATATTTCACAAACTTTAATGTCTCTTTGTCTCTATATACTAAAGCCAATGAATTACTTTGAGGAGTCACTGTTAGCAGCTGAAACATAGAAAAATAAACTCAATCAAAATGGATAGATGAAGCTTCATCAACTTATCAATGTATGTACAACCACTACTTGGTAGCATGTATCTATTGTTTATTTCGGGGTTAAAGTCATTTTTCTACATTTCTTCATGTCAACTGATTGACCTAACAATTTTCCTGGATTGTACTCCAACAAGTACTGACTAACCCTTTCACCAGGAATCAGCAACGTCTCCACATGTGGAGGAAAATCACATTGATGTCAAATTGTTTGTACAGGGACCACAAGCCTCCGTCACAGACAGAAATATTGAGCTTGAGAACAAAGCATTTCGATATAAAGATAAAGTAATATCACTAACCTCTTCATCTTCTCCACGTGCGATATATGATGTAAACCCTCCATACTCCATCTCCCAGTCTGTGGAGGGAAATAACATTTCATGTTAAGTGCCACCTTCAAATCAGGGGTTAAATTTTTACATTTAATCCTCTAACTGTACAGCCAATTAATTATGTAGAAGATATTGAATGAGTGTTAGTTTATTATTGAATATATGGAACAAGTTGATTAAAATGATATGAAACAAGCTTTGGCGAGCTCTTTGTGGCTTTTGATTGTCTGTGGGCTACAGTATTTTATTTAAAGAACTTCATAAATTTATCAATAAATCAGCATGAATTTAATATTCTATTGATCATATACCCGACATCAATAAGGCAAATAAGAACACTTGACCACCTTATTAAACAGCTTTTTATATGTATATAACGTCTGTGACATCATCATAATAAACAAAGAATGTTAAATTACACTATTTGCATATTTAATACACGGTGCCAGTTTCACTGTCCATTACCAGTTTTAAGGCACTGTACATAAATAAGTGCACGGATGTGTGATAAAACAAAATATGCACTTCATATGCACTGGTATAAGCCATTGATGATAGAGGAGCAAAACTCCAGATCTGGTTGTATGCATGTCAGCTTAATGTAATCTGACTTAGTTTAAATAATATTTATTTCCATAGATATGCATTATTATGTGTTACATAGACAAGATTCTGGAAGACAAGAGGTACATATACAAGCATTAGTAACAAGTAGTTATAGTGGTAACTTAGATAGAAATTGGATCAGTAAAAAAGTCTTTTGGGACTTATATAATTACATTTCTGGGATCAGACTTGACCTTGATATAATTACATTTCTGGGATCTGACTTGACCTTGATATAATTACATTTCTGGGATCTGACTTGACCTTGATATTGTTATTAGTTTACAGCCAATTATTGAATGGATTCAATACAAAATGATCAAGTTACAGAGCGGACAACATGACTTACCTTGAACTCCTATGTACAAGACGAGATCCAGGGCAAATTCTGATCCTTCCGAATCTGTGTCATGTACTAATGTGTAACACTGATGTGTCCAGTGCCTTACCTCTGTCCTACATCGTGCTGTACAAGGTTTGTCTGTAACAACAGTAATATTTGTCAAATATACTTTGTGATGTAACATTGTGTGAGAAAACAAAATCTTAGAACAAAACAAAGTACTGTAGAAGCATACAAACTCTAGCTGAAATATTAAGATGGCAATGAATTGCTATATAACTCCTGGAGAAGAAGTATTGAGGCAGAAATAAAAAAGAGTGGCAATTAACACCAGGAACTCGATGTAATGGACTGCAGAACAGAGTCAGATGGAGGGAATTTATCAATGGTCTATGCTCTGCAGAAGCAAAGGGCCTAAGTAGTATGTAAGTATAATTACTCTTAACCGTACCACTAGTACTGTGTGGCCCACACTTCATTAACCATACAGTGATGCACTGGTACTGTGTGGCCCACACTTCATTAACCATACAGTGATCCACTGGTACTGTGTGGCCCACACTTTATTAACCATACAGTGATGCACTGGTACTGTGTGGCCCACACTTCATTAACCATACAGTGATCCACTGGTACTGTGTGGCCCACACTTCATTAACCATACAGAGATCCACTAGTACTGTGTGGCCCACACTTCATTAACCATACAGTGATCCACTAGTACTGTGTGGCCCACACTTCATTAACCATACAGTGATCCACTAGTACTGTGTGGCCCACACTTTATTAACCATACAGTGATCCACTGGTACTGTGTGGCACACACTTCATTAACCATACAGTGATGCACTGGTACTGTGTGGCCCACACTTCATTAACCATACAGTGATCCATTGGTACTGTGTGGCCCACACTTCATTAACCATACAGTGATCCACTGGTACTGTGTGGCCCACACTTCATTAACAGTACTGGTATATACAAGAGACATCAGTGACGGGTGATGCTCCCCGTGGGATGTTAGTCACAGAAAAAATACTCCAGAAATATGCAAAAGAGAGTTATGGGTCTTTGGCACTGCACTTTAACTTAATGAGACATATTCAACTATGAAGTTTCAAATTGATATCTCTAATACTGTACGAGTCATGACCTGGACAAGAATTATGTATGAAAAATTACAAAGAGCCATAACTTCAAAAATATGCTATGAAGAGTACTGGTTCTTAGGCACTGCCCTCCCCCACAATGAGATATATTAACCTATGAAGTTTCAAATTGATATCTCTAATACTGTTTGAGTTATGGCATAGACAGATCAATTAAGTATGAAAAATTACAAAGGGGAATAACTCCAACAATAGGTTATGTAGAGTTGTGGTTCTCGAGCACTGCACTTCTACTCATTTAGATCTATCCACCTATGAAGTTTCATGATGATATCTCAAATACTGTTTGAGTTATGGCCCAGACATGAATTAAGTATGAAAAATTACAAAGGGGAATAACTCCAAAATATGCAATGAAGAGTCATGGTTCTTGTGCACTGCACTGCCCTTCAATGAGATATATTCACCTATGAAGTTTTTCAAATTGATATCTCAAATACTATGAGTTATGGCCCGGACAAGAATCAAGTAAGAAAAATAACAAAGGGCAATAACTCAAAAAATAGGTTATGTAGAGTTGGGGTTCTTGAGCACTGCACATCTACTCATTGAGATCTATCTACCTATGAAGTTTCATGATGATATCTCACATACTTTTTGAGTTAGGCTCTAAACAAAAAGCTAAGTATGAAAAATAACAAAGGGCAATAACTCCAACAATTGGTTATGTAGAGTTGTCGTTCTTGAGCACTGCACTTCTACTCATTGAGATCTATCCACCTATGAAGTTTCATGATAATACCTCTCATACTTTTTTAGTTAGGCTCCGGACAATAATATCGGACGGAACGACGGACAAAGCGGCAACTATATGCTCCCCCAAATTTTCGGGGAGCATAAAAATGTATTAAATTATACCTTATATACTAAACAAGACGGCCCAAAGGGCCCTAGGTCACTCACCTGTTGTAGCAGTACTTGCAAGACCTGTGATTTGACCTAGTGACCTAGTTATTGGCCCCATATAATATATATGATATGATCATTGTGACCAAGTTTCATAAAGATTAGGCTAAAATTGTGACCTCTATAGTGTCTACACAAGCCAATTGTTGACGGATGGACGGACAGATGACTGACGATGGACAAAGAGTGATCACAAAAGCTCACTCTGTCACAAAAGGTGAGCTAAAAAGAAAATACCAGAAACAAAACATAAAAGATTGGTTGACCTATAAGACATCCCAATATACCCGAGTATATATTGAGTATATATTGACTTAAAATCAAAATTGAATGTAATTTCATTGCAGTTATTGAAACTCCATTTCAGCCCAAATTTTCCTGAGCAAATTTACAAGATATTATAACAAGATCGACAATTTAAGTATAATTTCATTGCGGTTATCAAATACAAATAAACAACATAATGAAGGAATCTGTTCTGTCCAAACTTTGAACAAATATACGAGAGAAAAGTGAACTACCAGCAGTGTCCTTGTCTTCTGTTTTAGTAACACTCGTCTTAGAGCTACTTGTTTTCTCTGTTGTTGGTTTCTCAGATGCTCCAGTACCTGATGATTCACCAACTTTGCCGTCATTTTCCTCAACTTTATCAAGATTTTCCTCAACTTTGGCGACATTTTTCTCATCTTCGGCCACATTTTCACCCTCCTCATCACTGAGATCCGATTCTGATTCCGAACTATCTCCCGCCATCTCATGAAGTTTTAGTCCCGTTAGGTTGGACAACATCAAAAACATTGCATCTGATTTAAGTAGATTTAAACAAGTTTGAACTGTAGATGGTAACTTGCTGTCGTCTGCCTGGTTGTAACATCTGTAAATCATTGGTAAAGTCTTATAAAATATTCTTCTGACACCTTTAAAACAATACCAGGTTTATTAATACAGTATGGAGGTTCAGTATGGAATGGGGTAGAAATAGTCCCCAGATTTAAGTATATAAGTACTGAGGTTGAACCCTGAGTGTTAGTTTATACTGAAAATAATTCTTATATTAGTACAGGTACACAAACCTGGAATCCTTCCTCAAAATAGTAAGTCATCAACATATATGTAAACAACCTTAGAATAAAATTAAAGGTGCTTAGATGAAAGTTTATTTTTTTAGTCCCCTATCGGTTTTTACCGGAGGGGACTAGGTTTGCCCTCTGTCCGTCCGTCCGTCCGTCAGTCTGTCCGTCAGTCTGTCCGTACATCAAAAATCTGGATGCTGACCTAACTCAAACAGTTTCCAAGCTAGGTTTATGAAACTTGGTATGTGGATAGGGGGCAATAAGGGGATTATGCCCGTCTAACAATATTTTGATTCTGACAAAAGTTGTGGTTGCTATGGCAACAGAAACATTGAAAATGGCTGCAAACCGGTAGGGGACTTCTGTATTGCTTGCAATTCTTAATTACTTGTTTTAATTGTTTCAACACATAAAAAAAATCATGTTGAGTTGATTTCATGCTATGAATGATAATTGTATCAGAGCTACAGATAAGTTGCGTATAGGGGTAATTACCCAATTAATTTTCTTACAAACCCAACATATTCTGAGAGCAGGGAGTAAGAAAAAGCAAAGACAATCTGAAATACCCAAATAGAAAATGATGTTATAATGAAAACATTATAACATAAAAGATCATTTACCCTAGGGTAAGGGTTATTATTAAATACCCAATTAACATTTGTGAAATCTCAAACAAAATGGAAACCCGGGGGTTAAATACCCAATAGACTCCAACCTTATCTGTTGGTCTACTGTATAATAATTGTACCAATCATTTACCTTTTATTTGCTGGTCCCATCTTTCTCCAGGACATTTCTGATGATTTGATTTCCTCAACAAGAGCCTCATATTTCTCTTTCTGTTAAAATATTTAAAACAAATTATATACCAGCAATGGTACATGTATATTGAAGATATTTAGCTTACTCATTGAGTATGAAATATAGAATAACAAGAGATGTTTGTAAAACACGTATGCCCCCATGGCAGCCCAATAGTCAGAAATGGGGAAGGTCACAGTGACCTTGACCTTTGACCTCAAAATCAATAGGGGTCATCTACTGTTGCTGTCCAACCTCCATGTAAAGTTTGAAGATACTAGGTCAAAGTGTTTTTGGGTTATTGAACGGAAACCATTTTAATAGTCAAAAAGAGTAAAGGTTACAGTGACCATGACCTTTGACCTACTGACCTCAAAGTCAATAGGGGTCATCTACTGTTTCTGATCATCCTCCATGTAAAGTTTGAAGATCATAGGTCAAAGCTTTCTTGAGTTATTGAACGGAAACCATTGAAATAGTCAGAAATTGAAAAGGTCACAGTGACCTTGACCTTCGACCTACTGACCTCAAATGCCCCCATGGCAGCCCAATAGTCAGAAATGGGGAAGGTCACAGTGACCTTGACCTTTGACCTCAAAATCAATAGGGGTCATCTACTGTTGCTGTCAAACCTCCATGTAAAGTTTGAAGATCCTAGGTCAAAGCCTTCTTGAGTTATTGAACGGAAACCATTGAAATAGTCAGAAATTGAAAAGGTCACAGTGACCTTTGACCTACTGACCTCAAAATCAATAGGGGTTATCTACTGTCGCTGACCAACCTCCATGTAAATTTTGAAGATCCTAGGTCAAAGAATTTTGAGTTATTGAACGGAAACCATTTAAATAGTCAGAATTAGTAAAGGTCACAATGACCTTGACCTTTGACCTACTGACCTCAAAATCAATAGGGGTCATCTATTGATGCTGACCAACCTCCATGTAAATGTTGAAGATCCTAGGTCAAATTGTTCTTGAGTTATTGAACGGAAACCATTTTATACGATCGACAGACAGACCGACCGACCGACAGACATGTGCAAAGCAATATACCCCCTCATCAAAGATGGGGGGCATAATTATATGTATATATGATAAAATGTATCATTGCCAGAAACTACATGTATTGCCATATTACAAGACAAACTGAAAGTTGGATTTAAAATGTGAATACAAAGTGAGTGAAGGCCCAGTCGTTGAAGGACAGAGTGGCCAATTCCTGGGTTTAAATTCTATATTAGGCTTGAATCTTATCATTCACAATGCCTGAAATAGGCGCAATTATAGTCAGAAACCAAGGAACCAGTTATATAGACTGATTGACATATGAGAGCTCACATTTCCGTAAGGTGTGTCAATATTGACCAATGAGAGCTCTGTCTTTGAGGTGTGCCTATATTGACCAATGAGAGCTTACTATTGCCTTAGATGTGCCAACATTGACCAATGACACCTCATTAATTCTGTGATCATTTAGACTGTAACAACTTGTTTCACATTCATGTAAAACAGAGTAAGGATTGTTTGGGTAAATCGTACATACTTGGTGTAACCATATTTTTGAGTACCGTTAAGGACCATCTCCTGTTACCCGTACTTGTAATTTACTGAATCTGTGAATCAGGAGTTAGCATGCATCCTTCCTGTGTAGCATATTGTGATTACTTACAATTAAAAAGTCCTGTAATTCAATCTCTGAGTCTTGTTCGAACTTCTCCTGTATACTTCCCAATGCAGCAACACTCATATATACTGGATTCACCCAATCAAAGAATACATCATCCTGTAACATAGCAACACTCATATATACTGGATTCATCCAATCAAAGAACACATCATCCTGTAACATAGCAACACTCATATATACTGGATTCACCCAATCAAAGAACACATCATCCTATAACATAGCAACACTCATATATACTGGATTCACCCAATCAAAGAACACATCATCCTGTAACATAGCAACACTCATATATACTGGATTCATCCAATCAAAGAACACATCATCCTGTAACATAGCAACACTCATATATACTGGATTCATCCAATCAAAGAACTCATCATCCTGTAACATAGCAACACTCATATATACTGGATTCATCCAATCAAAGAACACATCATCCTGTAACATAGCAACACACATATAAACTGGATTCATCCAATCAAAGAACACATCATCCTGTAACATAGCAACACACATATAAACTGGATTCACCCAATCAAAGAACACATCATCCTGTAACATAGCAACACTCATATATACTGGATTCATCCAATCAAAGAACTCATCATCCTGTAACATAGCAACACACATATAAACTGGATTCACCCAATCAAAGAACATGTAATCCTGTAACATAGCAACACACATATAAACTGGATTCACCCAATCAAAGAACACATCATCCTGTAACATAGCAACACACATATATACTGGATTTACCCATTCAAAGAACACAATAACATGTAACTCAATGTATGTTGTAGGTCTATTTATAGGTACCAGTCACTTACCTCAATGGTATTGTATGGTTCCAGTACTCTAGGTAACTCAATGTATGGTGTAGGTCTATGTATAGGAACCAGTCACTTACCTCAATGGTATTATATGGTTCCAGTACTCTAGGTAACTTAATGTATGTTGTAGGTCTATTTATAGGTACCAGTCACTTACCTCAATGGTACTGTATGGTTCCAGTACTCTAGGTAACTTAATGTATGGTGTAGGTCTATTTATAGGTACCAGTCACTTACCTCAATGGTATTGTATGGTTCCAGTACTCTAGGTAGCTCAATGTATGGTGTAGACCTATGTATAGGAACCAGTCACTTACCTCAATGGTATTGTATGGTTCCAGTACTCTAGGTAACTAAATGTATGGTGTAGACCTATGTATAGGTACCAGTTACTTACCTCAATGGTATTGTATGGTTCCAGTACTCTAGGTAACTAAATGTATGGTGTAGACCTATTTATAGGAACCAGTCACTTACCTCAATGGTATTGTATGGTTCCAGTACTCTAGGTAACTAAATGTATGGTGTAGACCTATGTATAGGTACCAGTCACTTACCTCAATGGTATTGTATGGTTCCAGTACTCTTAAGTGTCTCAACGTATGGTGTAGGTCTATTAATAAGAACCAGTCACTTACCTCAATGGTATTGAATGGTTCCAGTACTCTAAGTGTCTCAACATATGGTGTAGGTCTATATATAGGAACCAGTCACTTACCTCAATGCTATTGTATGGTTCCAGTACTCTAAGTGTCTCAACATATGGTGTAGGTCTATTAATAGGAACCAGTCACTTACCTCAATGCTATTGTATGGTTCCAGTACTCTAAGTGCCTCAATATATGGTGTAGGTCTATTTATAGGAACCAGTCACTTACCTCAATGGTTTTGTATGGTTCCAGTACTCTAGGTAACTCAATGTATGTTGTATGTCTATTTATAGGAACCAGTCACTTACCTCAATGGTACTGTATGGTTCCATTACTCTAGGTAACTCAATGTATGTTGTATGTCTATTTATAGGAACCAGTCACTTACCTCAATGGTACTGTATGGTTCCATTACTCTAGGTAACTCAATGTATGGTGTAGGTCTATGCATAGGAACCAGTCACTTACCTCAATGGTACTGTATGGTTCCATTACTCTAGGTAACTCAATGTAAGGTGTAGGTCTATTTATAGGTACCAGTCACTTACCTCAATGGTATTGTATGGTTCCAGTACTCAAGGTAACTCAATGTATGGTGTAGGTCTATTTATAGGAACCAGTCACTTACCTCAATGGTACTGTATGGTTCCATTACTCTAGGTAACTCAATGTATGGTGTAGGTCTATGCATAGGAACCAGTCACTTACCTCAATTGTATTGTATGGTTCCAGTACTCTAGGTAACTCAATGTATGGTGTAGGTCTATTTATAGGTACCAGTCACTTACCTCAATGGTATTGTATGGTTCCAGTACTCAAGGTAACTCAATGTATGGTGTAGGTCTATGCATAGGAACCAGTCACTTACCTCAATTGTACTGTATGGTTCCAGTACTCTAGGTAACTCAATGTATGGTGTAGGTCTATTTATAGGTACCAGTCACTTACCTCAATGGTATTGTATGGTTTCAGTACTCTAGGTAACTCAATGTATGGTGTAGACCTATGTATAGGAACCAGTCACTTACCTCAATGGTATTGTATGGTTCCAGTACTCTAGGTAGCTCAATGTATGGTGTAGGTCTATGTATAGGAGGTCCGTGGAACCAGCCACTTATAGATAATCTTGTTTTATCTTCAGATAAAATCTCTGCAACCTACAATACAGTCAAACTGATCTTTATAACCATTAAGTTTCACATTGATGTTTAACCATTCTAAGTATCGTCAGATACAGCAGACAATTCACCTAACAGATAGTTTTTGAAATTATTAACATTGAGCTTGCTGGCACACATCCAGATGATTAGAAGGACATGATGGTAGCCAATGTTTTACTTAGGAATCTTTCAGGTCAAAGTGTAGAACTCTACAAACCCAAGCTGTAACATTACCAGAACATACTTGTGGTAGGAACATGGTGATAAACTATACCAATAGTATTTTCTTCTCATGACTGTAACACCATGTTCAGGTGTTTCATCATAGTATTTTCTTCTCATAGCTGTAACACCATGTTCAGGTGTTTCATCATAGTATTTTCTTCTCATAGCTGTAACACCATTTTCAGGTGTTTCATCATAGTATTTTCTTCTCATAGCTGTAACACCATGTTCAGGTGTTTCATCATAGTATTTTCTTCTCATAGCTGTAACACCATGTTCAGGTGTTTCATCATAGTATTTTCTTCTCATGACTGTAACACCATTTTCAGGTGTTTCATCATAGTATTTTCTTCTCATGACTGTAACACCATGTTCAGGTGTTTCATCATAGTATTTTCTTCTCATGACTGTAACACCATGTTCAGGTGTTTCATCATAGTATTTTCTTCTCATAGCTGTAACACCATTTTCAGGTGTTTCATCATAGTATTTTCTTCTCATAGCTGTAACACCATTTTCAGGTGTTTCATCATAGTATTTTCTTCTCATAGCTGTAACACCATTTTCAGGTGTTTCATCATAGTATTTTCTTCTCATAGCTGTAACACCATTTTCAGGTGTTTCATCATAGTATTTTCTTCTCATAGCTGTAACACCATTTTCAGGTGTTTCATCATAGTATTTTCTTCTCATAGCTGTAACACCATTTTCAGGTGTTTCATCATAGTATTTTCTTCTCATGACTGTAACACCATGTTCAGGTGTTTCATCATAGTATTTTCTTCTCATAGCTGTAACACCATTTTCAGGTGTTTCATCATAGTATTTTCTTCTCATAGCTGTAACACCATGTTCAGGTGTTTCATCATAGTATTTTCTTCTCATAGCTGTAACACCATTTTCAGGTGTTTCATCTATTTAATCTTTATTTTGTACATTCAAACACTTACTATAGTCAGCATTGAATGTAACTAATTATGTATGGACTTCAGATACAGTTACAAGAATAAAACTAGAGATGTTTGTAAAACATGTATGCCGCTATTGCAGCCAAATAGTCCTTAATGTTAAAGGTCACAGCGACCTCTGACCTACTGTCCTCAAAATCAATAGGGGTCATGAACTGTTGCTGGCTAACCTCCATGTAAAGTTTGAAGATCCTAGGGCTAAGCGATCTTGAGTAATCGAAAGGTAACCATTTGGTCTACCGACAGATCAACCTACCGACTGACAGACATATGCAAAGCAATATATTAACTGTGTCAATTCAGTATACTGACATATTCGTTACCATGACATTTTGCTTGGGAACAAACAGCATATTTGTATTGAGACCAGACACTGATCTCCTGAAGCATCTCAATCTAAGATAATTCTCATCTGATATATTATCATGTTTCTTTGAGTTAATTTCCACAGGAGACTGGACTGAAAATTGGCATCCCTAAGCAGAAGCATTATTCTCAGTTTATTACAGTAAAATTTTAAGAGCTTGAACTTCAGGTTTGTCTCAAATTCAGACTTGATATGAGCAAAATCTTAATTTGAGTTGAGTTTTCTACTTGAGATGCCTCAGAAGATTGGAGACTGGCTGTAGCATTTTCTCAATACACTGTACCTGGTGATAGGATCCAGGTGTCACTTCAAACCACACAAAGTTATTTCTTACAGGAACTAATGATTTCACAATATCTTTTGGTTGTAAATTTTCTGAAGGAATACAGAACAGTAACCATACATACATTCATCAATGCTAATTAATAAACTTCTTCTTTAACGTAAATGTAAATCTAACAACAGTTAATACTACATAAATATAAAATATCATATAAATCCATGTAAATGTCAATACAGTTGTTACGTTTTCTCACTCTCCTCAGAACCATATTTTACGACCATATATAAATGTTATATTAAAGGACAAAATTCACAAGACTTCAGGACAGAAAAATGTGCGTATGTAATCAGTCGGCAAAGCAATCTGCAACAGTTTCCACACATGTTTAACATTTGGCTCCTAATCAATTCACATCATAAAGTATCAATTATAAAACGTTATAAAAATGTTTATACTCTATGTAATGCTTTTAAATATGAACAATACGAATCCCTTACCGGTATGTTATGTACATCAAATGCATTGGTCAAGTTTTGAACTGAGCCTAGAAATAGCCTAATCAAAGACTTGAGTTTTTTATCCTGGACTTATCATAAAGTCAACATACCATCAACATCAAACAAGTCCAACGATCCACCATCTTCCTGCATCCAGTTGTTTACAAGATAATATATGTAAGCAAACCTTCGTCCTTCCAGCTCGTCATCATGACATAATAATGTATCTGAAATCAGTTACCAGTTGTTCAATCAATCATGATAAGATTCAAAACTTGCCAACAACTTATTTTGTCAGTTTCTAAAACCTTGTTTAATAAATTTCACTATCAAAAATGCACATGTTTTAAAGAAATCACCTTAACTTAATTTTTTGTTCTGTACAAAAAATGTTGAACATTCAGTCATTATTTGTCATTTCAAAAACACAAAACTACAGATGTAATGTCAAAAATCAGAGTAGAAGGGAACCAGTCTGTAAACTGAAGAACCTGATTGGTTGTTCCTGAGCTCAGATATAGAACTGACCAATAGTAAGGCTTTGTTCAGAGACTGGTACCTATATGTTGTCTAACCTGTATGTATATATTGTGCACAGAATGTATCAACTGTATCATTCAATGGAACATCAGTAACTTGTATCAGCCAGTCTCTAAACTCTGTACATAACAACTGCCTGAAAATATAACAACCAGTCTCTAAACTCTGTACATAACAACTGCCTGAAAATATAACAACCAGTCTCTAAACTCTGTACATAACAACTGCCTGAAAATATAACAACCAGTCTCTAAACTCTGTACATAACAACTGCCTGAAAATATAACAACCAGTCTCTAAACTCTGTACATAACAACTGTCTGAAAATATAACAACCAGTCTCTAAACTCTGTACATAACAACTGCCTGAAAATATAACAACCAGTCTCTAAACTCTGTACATAGCAACTGTCTGAAAATATAACAACCAGTCTCTAAACTCTGTACATAACAACTGCCTGAAAATACAACATACAAATGTACAATAATAATGTTTTGAATAAACATCAGTAAATATCTGAAAACATTATCAAGTGACTGTTGAAAACACACAATTCCTATCTGAAAAAAGATTGTTATTTGGGTTTAACTCGATTTCTCAACAAGTTTTCATATGGTGGCCCATTCACCTAACCAGTTTTGCTGGACTGCATCCTATAAACCAGTACTAAAGTAACACCAACTTCTCCACATGTGGAACAAAATCAATCTTGAAGTCAAATTTTCATGGAAGGGTATAACCTGCCACAATCCTTAATCAAACCAGGATCACCTGGTTACATATCAGGATCACCTGGTTACATATCAGGATCACCTGGTTACATATCAGGATCACCTGGTTACATATCAGGATCACCTGGTTACATATCAGGATCACCTGGTTACATATCAGGATCACCTGGTTACATATCAGGATCACCTGGTTACATATCAGGATCACCTGGTTACATATCAGGATCACCTGGTTACATATCCAGCGCACTTAACTACTGGACCATGGATATTTGAAGAGTGACAGTTTGAAAACACAACCAAGTAGCAGTCTTATAACAAATAACAGTCTGAATAAAAGCTTCGCGAGTCGCATGTGTCGCCTGACGACATGCACATTTGTCATGGAAAACTATCCACTATTGGGCTACATATCGACTCACAAGAGTTCTATAGTCATCTGAACTACAAACGACAAAGTGATCGATGCTCTGGACAAAAAAATGTCACAGCAAGAAACATGCATACCTATCTTGGAGTCATTAATACTTATGGTGACAAAGTTATGCCACGGACAAGAAATGCTTATAAAATCAATCAAAGGGACAAAAATAAAAAATGGCACAAGGTAGAGTTACGATTCTTGTGTACTGCACTTGGACTTTTGGTAAGAAACATGCATACCAAATTTCAAGTCATTCAACCTCTTGGTGACAAAGTTATCCGCCGGACAAGAAATGCTCAAATTAAATTAATCTAAGGGAAATAATTCAAAAACGATGCAAGGCAGAGTTATGGTTCTTGCGCACTGCACTTCGGCTTATTGCAAGAAACATGCATACCAAATCTTAAGTCATTTGAACTTAAGGTGACAAAGTTACGCTCCAGTCAAGAAATGCTCTAATAAAATCAATCAAAGGAAAATAATTCAAAAACTATGACAGGTAGAGTTATGGTTCTTGCGCACTGCATTTCGGCTTATTGTAAGAAACATGCATACCAAATATTGAGTCATTTGAACATAAGGTGACAAAGTTATGCTCCGGACAAGAAATGCTCTAATAAATCAATCAAAGGGGAATAATTCAAAAACTATGACAGGTAGAGTTATGGTTCTTGCGCACTGCATTTCGGCTTATTGTAAGAAACATGCATACCAAATCTTGAGTCATTTGAACTTAATGTGACAAAGTTATGCTCCGGACAAGCAATTTGTGACGCTGCAGCCGCAGCCGCCGCCAAAGTAACACCTATATGTCGCCTTTTCAGGCGACACAAAAATGATACAAGGTCACTATCAGAAACCACACCATTAACTACCAGTATCTTACATCAGAAATGCCTCAATAAAGGATGGCAATTTATAACAACATAATCAATTCCTTCACACATGGTCACATCTCGGTCTCATGAGAAACACAAAGAGTCAACACTTTGATTCTGTGTACACTAATCAGGCATCCAATTCTGTGTACACTAATCAGGCATCCAATCTGTGTACACTAATCAGGCATCCAATTTTGTGTACACTAATCTGGCATCCAATTCTGTGTACACTAATCAGGCATCCAATTCTTGTGTGACAGGGATGGGACCCTATGTTTCAGAAGAACACTTACCTGAATGCACAAATAGTTTCTGATTTTGATGACTTCAGGTCTTCTGTACTCTGAAACAAAATGTAAATGTGATACCTTGCTTGTATGATATCAAAAATCAGATTTTTATCTTTGGATAAAAGAAAGAAAACTAACTAGCCCTACCGTAACACAAAAGTAAAGTAACATTTATGATAGAACTTTACACAGCACACTGACTCCCTGTATGTGTTTCTTTGCAAATCTTCCTGCTCAATAGTTACAAGTTAAAGTTTTCTCTTTATTTGGTTAAATGAGACTAAGAGGCTATACATCAGTATCAGTCATTAGGTGACAGCATCCTGACACTGAACCAATCTTGTCCTACATAATTATAGAAACAGACAATTAACCATTTGAGCATCAGAGCCTCTACTGAAAAAAATGTACACAGGTTGTTGCTCTTATGAGCTTCAATTTAAGTAAATATCAGCAGGTAAATTTTGAAGTTGTTATATTGAGGTTGGTGCTCTACAATGGGTTGCTCTGGAGAGGTTGTACAGTATATTAAAAACAGAGTTATTACAAATTACTTGATGGAATTTATATAAGTCATTATTCTTCTCGGAAAATTCCAAATCCATGAGTTCCTCTTGTAATGCTTTGATGACATCATCATCTTGTAGAAAATTGGTTAGCACACAATGTCTGAATGGCTCACTGTAAAACTGTACAATATCTTTGTCTGAAACAATACAATGTTCAATTAAGCTATGGTAAAACAAGGAAGTCCTAAAACATTGAATCTATTTTAGTTGAATAACACTTGATCCATTAATTAATTTATGTCATTACAGACTGAGGTCTTCGAGGATGATTTACTGTACTCATTCCATTGGTTGACATCAGTATATAGACCATTTAGTTATGGTATCCAGAACTAAAACTCATAATAATAATATTACTACTATAATTATACTACTGATGAGAGGTTATACAGACACCTACTTATATCAGTCTTTGTTGGTAAAGAGCCATGCTAGAGTTAAAGGGCTTCGACCACACAATTGGCACACTTATCCCACTTATTTTAGATTAATGGTCCCAGCGGTGTATAAAGGACCATTTGATGATTTAACTCCTAATGCAGATTAGAGGCGCTTCACCGAAAAGCACCCGAGAAAGAGGATTGTGTGGTGACTCTGGAGACTGACTAATGGCAGGCGACCGGCTAGCTCAGTTACCAGAGCTATGGAATAGTAATACCAGGGGTCGTGGGTTCAAGTCCCATGTCAGGTACACTTTCCTCCAACAAGTGATGTGGGGTTAGACAGGCCACCCGTCTAGCTCAGTCGGTGAAGCACTGGGCTAATTATTAGGGTTTCCTGCATTCAAACAGAACATGAGGCACACTTTCCTCATAGTTTAATAAACTGACACATTCATCAGTGTTCATAAATTTAGGCCTACAACCTTACCACATTTCTGACCAACATTGCCATTAGAATCTTTCCACGTAGATGACAAGTCATGAATGCTAGACTTCGACGTAATCGCCTCGTTCAATTTAATAATAGCACGTGATATTTTTTTATTCCTGTGTCCGGTATTCAATGAAAGAGGTGGAGATTTTCTTTTCTCAGACATTTCGATTTCAGTTTCACGTGTTTTCGCGGTGCCGTAAACAAAACTTTTGTGATTATGTACGACTTTAATATTTGCGAAATTTGTAATTTTTTAGAACTTTTTCACCTCTACTCGTCTTTGAAATGTTATATAACAGAATGTATGTGCTAGATATAATTTCAAATGCCTATAAATAGGTTTAACATAAAAATATTCGAGCAGGATTTTACGACAATCGGCGAATTACGACATTTGTAGCATTTTACCGGTTTCTGAAAAATGGTTTGTTTTCAATATTTACCTGATCAGAGTGAATATTTCTGTGTTCTAAATGAAGTTACTTTACATAAGAATATTTGTATAACATAAGTGATACTATTTCCTCGTTAACTATGCCACAATGCGTCATTCCATAAAGTTGCGCAATTTCGGATGATCCGAATTCGTATAGTCGTACTTTCACTTTGAAATCTTGGCTTCTCTGTCATATAATGAATTGACATTGCACTATATATTGTGAAAGATGTTTATCAACAAACATTTAATGTGACCGGTACAGTAGGCTGTCCTAATCAATATTTGTTAGGACAAACGTTGAAACAAAATGGAAACATTTCACCGAGTGCGTTACTGTGTAACAGGGACATTTTACTTACAGAAGGGATAAAAAAAACATCGCTATTTATATAAGTTATCTATTTATGTATTTCATTGTTGTCGTCTAATTGATATCAGATTGCAGTGGGTATAACGACCACCTATATAGTCTGCTGTCAGGTATAATCTACTTTAGAAGTTAGTGTGGTCTAAAAGGTATAGCGTGTGGGATTGTCAATTACGATAGGTACAACGATCCATTATTTGGTCCAACATATATGTAAGGACGGTACTATAAGTGTTTAAACTAGAGGGTTGCAAGTAATTGTTGGTAAATAGCAATATAGACGATGTACAAGACTTTTGTATTGGGTGTTGCATGTTCAAGCCACCGACCGACATTTTCCATGCGATTTACTTCTGAACATGTTTCTTATTTTCAGTTGCCATTATCATTATTAAGAACAGCTGTGAACCATCCAATGGTAAGTTATAGCTCAGGTAACATCGCTTGTGTCTTGTTTCGGTATTGTTTTTAATTATGTGAGACTGACATTATTGTAAATTGTCCGTCTCACTTTGTTGTTCACAATTTACAGGTCAGAAGATTCATTAATCTATTAATCAGATGATGTACACACTCCTGATACTATTCAGCAAATTCATATTTCATCAGTTGAGATTTATAGTTAATTTATGTTACCTATTATAATCAAATATTCAAACTTTCTGCCTTTTCATATGCATATTTTCTCTGTACATTGTGACTTGGTATACATGTTACTTTGGGAATTGAGCAATAATTGTCAATACATATTTAATATCAAGTCTACATGAATCACTAATAATTTGGAACAGTTCCCGTGTGTTATGATTTGTGGTTTACAAATCATGGAAGGGTAAACCAATGTTCTGTATTTGGCAGGTCGATTAATCATTGGGAATAGATTTCATGGTCGAGTTCAACAACGAAATCAACTCAATTCAAATCTCTCAAAAATAATGAGTTTACAGTATTATGTGAATGTATTTACAGTATGATGTGAATGTATTTACAGTATGATGTGAATGTATTTACAGCTGGTTGAGTTGAAGAATGGAGAAACATACAATGGACATTTAGTAAACTGTGATAACTGGATGAATATCAACCTGAGAGAAGTGATCTGTACATCCCGGGTTTGTATTTCCTTGTTTATCTTGTGGTACTAAATATATTGTGTTGTAATTGCTGTTTTTGCTCAGTTTTTCATAAGTCTCTTTTTAACCAATAAACAAAGAATTCTAACACGATCTGCAGATTAATCCATATACACATAGAGCAAACCAGGCCATGTATTATTACCGCAATAATACATACCTATCAAACTGGCTGTTACTATTTACGCCCCGTATCACATGACATATTTATGAATGAATGAACGTAAACTTTATAGTAAAAAGAGGCAAGTTGCACGAGTATCCAGTGTTGCAGCTATGACACATCTATTTTTAGAAACTCCAATATACTCTCGACACCAAGCCTTTCATGAAAACCTCTGATAATCAATTCATTTATATTTTTCATTTCATGAAATAGATACCTTATACTCGTGTTATTAAAATTGTTTCAATGTTTAAAATGTGTTATTTCCATCAGAAAATTAAGAATGTCGTTTTCATTAACGAGGGAGGTAATTGTACCTGCTAATAAGCCACTCAATTTCAGCGTGGAATTATGTTCAATGTCAAATGGGTGAAAATGGAATGCGCGCAGTTAAATAGTACGGGATATTATAGATTTAGAATCGAAATAAAAACTCTGTTCTTGTATTTTGTCGGTGAATAAAACACGGGCACTCGTTTGGATGCGGAAAATTAAATCACGAGTGCGTTCCGAATCCGAACTCCTGCCCATGTTTTATTCACCCACAAAATACCCGAACAGATTTTTATTTCTTAAATTAATAAGCTCTCGACTTCATTAATAATCTTCATCAGATTACAATGAATAAATAACAGTTTTGCATGAAACTCTTAAGATGTAAAACTTCCCTTAAACTTTTTATGCCCCAGCATCTACTTTTGTGTGAGACATAGTGATTGTCCGTCCAGACAAAGGGACATTCAAATTCAAAAGAATTATGGCCCCCTGATAGAAAATGTTAACCTTAAGTTTCAAGTTTTTGAAACTCAAATATTTTTAAAGTCATCGAAGGCATTGCTTTCAAACTTAGCATACTTGTTTACCATCATAAACACCTTACATTGTCAAAGCAATGTAATTCTATCCAACATTTCAACAGAATTATTGCCACTGATTGACTTAGCTAGTTATTGTGGACAAGGGGCATAATATTGAACTTTATTGAACACAATCTTGTACTTCACACACTGTGGATGTGTCAGTTGCTTGTAAAAGTTAGAACTGATTAATAATTAATTTCAGAAAAGCTTACTAGATCAATTAGCTACCATGCCTTAAATTGTTGAAAAATGTAAACACCCATATAATAATTAATAGGTTAATCCTTTGTAGAGAAAGTAGAACCCTTTTACTCTGTTTGGCATCAGTTTTAAACTGAATGTTTGAAGTTTTTGCATGTAAGCTAGTGTTTTAGTGTGATATCAAAAGTAAAATTTGACCCTGAGCCTTATCATCATGACATCTTTTTTGTCTCTCATTTGATCCCAAATTTGGCACCAGGCTGCGTCTTAATCAAGTCATTGAAAATGGTACTGGTATATCTCCCTTGCTTTTAGGATGCTTTTGTGATTTAGGATGATCATCTAATATCGGTAGATTTGTTATATTTGTTAGGATGGTGATAGGTTCTAGAGAATGCCAGAGTGTTACATTAGGATGCTCGTCTAATATCGGTGGATATGTTATATTTGTTAGGATGGTGATAGGTTCTGGAGAATGCCAGAGTGTTACATTAGGATGCTCGTCTAATATCGGTGGATATGTTATATTTGTTAGGATGGTGATAGGTTCTGGAGAATGCCAGAGTGTTACATTAGGATGCTCGTCTAATATCGGTGGATATGTTATATTTGTTAGGATGGTGATAGGTTCTGGAGAATGCCAGAGTGTTACATTAGGATGCTCATCTAATATCCGTAGATATGTTATATTTGTTAGGATGGTGATAGGTTCTGGAGAATGCCAGAATGTTACATTAGGATGCTCGTCTAATATCCGTAGATATGTTATATTTGTTAGGATGGTGATAGGTTCTGGAGAATGCCAGAATGTTACATTAGGATGCTCGTCTAATATCGGTAGATATGTTATATTTTTTAGGATGGTGATAGTTTCTGGAGAATGCCAGAATGTTACATTAGGATGCTCGTCTAATATCGGTGGATATGTTATATTTGTTAGGATGGTGATAGGTTCTGGAGAATGCCAGAGTGTTACATTAGGATGCTCGTCTAATATCGGTGGATATGTTATATTTGTTAGGATGGTGATAGGTTCTGGAGAATGCCAGAATGTTACATTAGAGGCAGTACAATCAAATATCTACGAATTCCTGATGAAGTTATAGATATGGTGAAAGAGGAGGTCATGCAGAAGTCTAAAGGTCGTGGAGATATGAAAGGTCGTGGTGGAGGTCAACGAGGACGTGGTGGCAGAGGTAAGAGTTGTCTGATCTTGTTCAGTTTTATTTCAAAACCAGTCTGTGTGTACTAAATTGTTTTTGAAGAATTTAACTGATAGCATGGTTATACGATGGTCATTCAATATATAATACCAAGTAAGTTATACATTCCTACATACAATATTAATTATTCAAACATGGACATAATCATTTAAAGTAACCTACGATCATTTCGCCAGATCTTCTATTCGCATTGCTAGGCAACTGCGCACATACAGTCTATACTGCATGGCCGCGGCCTACTCATTCCGCTGTAGATCAGAAAGTCCAATCCCCAGGTTACTGTCATCTTATTTCCGGCTGATATGAATGTATCTACGTCTCATCTATAGCTAATAGTATGAGTAGAACAATAAAGCGCTAACACAAGCTGGTAACTCGTTTGAAGCGATGTTCTGTTTTTTCTGACGTCAAAAATTTGGCCACCTACCTTGCGAAATCCTTGCACATGTTTAACCTGTTCCACAATATCAAATGAACCTAGCCAAAAATATTATATTAAGTCAGACAGGGAAGGCAGCACTCAACTTAACCAGCCGAGCACAGAAAACATTAAAAACCCATAAAGCACTGAAAACACGGCATCCGGTCCCGAAAGTCTGCCGCCTCAGTCAGTCAAACTAAAACGGAAAGAGAGACATGTGACGAGAAAACAACAAAACTTCTCTCCCTTTACAGGAATGTGAATATTCTGTCTGCTTTCATAAATTATCTCATTTTTGGCCGTTTAGTATGTGCTATTATATAGATATCCTGTCCCGAACACTGGTATTCTTTGATTGCTATTCTGCCGATCATATTTTCAATTGATAGTCTCGCCACTTCGGAATATGAAAGAGGCCATTTTAACACGAGCCTCCGGTAAGGTAAAAAAATAAATCTGTGAACTTTTTATGCTCCCCAAAGAAATTCGGGGGAGCATATAGTCACCGAAGTGTCCGTTCGTCCGTCCATCGCACTTTCTTGTCCGGGCTATTTCTCAAGAACCACTGCTCAGATTTTAACAAAACTTCATGGATAGCTTCACTAACAAGTGGAGATGCGCATATCGTCGGCACGTTCCGGTTTGCTGATTATTCACACAATTATGCCCCTTGGAAGATTTGCACTATAAATTCTTGTCTACGCTATTTCTCAAGAACCACTGCTCAGATTTTAACAAAACTTCATGGATAGCTTCACTACCAAGTGGAGATGCGCATATCGTCGGCACATTCCGGTTCGCTGATTATTCACACAGTTATGCCCCTTGGAAGATTTGCACTATAAATTCTTGTCCGCGCTATTTCTTAAGAACCACTGCTCAGATTTTAATAAAAATTCATGGATAGCTTCACTACCAAGTGGCGATGCACATATCGTCTGCACGTTCCGGTTCACTGATTATTCACACAGTTTTGCCCCATGGAAGATTTGCACTATAACTATAATTTATACTTAAACCCAGTCGACTTGTTTGACCATTTTCTTTGACAAACATCCCACGGGGAGCATCAACCATCTTTGAGGGCTCTTGTGTTTCCAAGGCGCTAGATTGTTACGTTTACTACGTTGGTCTTGTGACGTTACAGCGTCCATGTTGTATTAAGTGATGTTGAAGGAAGGCGCATGCTGATGATGTCATTGACGTAAAGGTCCTTTAATTTTCTGAACAAAACGAAAATGAAGTAAACATTTATTATGCCAAATTTTGTTTAATTTTCTTGAAGGGTTCTAGAGATAATTGATAGTTTGCACTATAAATTGAATGACCCTCGTATTATATATTTCTAAGTAACAGGGGTACAGTTTTATCAAAGCACTAATTAAAATCGTTAACTTACGTCCAAATTTAAATTCTTAATTATTCTTCAACAGCTACAAGCAGTGGTAAAGGGATATGCAATATTTATTGTTATATAGTCAATAAACTCCTACAAATCATATATGTCCCCAATGTGTAGGTTTAAACAATACTTAAATTACTTAAATTGCTAATACTTAAGTTTAAATTTGTATGTAAATTAATTATTTCCATAACAGTTTTGATAAAACTGTACCAGGGTGCTTACTTGGGGATTTAGAGGATGTTTGTGCAGTTTGTAAAGCACATAATTTCAGTGACCAGCAAGTTTTATCAATGGGATGTATTAATGTAAGACTTCTCACTTGAAATACAGACATCTGAACCAGAGGACGGGTAACAACGTTTCACTGGTTGTAAGTCATCTGAAGGATGAGACTACATCACTTTGATTAGGGTTCAGTTCTTTTTAACTTTTAATATCACACTATATTTTTGTATGCTTGTTTTCACAAAATGGATAAAGAGATTGATTTCGTCTTTCAGGTGCTTTTAGAAGAGGTGGGATGGCTGGAGGTCGCGGCGGCGGTGGTGGTGGCGGAGGAGGTGGTGGTGGTGGCGGCGGAGGTGGTGGTGGAAACAGACCAGGGAAGGGTAGAGGAGAATAATGGAAGACTTTGTTTAGTGCTAGTTACAATATAATATGGAGAGATTTAAACCTAATGAATATATAAGTTTGGTACTGAGAATGTGTCCCAGGATCCAGACTTGTTATCATTAGGTATGTTGTCATACAATTCCGGAATAATCTGGAAATGATCTTTTCTGCACAAAATAAAAGTTATTTGATGAAAAAATTCAAAGAATTGACAAAGTTATGAATATTTGAAGTTCCATAACTGAATTTGAACAATAAAGCAATGTTTGAAACCTAGTTGAGGTGTAGGGATGTGTGCTTATGGCACCCAAAACACACTTGCGACTAGTTTTCAGAATGGGGCATTATGCCTCAGTAGGATCCCTGGTTGTGTAGTAGTCTGACATCTCAGCATTGTCTACAGTGATGGATGTACTATGTACACTGTTCATGGAATTATTGAAGCTTACTGTCTATACATGTACAAAGGTACACTTATAGAGGCATGCTACCAGGACGTATTGAGTATGTAACCTGGCTACCTGAGGACGTATTGAGTATGTAACCTGGCTACCAGGACGTATTGAGTATGTAACCTGGCTACCAGGACGTATTGAGTATGTAACCTGGCTACCAGGACGTATTGAGTATGTAACCTGGCTACCTGAGGACGTATTGAGTATGTAACCTGGCTACCAGGACGTATTGAGTATGTAACCTGGCTACCAGGACGTATTGAGTATGTAACCTGGCTACCAGGACGTATTGAGTATGTAACCTGGCTACCTGAGGACGTATTGAGTATGTAACCTGGCTACCAGGACGTATTGAGTATGTAACCTGGCTACCAGGACGTATTGAGTATGTAACCTGGCTACCAGGACGTATTGAGTATGTAACCTGGCTACCAGGCTTGTTTCTAGGATCATTGTATTTGGTCTGATTAGTGGAACTGTATTCTGTTTTGAATGTACAAATATAACAATGAAGAGATAAGAATGAATGAGTACAGTACTTACTTGTGTTTCATTGATTCATTAACTGGTGTGATAATCAATATTGATCTTATTTAGTTTAAGAATAAAGATAGCCAATCAAATCGCCTGTTACTGAAAAAGAGTTTAATATGGTGTGATCTGATTGGTTGTCCGTATCCTTAAGTCAAGTAAAGATCAATATTGAATACCACCCCTGGTACATACAGATTCTGTTGTTACTTTCATCAACTCAAACATTGTAATTATCTTTATATCAAGAGTGTTATAATCTGTTATATTGTAACACTGTACCTGTTACCATGGTTATTCACCGACCACTCATTCTGTATGTCTAGTATTCATGAATTTTGCTTTGATTATGTTTTGTGCTTTGTGAGTAAACGTTATGTATGGATGTGTTATTATATATAGATTGGTTTTCCGTTTCAAATGATCTTTCTTATAATTGAAAAAAAGACATTTTGTAAGTTCTGCCCTGTAGAAAACAGGTTAATACTGGTTGGCACCCAGCTCTGCCTTGCGGAAAACGGGTTAATACTGGTTTGTGCCCAGCTTTGCCTTGCGGAAAACAGGTTAATACTGGTTTGTGCCCAGCTTTACCTTGCAGAAAACAGGTTAATACTGGTTGGTACCCAGCTCTGCCTTGCGGAAAACAGGTTAATACTGGTTGGTGCCCAGCTTTGCCTTGCAGAAAACAGGTTAATACTGGTTGATACCCAAACCAGGTTAAGACTTGGTATCAAGCTCTTGCTATAGTATATAATACTATGTGTCTGCTCATATATACGATGGTACATTTCACATGCAAGTGATAGGCAGCTATTATGTTGTTTATAAATCTCTTAAAGATCATTTCACTCACATCATTTATTGTTAATGTATGTTATATATGTACAGGGTGTTAAAAAATTTCGCAAAAATTAAATTCATATCAAGTGTTATTTGAGCTATGTACACACTAGACAATTTTAATTTCTTACTTGAATAGCTTTAATTAATGCCAGAAAGGTTAGAACAGTGGTTGACCACTCTCGAATTTGAACTGAAAATGTTACAGTCTTCTGAGGTCAGAAAGATAAACTATTGAAACTTTAACATTGAGAACTTTTTAACACCCTGAATATCAAAGATCTGGTAGTAAAACTATTGTCACTACTTCTGTGACAAAACTTGAAGTACTTACAGTTTTATACTAGACCTTTGTTAGGTCATGTTGGGTCACATTTTGATATTATTATTTTGTTGTCATTTTTATATGATAATAAATTTAAAATTCATGATGTAACAGTATTTTATTGTCTCAACACGATAGTGACCACATTTTAAGTTGAATCTTCATGAAACTTGGTCAGAATGTTTGTTTTCATGTTCGAAATGGTGTCAACATCGAGGTCACTAGGTCAACTCAAAGAAAAGGTTCCAAGAGGCTATATCTCCAATCTTCATGAAATTTTGTCAGAATTATTGTGTCAATAAAATCTCAGATGAGTGTGAAATAGAGTCATCTGGTGTCAAAACTAGTTTGGTAGGTGAAATCAAATAAAAAACTGATTTATATTGCAGAGATCACAATACTGTGTCTTGACCAAGTGATCACAATACTGTGTCTTGACCAAGTGATCACAATACTGTGTCTTGACCAAGAGATCACAATACTGTGTCTTGACCAAGTGATCACAATACTGTGTCTTGTATTGTAGAGATCAAAATACTGTGTCTTGACCAAGTGATCACAATACTGTGTCTTGACCAAGTGATCACAATACTGTGTCTTGACCAAGTGATCACAATACTGTGTCTTGACCAAGTGATCACAATACTGTGTCTTGACCAAGTGATCACAATACTGTGTCTTGACCAAGAGATCACAATACTGTGTCTTGACCAAGTGATCACAATACTGTGTCTTGACCAAGTGATCACAATACTGTGTCTTGACCAAGTGATCACAATACTGTGTCTTGACCAAGTGATCACAATACTGTGTCTTGACCAAGAGATCACAATACTGTGTCTTGACCAAGTGATCACAGTACTGTGTCTTGACCAAGTGATCACAATACTGTGTCTTGACCAAGTGATTACAATACTGTGTCTTGACCAAGTGATCACAATACTGTGTCTTGACCAAGTGATCACAATACTGTTCCTTGACCAAGTGATCACAATACTGTGTATTGACCAAGAGATCACAATACTGTGTCTTGACCAAGTGATCACAATACTGTGTCTTGACCAAGTGATCACAATACTGTGTCTTGACCAAGTGATCACAATACTGTGTCTTGACCAAGTTCGAAAGTGGATAATCATGGGCAAAATTTAGATCATCAAATGCTTGGGTTAAAGTTTAGGTACAAGTTGTTTTAGCTCTAATATCTTCAAAGTGCATTGACAAATTGCTTTGATACTTTGCATACTTGTTCACCATCATGACCCCAACCCATACACCGGGGTAGGTAACTCTGTCAAGCATTTTGTTCAAATTATCTGCCTTTTTCGACTTCTACTTCTTCGACCTCTACATAGAAGAGGGTAACGCTGCAGCTATAAAGTATTTTGTTTTGAATACATAATGATTATACTATCCTAGCATGGCACTGAGAATAGTGGACTGCTCTGTTCGTGGACAGCATTAATTATGAAGGATCTCAAGTAGAAATCTCATATTCAGATTGTTGCTAAACTCTGGATCTGAATTTGAGATAAATCCGAAGTTCACACTCTTGAAATTTTACTATAACAACCTCAGAATATTGTTTCTGTTTTTGATGCCAAATTTGACTCCCACCTCCCTTGGAAATTGAAGACATAGGACAATATTTGATGGGTTAGACGATGATCACTACTGTGTGTTTAGGTCAGTAGGTCAAAGGTACATTAAATGCTATGATTGTTGAAGAGTTCAGCCTTGGAACAACATAGTACGGAAGTTGATCATGACCAGCAGATGCCTCTACAGTTTACTTAGTCAAGGTCACAGAGACATTGGATTCCAAAACTGTTTTCTCTGCAATAAGTTAAGAATGCTTCAGCATCCAACAAAGACCCAATTGCCAACATTTGGTATTAAATCTATGACTTTAGCAAGTGTTGGTTCTATGTGTCATAGTTTGCTCATTCCATAATTACTTTTAAAAACCAACCATGGTTCTGTGTAATGCCTTGTACAAGTGCATTAGGCTGTGTTTGAGTGAATGAAAATTCAACTAAAACAATTCTAAACTCGGCAAGAAAGCGTCCACTTTTAATGTGTTTGTATGACAATGCTCATTAAAAAACAAGTCAAGTACAAACATTTTAGCTATCAATATGCCAACATTGATAATGATTTCTTGGAATATGATACTGAACAGAAAGGGGAGTAACTGTATTTGTTCAAACAGCATCAGGTTTATTAATAATCTGATCATCATAGGAATGTAATGGGGTCTGAACTGTTGTCATGCTGCAAGCATCATACATGTATGAGTGTTAAGAAAATGATATTGAAAATATCTAAAGCTTACTCATACAGGTGGAGTCACATTTTGGTATGCTTCAAATACCCCCCCCCCCCATTGAACTAAAATAAGAGTATAACTTGAATTACTTCTGTTGCAATTTTGATCAACTCTTAGTATAAGTTGTAGATTTCTTCAACGGAATGTGTTAGCTGTAGCATCATACAAGGAAATGCCTAAAGCTTGATAATGCAGGTTGAGTCGAAATTTGGTACGCTTCAAATGATCCCCCTTTGAATTAAAATAAGAGCATTTTTTCTGTTGTGATTTTGAACGACTTTAACATGAATTGATTTGTGGAATGTGTTAGTTATAGTTCACTACATATCATATGACTAATTTTGTCAATAAACCTGACCTTTCAGAAAATGTCTGAATTTTTCCAGAACATTTGCCCCACTTGAGACGGGAGCTATTCTATTATTAATACTTGTGTTATCTAGGCCCTGTTTGAGGGCATGAATAATATAATTATATGCTTCTATCTGGCTTTGTGGGTAATTAATTGAGATAATGTTAAGTTGAAATGTGGTGTCAATGAAAACATAGGCTTCCCCATAGATACTTTTGTTGAGAAAAGTATCAAATTCCCAGTGCGCAGCATATTCCTGATTCTAAGGGAGACAAATCTTAAATGTAAATTACAATATCTCGTAGCAGTTACTTCCCTTAGAAATGTATAAAATTTCGTATAAAGCGACATTACATTATTTGCTTCTATTATAATACATTTGTTTAAAAAAAAACTTTTGTTGTTTTTCAGACGCATAGTTTGATGTACGAAGATGTCAGTTTGCAATCGGATGTTAGTTTTATGACTTTAGATTACTGACATGTGAGCAATGTAAATTTCTATTTCCACCATCTTTTAGTATTTATATATGAGAAAACATTCGGCATGACAGTGGTCCACGCTGGGACATCATCGTTCTGGGGCTGCCTCTGAATCATGCACGGCGATATTGTTTATTTATTTGAACAAAAATGTAATTTCATCCATATGGCGTGTGAACAGTTCGTGTATAAACAGTTGGGTTCCTGCGGGAAATGTTTAAATTAACATCTATCGGGTGTACGATAAATCATGTTATGATTAGTTCTCTCTTCACACGGAGTTTCTTATTTTCCATTCTCCAAAGATTTCCTCGATGATTGACAGTCCCCGCATATCACTCACTTTGACAGAAAGTAAACATTTGAAATTGACAGCACGTGCTGAAATATCAACTGCGAAGAATGATAGGAAAATACACGCAATTTACGTGCTTTGCATGGTTACGTACTAAATGTTGTTAGGTAAGTAGTAGTCTAATTTTTTGTTTGAATAATATAGATCTCTAGATTTATATCCGTGAATATCTTGTGGATTCTAGAATTCGTAGTGCCTGGCAGTTATTTTCTTGTTAAAAACGACAATAAAACCATTAAATTCCTATATAGAATCTACAGACGAATGGAAGTAGCTGTATGTGTGTCTGGCCGAATCAGAGTCGGATGAAGTTGATGCTAGATTTACATAACTATCATTTTCAGAAAAAATGTACCTTTAAAATATATATCTATCGGGTCGATCAGTGACTAGGGCAAATCATTAATTTACGACGAGTAAATGCCTATGATTTAAAATTTCGCTGGTGGTAGCCTAACTTTGCCAATTACACTTGTAGATTGTTAAGTTTTCAGCATATTTCATACATATGATCATATTGTATTTTGGCGCGCAGTATTGTGTTGGATTATCACGTGATTGACAATGTGTTCCACCCATGGCACGTGAGATTTTTCTGATAACTTTGTCAATCAAATTTGATGTTAGATCTTATTGGCGGTATTTATATAAACCGGTAATCTTTCATGTGGTATTAAGTATATCAAAACAATCTCACACTTCTTATTTTAAACTTGCCAGACGGATTTTAAAATGATTATTTATTTCTCGCGCTTTCTACACTTGGACATTCCCGGCGAATCATTGATTGACCAATCAGAGAGTCCGTAACATAAAACTCGCACCTGATCTGTATTCGGAGTACTTCATTCATTATCGTTTACTGAGCTGACAGACGCTCATTTATTACCAGTCAGAGCTTTGATCTCCTACATAGAAGGAAAATCCATTATTCAATTGTCGACAAAGATTCGCTACACAGTTATTATTTGGAGATAACTATACATTATAAAGCTTACGATGTTTTATTTGCCTGAATGACTGATTTACTTCTTACAATTATTTTATTTTACAGCGTTCATAAAGTGAATTTAAAATTCGGTGAAACGGGGAAATGAAATAACGCTGGATTTGTCGTCTGCAAATTTATGGAATACCAAAATGAGAAGAGTGTTTTTATAATGACAGAAAATGAAGAAAAGTGTTTGTTTTCAAGCTATAATATGCATGACTTTTATATACCAGAGACCATGTGCTGTATGGCGAGAGGAAAGAAATGAAGAAAACGAAATACAAAGATGCGAAACGGATAAGGTAACATAGATCTATATTCTATATTGAAAGCTCTTTTTCTAGCAAAAATTGGATATTAAGACTTTCATATTGTTACAAAACATAGAGATCTTTAGTAAGTAGTGATCATAGAATAATAACTAAGAAAATTAATAAAGAAAAACATGTATAAAGTAATATAATTCGAATTTTGTAGTTTATTTTATACTTTTTTTGTTAAATTGTACTGTTTTGACAGTTCTTGCACATTTCTGGGAGTCAACTAGCTTATGAATCTGTAGGGTCATTTTGATACTTTTTACAAAATTTTACCATTTTATAGGCAAAATACCCATTATTTTAAGAGAAAATTTCCCTTCAAACCAAAATCTTGAGGGTCACAATGTGGCTTTTTAGAAATTTCGACGGTCAAAACCCCTACTCCCCGAGTCAAATGAATCCCAGCATTTTGATTAGGAATGTGTTATTTAAGAATTTTATAACTTGAGGTCATAGCATTGGTTTATCCCCCTATATGATTGACAAGTGTTTCTAAATTGTATGAGCTTCCATCTTTTCAATGTTTAATTATACCTTACATAAAATGTAAATTTTGAAACTAAGATCTAGCTTCTATGGCTATAAATTCTACATTTTTTATACATTTGTTCATAAATGTGCTAGATAGTATCAAAATGATATTTTAAATGACAGGTTTTACAAAAGATGAAATACAAAACTTCAACTCTTGAGATCTGAAAACGACTTGTTACCAAAAAACATATTTATGTGAACGACTTGTTACCAAAAAACATATTTATGTGAACGACTTGTTACTAAAAAACATATTTATGTGAACGACTTGTTACCAAAAAACATATTTATGTGAACGACTTGTTACCAAAAAACATATTTATGTGAATGTATTATAGGAGCCAACGCATTTATGTGTATTTTGTACTTTTATTTTGATTTTCATATTTTGCTTTGTTCTGTAGTTAACCATATGCACATAGAACATTGCATATTAAAGTTTGGAAAAAAAACATTATTGAATCTCTCCATAGGTCTTATAATGATTTAGGTACAGAAATAAGATATAAAATATGATCTATCAATTAATATACTTTCATACAAAAAAAACACAATGTAATAAATGTGTATAACATTTCAATCCACCCATCTATAACTTGCAGGATAGGGTGACTAGTCTAAATCTCTTTCTTTACGAATAGCCTTAAACTTAATTATATAGTTATAACACGTCAAGTTCAGCTTCTGCACATATATATATATATATAAATATAAGGAAGGAACAGTTTTATGAAGATTTTGTGTTGTGATGTGATGACTTTTCATCTGCCTGTCAGTAATAATATTTACACACGCTTTTATATTTAATCAAAATGACACAATTTATAAATTATTCTGAAATTAAAGGAAATAATGCGTAAAATTTTGTTTCTGGTATCCTTAAATATTTGCTAGGACCTTAAATTAAATGTTTCTATGGCATTTGAAAAAAACAATTTGATGTGTTATATTTTCGCTATTTTCAAGGGGTTGTCGCTCTTTTCTATGAAAAACAATTTCCCAAATAAAAACATTTTCTGATTAATTACCCTTTATTTTAAGGCATGTAATTACCGACAACAAACTATTTTTGTTTGAGTTTCATGATGTAATCCTTGAAAAAAAATTGTGCATTTGCATAATCTATCCCTTTGAGGAATTTGATCCTTAATCTTAACAAGTGGTCCATGTGGAGCTGTGTATTATTAAAAGATCACTAAATCATGCACTAATAGGTAGCTTTAAAAACTAATAAATGACCATCTATATATCGCTGGCTTCGAATTAGAAGGTCGTAAGTACAAAATCAATATTTTGAGAAAACAAGAAAAATCTGTCTAAAAAATACTCTTTACTTTAATATGGAAAAACAAGCTTTTAAAACTTCAGTTTAGTCAACATGACCACTTTTGATTTTCACGAAAATAGGCTCATAAGATCTTGGCACCATGAGATGCAGATTGCAATTATGCATGAGTCTTACAAGGTCGTAAGTAGACAGCCTTCTAATTCTAAGCCAACAATATGTATCCATCTTTACACCCTTCTAAAGTTTGCTAGCTAGGTCAAGAGTTTATATGCCAAACAAGCAGGTTTTTTTAAAAAAAAAATTATTAGCATGGCTGAATATTTGTGACTGAACATATTACTGTCTTGAAAATGAATTAATGATACTATGGGAGCTTAAGGCAACAAACTTTAAAAAAATAATTATCATTTTTTCGTAAAAGTATGTTTTCTGGACTGTTTAAATTATTCTGGCAGTTAATACCAAATTATAGCTACATCATACGTAACAGGTATATATAAATTAATGAATATTGCAGTCTTCTAAATTTTATGTTTTTTTAGAAAAGATGGATGTTGGTCTTCAGTTAACTATAACTAAAACTTGATGAAGAATGGTGTGTGTTTGATCTTAATGAATGTATTACAAGTTGGTGTGGCTGAAAACTGCACCATTTATTCTAAAGTCAATTTATATTTTTAAAATAAATAAAATTGGGTCATTCTTGGACCAGGTTAACTATTCAGAGACATTTGTTATTTTCATGTTTATCAAAAATAAATCATGCAGTGGTGTTGGTGAGATAGGCAACTTTACTCCTTCGGGCACATGTCTTCAATTACCGAAGGATTAATGATAAGCCTGGGTGGCCTGAGATACCTGATCACTGATTTAAACACAGAGTTCAAATGATCGTCTTATTTATTATGCAATGTTTAAGATAAAAATTGAGATTAGATCTGGTTTCAATCTGTATATCTTCACTGGCTATCATTTCAGAATTACCATAAGATAATTACATTGTGTGTTTCATCATACTGCCTGCTATTTCTTGGGTCAGTGAATCTCATTAGTCAAATACCTTTTAAAATCTAAATTCATTATTCCAAATATCTATTCTAAAATACATCCTGTTTATAATGAGGATTGCTTATTTGTTAACGTAGGTTGCCGTTAATGAGTTGTAGGTTGCCGTTAATGAGTTTCGCCTTGAGGTAAACTCAAGTTTGGAGTTGAAAATTTTGATTTTTTCTAGTTTGTCTTCTCAATACTTGATGTATAGTTAATATCGTTTATTAAAGTTTTGCTGGGTTTTTAAGTTTCAATACAGGTATGGTACATTGTTTTTTGTGTTATAGGAATGTTTGAACAGTTTTTGTTAAGAAAAGAATGAGTATTACATATCCATTTCCGTGGTAACAACTACAGCAGATTTTGTCAAGAATTTAAATTATTTCTGTCTGAGACTTTATTATTTTTACTGGTATGTACATTATAGGGAACTGTCAATGTATGACGAATGCAAACAGGTGTATAACTATAAAAGAAAACAAGTTTATGTAGTCAGAACTCTTTTATCATAGAAAATATTATCATTAGTTGATTGTAGCTAAATTCCATCTAGATTTTTTGTTATGATTATAATACTCCACAATGGAGAATTAATGTAAACAAACAGTGACATTCTTCAAGCAATGCTAGTGTAAACACAGAAAGTGTGACAGCTATTTTATTTGTCAAGTATAACTTGTATTTATCAATTAATATCACAGAGAGAAGCTCATTAATTCTGATCAAGCACCTGTTGTGTGCACAGTTATCATAACGCCAGGTATATAATTGGCTTCCACGGTAAAGGCTAAGCCTCTCTTTCAACGTTGGTTTAATTAAGTCACCATCAATTTACGGTGGTATTTCACGGGCTTTCTTTAATTTACAACAATTTTAGTACTTTCTAACTTCAGGAATGATTTATTTGAGTAAAACTACTGACAAGTTTAAGTTAGGCTAAAGTAAAAACTACATGTGGTTCAGGTAAACGGACTGAACGTTAATCCTTTATATTGACTCAGCGTGTTAAAAAAACAGAGAAAAAAAACTAATGTCTTCGATTATAAACACGCAGTTACATATAATGTTTTTATTTTCTTGAAATATGAAAATAGCAAATTCTTGTTTGTTTCGTCTGTAAAATGTATTTTTTTAAGTAAACCTATCTGTATTAAAATCAATCTAACAGCATTTTACAGCAGTACGGTGGCTTTCATCTCATTATAAGTCCCTTGTAGCGATGGAATACCATCAGAAATGAGGTGATGAGAGTGATTAATATAGAAGTTGTAATTAAGAACTTGTTTCACATTCAGACTAAATAAAACAATTTCTGTCAATTAAATTTTAAAATAAAAAATTTACAGTGAAAAATATAGATCCTGCAAATTATACTAACATCTTTATTTTGGTCACATTTGCCAGAACAGCTTGTATTGTTACAGGTGAATCTCAAACCGTTTACTGGTATTAAACAACTGAAAAGCAAAAAAGGGAATAAACATGTTTTTACCATGCTCAGTTATCAAGTTGTTGCTACTCCTGTGTAACCTGGAATCCTCATTATTGAGGTAATCAGCATCAGTTTCTATTCAGTATCATATTGATTCATATCTATTTATATTATATCTATTTATCATGATTTATCAATGAAATCATTTATTTCCATCTGTATTGTACTAGGATAGAGTCACCATGGAAACCAGTGTCATCATTTATCTGATGAGTCGCTAGGTTGTGCTGCTATAGATGTGTCTAGGTTGCTGCCTGCCATTAAATTTATTTTGAAATGCACATTCATCATCATTATCATTTGTTTTCTTTGTCGATTCAATGTTATTATTCATGTTACCAAATGCATTTAGAATAATTATTATATATCCTCCTTCCATCATCAGGTTATAAATTATTCTTATTCATCTCACTTGAAACAACTTACCACATTAAATCATATATTGTTTAGTCTTTGAGCCTAAACATTTTTACGTTTTACACATTATTTATAAAACATTATACTTACAGAATATTTTTGTAATTCATGAATGTAGTAAAGTTGTGAACCCGAATTGGACATAAAATTATATAAAAAGCAGAAGTATATTTGAATTACTAAAAATTAAGTTGTTTTTTTTTGCATCAAATACTCAACATCTGTATCACATTCATTCCTAGGGATTGTTTCAAACTATCGACAGCAGCTGAGCTCATATTTTTTGCAATTTTACAAAGTTTTGAGAAATTTGAGAAACTTAACTTGAAACTGTGTATCTATCGTCACTGTATCAAGTAATAGGATTAATTTGAGTTTTGTTTTTATACTAATTTTATTTAGGTCGATTGTGAAACAAGTTTTTCCAACTTTTATTAATCACTCTTGACACCTCATTTCTGATGTAGTCCATTGCCATGTGGGTATGAGAGATGAGAAGCCAGTTTCCCTTTAATGCTGAGCATCTAGCAAGGGGATTACTGGTACCATTTTTATTTGTCTTTGGTATGATATGGTCGGGGAGCGAACCCTGGTTCCTCAGCACTCGAAGTGGATGCTCAACCACTAGGCTATCGAGGAGGCGGTTGTTTTTGACCATGCACAGAGCAGAAATGGACAATAAAGTGAATGTTAGGTCATCCAGTAAATATATGTCCTCTGTCTGCCTCACCTATATATCATAACAGTTTTAAATCATTATTTTGTCATAAATATTCATGAAAGAAAAAACTACTCGGGTGTATACTTTTGTTCATTAAATTTATAAATTTGAAATTTCATGCTCAGTCAAGCATCAGGTTAGCAGTTACGTAAATTAACTCCTTTAATTTATTATCAATGACTTAAAAACATAATTTATTATCAATAAATAAAAAAAGTACTGTAATGTATGATTGATGGGGGATACAAAATATAGTCCTCAAACAGTGAAGACATCTAACATTTTTGTCATATAAATACATTTAACGGGCTTATTGTAACACTTTGATGGAAAAATATAACTTTAAATCTCATTTTCTGCAAATTATGTTCTTTGAGAAACAGATATTGATATAAAGACAGGCTGTAATGTTCAGTAGGTATTTGATAACCTTTAGTTATTAGTTCTTATCAATTAATAAGATGTTATAAAATCATAATTTGTATAAGAGGTGAAAAAACCCTATTGGGCATAATAATAAAATTATTTTTTTATAGCCGTAACTTCCCGCAAATAAATGCAGTAGGTACAAATGTACGTAAAAAAATTATTACTTTTTTGGAACATTCTTTTACGTCCCCTTCAATTTTGCCTTAAAAACTTTTCAGCTCCCAGCAAATGTTTAGAGCAGGTCATGATACCAGAAACAAATATATATTTTAATGCCTTATTATGTTTCCAATAATGCCTGTAGGATAGAATATTATAATTTACATGGATTTTTTATAACCAAAGATATTCCTATAATATAATCTTCTTGCGTACATCAGACAGAAAAATGTTCACTTATTGAAGTTTAATACGCAATAAAAATTGAATGTCATAAAGATGATATAATTGCAGCCAATTTATGAAGACTTTCAAGTACTTGGTAGATCTTTATAGTAATCACGACATGGGTGGTGGTGGCAGGCAGGTTATGAGTCAATTAAACTTAGATATAAGGGATAGGTTGTGTATTTATAATTGGTTCAGCCAATTAGCGACCTCAACCCGACAGCTCATTAATTAAGGGAGTTTGAATGGCTACTAATGTGTTTTCTCTTATGAACTTTCACCTTGATGGTAATTAAGGGAGCTAGCTTATATGTCTTACTGGCAGTTTTGGATGATTTACATGTTGTATCTTGTTACTATGGTTTTGTGCAAAAAAGCTTTAGATACAGAGATGTAGGGTTAGGGTTATAATATGGAGAATTTGAAAGGACTCTTGATCTTCTATTAGCATAATTTAACAGCTGATATTGCCTGTATTTATAATCCCGGTTGTATGTTTTCCTATGCTGGAAGTATCATAAAGATGCTCGAGGTGTAATACCAACTCAAATCTAAAGGACCGATATTGTACAGTTTGTTCGGGGAAATTTATATACTCAACGCAAGAACCTTGTAATATATTCAGGCATAGAGGTCAGGATCATGTCAAATTCTCCATGCTACATTTATAAGATACAAATAAAGTTCCACTGTCTTTGTACCTGAATTGTAAGTCTGCAAGTATTTATATTTACCTTCGGTACTTAACACTTTAAATGTTTGGTTGAGAGATTATATCCGTAATCAGACTGATGATGATATTTCAGCCTCCAGCTAGTACACAAAATACAATATGTTGCATGTATATAAAATGAACAACAGAATTAGCCACTAAAATTCTACTCTGATATTTCAGTTTAATTTTCAATTACTCTGACTCTCATAGTATTTCAACCGATGTCAGCTTCAATGGCCATCAACTTCTCCACATGTGGAGGAAAAAAGTCATTTTTTGTCTAATTTTCATGAAAGGGTACCTGCCACAACTGGGATTTCAAACCTGGATCTCCTGGGTGTAAGTCAAGCACACATACTCGACTACAGTCAAGCTACTTTTTGTTCCTGTATAACATCAATGTTTAAAGTCTTGTTCACTAATTCCTGATGCTTAAATTGTGTCTTTTAGGCAGACCAGTTCATCGACTTCAGATTATAGATGACAAAACTTATAACCACAGTGTGATACGATTTATAACCCCAGGGGGACATTGGATAACAAAAGTGAATGTATTTTCTCATCACATTACCTCGAGTATTATCCCACTGAATCTGTTGTTTCTTGTAATCCGTAGATGGATTACAAAATGCTTTTAGTTTCGATGTCTCCAATTCTCATATTGCTTTTATCTATTTCAGGATGATGGCGTGAAATCCTTCCTGTGGAAAGTCAAACGAGACCCACCGGCATATTTCTACGGCACAATTCATGTTCCGTATACAAGAGTTTGGGATTACATTCCGGAAAACGTTAAAGTGGCTTTCAAACAGTCGGAAAACGTTTACTTTGAATTAGATTTAACGGATCCATACACAATGACTTCATTAGCAAATTGTCAGTTGTTACCTCATGGTGAAAACCTTTCCAATATTTTACCAAAAGATATTTATACGAGATTAAAACAACATTTAGAATATGTACGAGAAAAGTTACCAAACTGGATTACCGCTGACCAAAAGGGTAAAGGTCTTTATGCCGATTATTTATTTGACGTGATAGCAGGAAATTGGGAAAGGAAACGACCAATTTGGGTGATGTTGTTAGTGAATTCATTAACTGAAAGTGATATAAAGTCTCGAGAAATACCAGTGTTAGATTTATATTTAGCCCAAGAAGCTGAGAGACTTGGGAAGGTTACTGGTGCTGTGGAGAAAGTGAGAGAACAATGTGTTCCTTTAAATGATCTCAACTTTTCACAGGTGTGTACTCAGGGTTTGTATTTGATGATTTTTGTTTTATAGATGATGGACATATCACTGCATGAAATCAAGTTTGTTCATACATAGCTGGCAACAGATTTAAATATCAGGTTTTCAGACCTGAACAGAATATAACTATAAACCAGAATGCAGACAACATACTTAGGTATATACCAGAAGCTATTGTCGCTGGCTTAGAAGAAGGTTGTATGTACAAAAACGCTATTCTGAGAAAACAAGAAAAACTGTCCGAAAACTACTCCTCACTTATAGAAAAACAAGCTTTTTCGACTTCATTTTGGTCAACATGACCTGTTCAGATTTTCATAAAAAAAGGCTCATAAGAATCACCTTGTGATGCAAATTTCAAATATGAATGGCTCTTATAGGGTTGTAAGTAGGACTTACCACCTCATTGTTAGCCAGCAAAGTGTAACTACCATTATCAACGATAAAACTAAAGCATCCCATTTCTTCACTAACCAGGATATAATCAGTGCAACTCAAATCAAATCATTTGCCTTTTGTCCATTTGTCCAGTAAATAAAGCCCAATCATCTTGGACAGTTATTGATTAAATGCCTGGAAGAGTAAATAGTTTCTCTGGTCATTATTCATTATATTCGGAAAGTTTGGGTTCAGATTGTGATGGACATCTCATTTATTTAGTCAATATAAATCTGTGTGCGACCTTGGCATGTGACCTTGCTCCTATAAACTCACAAATATTCTTTGTTCTCTGCTTAGTGAATTCTGATAGAAATCAGAACCAGTTGGAAATATAGGTTAATACAAGTTGGAAATTTTGGTTAATACAAGTTGGTATAATTTTGATTAATACGGACAGAGCTTACTATGGTAAAATCAAAATGTGTCCAAATTCTTTTAGTTTTACATGTACTCTGTTAATTTATTTTGTTATTATCTTATAATAACATATTATAAATTCAACAAGTTCGAAGTAAGTCTGAAACCATGTTGTTATTTGTACAGGGATCTTTCAATATATCTCAACTCAGGATACCCACCTTTTTGCTTCTCATTTTAACTGTTAACAACAAATTTGCATTTAATTACAGTTATCCTTGGCGGACAGTCCAATTTTGAAATGTACTGAATCCACCTGTACGTTGTATGTGTTACAACTTCTAAAGGATAAACATTGCATAAATTAGCTCTTGATTAAATGATGTTGTTTGTCGTAGTTACCATGGTTACATACATCAGCCCTGAGAGCATTCACCTCCTCATGCATGCTTCAATCAGCTGGAAATGTCCACTACCTACCATTGTTGCATTTACGTCTTATTTCTCATAAAAAATAAATACTGTTTAAATGTCTTCAAAAGCTCATTGAAATACTGCTTAAAATACATTTAAAACTAATACTAATATCAATTAAAGTCCACAGAAAATTTAAATGCTGTAAAAAAATGACATTAATATGGTCAATGCAAAGACAGTTAAAATGTTTTTAAAGCTAATACGAATGCTGTTAAAATGTTAAAGCCTATACAATAACTGTTAAAAATGCTGTTAAAGCCAATACAAATACTGTTAAAAATGCTGTTAAAGCCAATACAAAATTAGTACTTTTAAAAATGCTGTTTAAAGCCAAATACAAATGAATACAGTTCAAATGTCATGAAAATTATGTCTCATATCTAATTATATGACTGTATCGTAAATAACAAACCAGGCCCCGATCTCCCGAAGCATCTCAAGTAGAAATCTCAACTCAAATTGAGATTTCGCTCAAGTCAAGAGTATAAATTTGAGATTATTCTTAGGTTTGCGTTTAAAATGTTTTACTGTAATGGACTCAGAACAATGTATTTGTTTTGTGGTGCCAACATTGAATCTGGCCACCCATGGAAATTATCTCAAAGACACATGGCAGTATTTGAGAATAATCTCGACTCAGAACGAGATGCTTCGGGAGATCGGGGCCAGTAGTTTTTAAAGACTTTAATTATTTAAATAAGTTGTTCTGTGGGCAATAAATGACCCTCTCTAATACCTTAGCTTGGTACATTCCCATGACACTTGCCCTCATGTTTTTCCTCTATTGAACTATAATACGGTTTATGTGAAATTTGATAGCTTTTACAACATTATTGTAACCTGTCTTCTTCATATAAGTTTAAGATGAAATTAAGGCAAGAGACCATGTTTATTTTCATGTAAAACATTGGTCATTTACACACATGACACTTTGTTTGACCATTAATGTACAATCCGGTGTCATCCGTTGTAAACATGTTAAACATTTCTTAAGGTTTCTCATTGATTTGATTAAAAAACTTTTTCATTCAATCAAATATAATATTTCTAGCTGATTGACATTAAAAGAAAATGTATCACAAAAGTCCACAGTTATATTATGACTTTAAAAATGGAGTTTCCCAATGCTTCTATATATATCATAGTTATGTTTTCTAAAGAACACCATGAGGGCAGTAATCTTACTAGACCGAATATAGGTAAATCCCGAATATAGGTAAATCCCGAATATAGGTAAATCCCGCTATACTCCAATCAGTACATACAAGTCTTCTATGTACTGATTTTCTGAATTTAAAAAGATTTCCTTCTTTTCGAGCAGTCCCTCTGGGGTCTGGATTGATTTAATATCGGCTTACTGAAGATTTGTTTCTCTTAGTAGGGGATGAGAAAGGATGATTTAGGATTTAACTATAGAAGTGTTTAAAAGTAAATTCCCGTCATGGGGAGCATGAAACAGCAGAAAAACTCAACACGATTTGCTTGTATGGCAATGTTTATGTAAATTACTTTAATTTAAGTGAAAAAATTATTAGAACTACAGCAAGTGTTATAAAGGTGGTAAAGTTTGAGTTTAATTTGGTTTCAATGTACTGGTAAATTGTTTCCTTATTCATATTTGACCTTGTATCCACTGGACACCTTCTGACTGAATGTTTTATAGAAATGTCATTATAATGTGACATTACATTCAGTCAGTAAGAGAACACGACTGTGTCCATCAGGCAATCTAGCTGGGTTCAAGTAATATTACCGACAATGAATAAAGTTTGTATTGTATTGTAATGGGAAGGGCTGCCGGGGACCAGACACCATTCTTATGTAGCCTCATAAGTACAAATCTCAAACTTTGCATATCTGTTCATGATAGACTCCAAACAATGTTTCTGTTTTGCAAGACCAATTTTGAGTCTAATCTCACAAGGAAGCTGAGATAGAGATTTGTTTAAGAGATCGTAGCCACCAGGTGCTCGTGACAGACTACAGACAGGGTAGACAGTAAAAGCTTTAAAACATTTTGCTGAATTCATTCATCAGTTTTATCATACCCGTAATAGTGAAGTGAAATTGTCCGAAAAAATATCTGACTCTAACAATTGCTATCTTAAAGAGGTTTGACTTAGTATTTGTAGTGTAAATAAATGTATAGAACTAAATTGAGAGTTTTCTGATTAATGTAATCATGGTAGATCAAGTCTGTCAAGATTTTTGCTGATTCAACTTTCTAATAAATCAAAATATTGTACCCATGTTTGCTAAGTGTTTGTGTACTAACGATAATCTCGGGTCATTGGTTGTAGTTAATGAAAACGGAATGTTTGTATAAATGTCAGTTAATGTGACATGTTCATGATTACGGTCTGACTGTAACAGTTAATTGTTTTATATTCCAGCCTACAACCCATCAATCGTAGTGTACAGTCAATTAAACCTGTCAAATCTTTAATTGACTTGACTTAATTTTCTTAATAATTGCTGGTGCAAGTTTTGTGTGACATTTAATATGTTTTAACATTGATTGTAAAGTATCACTTAACCAATAATTCATATAGAAACCTCGAAATAGAGATTTGTAATGATACGGAAAGTTGCTGCTTTTCCCAACACCAACCTGCACCCCTTTATCTGCCTTTCAGCTTTAAGCACACATACATAGTGTTCCTATCGTCAATATTTTTTTAATACTTTTCAAAGTGTGGGTGCTCATTCTTAAATATTTCCCTATTTTTTTGGAAAAAATCCCATATTTTTTAGGCGTAAAATAATAATAATATGTAAGAATGCAGATTATGAGAATTATTCCATTTGTATTTGTTTGACCTATATTTCTGTACCTTCTGTCTGGGTAACAATTGTCATATCTAATTAATAACAACCACACACAGTTCCTCTAGGCTTGTCAGATGTAAAACATTCCGTATGCTAACTTGTCATTTAATAATAATATTAACACATTTCTTCATTACATATACAAAAATTCCACATTTTTTTGTATACTAGTAACAGATTTTACTGAAGAGAAGTTTTAACATTACTTGACAAAGACAGATTATTCTGAATTTCCGAATGTTTCATAATTGTGACTTGACAAAAAACACATTCCCTATTAAATGCCTCTCATCCAAGGGCCATGTCTGAATTATAATTTTCCAACTTTTATCGTGAACCAAATTACAGTAATTTCATTCTAATATTTTGTATTATAAAAAAGATACTTGGAAAATCCGGAAGCAAATTCATGTTTAAATTATATATATATTTATATCTCATAAGTCTGAAAATGGCTGATCTTGCAACAAAGATGCGTGGCATTATAATCATAAAATGAGACAAGTGTTGAGAGATTTGATAGCGCTCTGTTAGAAGTGGGTGCTCTGTTAGAAGTGGGTGATATTTGTAGTAGGTGTGGAGATAACAAACTTAAATTGTGACAATTTCTGTAATTTCACAAACTGTTATATCGTCTCATTAATATTCATGAGGTATACAATTTAATACATCAAAGGAGACAGAATGTGAGCGGCATGATAATGTGCCTGCGTGATGAATATTTAATACCCTGAGTTCAATTACCATGCAAGACAATATAAAACGCTTTCACTAAATGACACAATAACTGTTACAAAGAATTTGTATTTTTTCGGTGAAATATGTTTTGTGTGAAAACGTGAAATTTTGCATACTGTATGTGACAAAAACATGATGATATTTTGTAGTACAAAAACATGGCTTCAGGGAATTGAAATATTTAGAGCTTCATACAATTAAAGTATTGTTAATTAGTTTTGAGTGTCAGTTTAATTACAGTGAAGCTGAAGTTTTTTTTATAACTGAATATCTGTGCTAAAAAATGTTTGTTTTACATATGTTGGTTCTTGAAAATTTTGGGGCTGGAAAACGTGCATTCTGAAGACTTGTTCCTTTATAACCTTTCAAACAATTGTCTGGGGCTGAGTATCGATGCTGGTTGTTTTTGATGGGGGATGCATAACAGAACGCCATTTGTTTAAAACGGCATGCAATCTTATGATAATGAGCTATTAGGTTCAGTTATTTATTAAAGGTTGCTTGTGAGGTGAGATCAAATGAAAGAACAAACTAAAGAAAACTACAATGTTACTGGAGTACGAGCGTCTGTCTGTCCATTGTAAATGTTGTATCACAGAGTAACTTAAAATATAATCACAATGCTATCATCAATCTTCATATGATTATCAGGCTGCATCATTAGTTGTGCTTCCTAGGGATTTTTAATCAGATTCATCCAGTTTTAGCAGAGTTATGGCCCTTTAAATGATGAGATTTTATTTGTGTCACTCATAACTCCAAACTTCATGGCCCTTGAGTCATTGTCAAATGGTAAGCGGGTGCATCTATGTCCATTTGATGCATTTCTAGTTTTGTAGTGTAATGAAATGTCGTGAAAAACTTAGGACAACACATGTCTGATCGTAAGATTACCCCCAGTATACAACAAATTCCAGTCATTCTTTACTGCTGGAATCATTGTTCAAGTGTTCAGCAAACTGTATTTAGGTTTATTCCACTGCTGAAATAATTACCAGTTTTCAGGAGAAGTTTTTATCTCCAGGGAATGCTTTAAATTCTCCTTGAACAAATTGTCTCCAATAAAGTGTCACAACTTGAAATTAGTTTGAACAATATAATGAATTAAATGAATGGAACTTTGTTTTATGAGGGACATTTTGTTGAGCCATTTATAACCGAGTTTCGTAAAGTGTAAGAAGTACAATTGTGGCTGTCTCAAGTTAAAAAATAATGAGAGTTCTTGAACTGTCATTTTGTTCTTGAACTGTTCTATCTTGAACTTTTCAAGAACAGTTTATAAGAAATTATCAAGAACACTGCGTTCTTAAAATTTGTCCAAAATAACATTTCTTGGAATGTGCTTAAACTGTTTTTGAACATTTTAAGAGCAGTTTAGGTACAGTTCTTCAACTTTGTTCTTGGACAGCAAAAGAACTTTTCTAGAACTGTTCTAGAACATTTCTCAGGGGTATGGTGTGACTTGTTTACATCTTTGACCACCTTAAAGTTTGTGTATATAACCTTTTTGAAAAGTATAAATAAACCAGATTATATTGTTTGATAGTCCTGCTCTGTTAATGTACTACATGACCGATGATTGCACAAAGTTAAGTTAAGATGTATTAGTTACAATATATGGATCTGTTTCATGTTTTATCTCAATTCTCAAATAGTTTTAATGATTGCTCTGTCTTGTCTTATGAAAGCTAATACGCTTTATTTTACCATAGGAGACTACTGTATCCCCCATCTTGTGATGTATTCCGATCGTGTTTTAATATCTATTATATTATTTAAATGTTCTTGTATTTCTAACAAATAGCTGTTTATGCAGGTATAATGTTCTAAAAACATTCAGGTCAGTCAAACAGTGGCGCCCAACTACATATATATATATATATATATATATCTTGTACCTAACTTATGATTCCTAACTTTTCATCAGTTTGAAAAAAAAAACCTGTTTTTATTTTGATCAAAGGAAGGCAATGATTACAAAGTGTCTCATTTATTTTTTATATTTTTGTTATCATGTTATACTATTTTAGTGGACATATTATAGTCATTTGTATATTTATTCGTCCTTAACTGTTCTCAATATTAGTCTCATAGTAATAAAGAAGTGAGAGGCTGCATTTTTTACTCGACATTTAACGAAGAAAAAAGTCAAGCTATTGTCGTCAGTAAGAGTTCATTAGTTCTTCATGAATCTTAGCCAGCATGTTAAATTTTGTTCTGATACAATGCCGAGTTTTAAGATTTAGTGATGAATCATTTATATTTTTTATATATGTATAATTATTCTGATGTGTAATAATTGTTTCCTATATTAAATAAGTGTTTGCAATTTCTAAAATAATAATAATTATAACTTTCGGTGTGAAGTAATTTTGATGAGTCAAGATTTATTGTTACTATAATGAGAGAGAGAAGTGTTATATGTGGTAGTTATGTTGGAATATTTACTCAGTATTACACGCTCAATCTTCAATTGTAAGTTTGTCTTAACTTGTATCAGTACTTAAACCTGTGTGTAAGCCCGGGGATATATAGCCTGCAGTGCACTCCAAGTTTATCAAATTTCTGTTCACTCTGACAATTGCACCAACAACAATGTGAAACACTTGAAAATTTGACAACTGACAAACGATGGTATTTAGAATCTCTTTTGAAATTTGTATCCTACCTTTGTTGGACATCACAAGGGTCAGATTTAACTGGATTCCTTTGTACACTTACTGGTAAAATTAATGAGGTTTTAGCGATGATTTTATAAGTAAATGTCAGCCGGAGAGCGACTGAAGTTTATCATAAATCATTATGACAAGAGGCCTACTGTGGTTCATGTACTTCTCAGCATTGCTTTTATCCTTTTCTTTGGTCAACTCTCCTATTTCATCTTTATTCTCCATGTGTGAATATTAAAAGTTTGTCATCGGTTTTTTGCTGTTTAATTATGTTACAAATACGACTAATGTGTGTGATTGTTTTTATAATTAAGACATATTAATTGACCTTTTTAACGACTATTTTACTGTCGCCTATAATTAATTCAGTGTTACATATATATATATATATCTCATATTGCTGTTACTATTAAAGTGAGAACAATTTGAGCTAAGATTACTATTACATGTGTACATTAAGAGATGTCAGTACCTGAGGGTCTAATTGTGAAGTGAAACTATCTATTAGTTTATACTAATTTATTTAAGGTCAATTGTGAAACAAGTTTTTCCAACTTATATTAATCACTCTAGACACCTCATTCCTGATGTTATCCATCGCTACGAGGGTATGAGAGACTATCTATTGACTATCTATATTCTATACACTGGTACTCATGTACAATCTCTCATTTATGTTTCAGTAAGTAGTTTAACTAAGGTAACTAAGTGCTATAAAATGTGCATAAAATGATACGCATTTTGTTCTACTTATGTACTTAGCATGAAGTATTTCCATCCATTGTGTGGTGCAAGTTGCACCAGAGAGATATTCCATCCATTGTGTGGTACCTGGTACCAGAGAGATCGAGAGAGGGGGGGGGTATACATTAAAGGTGCGTTCAGGAGACAATCAGTGCTCCTAGGTTACCAAGTCCACTTGTTCTATGAATTGCACTCATATAATATACAATCAAATCACTTGTATCTTATAAAATATTATATCTTTGATATTCATCTTATCGCTATAATTGTATGGAATTGGTTAAGGATTAAGTTTTTTTTAACAAATGAAACAAAACTATCAAAGTTATAGTGAAGCGATTTAGAGAGCTGAAACAAAATTATTTTTCCATTTCAAATTGAAAGTATGAAATTATTTCATTTTATTCTCCCCTCCCCCCTGGTACTTTAAGGTAACTTGGTATGTTATAATTATGCCAATATTGAATAATTGAATGTATGTATAAAATAATTTCATTTTATTCAACCCCCCTGGTACTTTAAGGTAACTCTTGTGTTATATGCCACCTATATGGCATCTGAGTCACTTCAATTATAGATAAATTAATAATGACTTAATTCAACTTATTTGTAAAACCTAATAATTATTTCAATGAATGGTGCTATTTATACTCTTGCACTCTGTAAGTTATGATTGCGAATGAAATCTTGACCTTAAGTTCTGCCGTCCACTAGACCCCCATGCCATTCAGAAGGGTAGCCGATTACAGTTTGCTAGTTTCGGGAACCTTTCGGGATCGTTTATCAATACAAATGGGCGGACCTTTGCCATTGGACTCGTTCGGGATGTATTCGCGGATCGGTATACGAAATGCTGCAGCATAAACGCCGAAACTTTTCCGAAGCAGCCGAACGCAACGCGAAGGTTACATTGCAGAACATGCAGAAGTGTTTACGAATCGATGCCGATAGAATGCTAAAGGATTGCCGATGTATAAAAACGGTACGGAACTACTATCTTGTGATCAGTTGAAAGTTGAATAAGATGCATGGAAGACACCATTAATCTTGCTAGTTTCAGCTACAAAAAATAAGACATAGTTTCAGCTACACAAAAGTTGAATAACCTATTTTCAGGTATAAAATCCCCTTGACATATTGAGCTCATGATAAAGATAAACAGTCATTGGTAGATATACCTGGATTATCTTTCCTGTGTTTGCCTTTAATAGCTGATGACTCGTTGGGGCACTGGTGGTGTCATCGTTTTCTTCAGGGGGTGACATTACCCTATTTGGTAGCTTGCCCTTGACTTGTAGGACCATGATGAAAGCGATATATTCAAGATTTAAACTATCGGCAAACTGACCTCATCGCTTCTGCAGTCGCTCGGGAAATATGGCTACGACTCCGCATCCCTTCCATTCACAATCGGCATAGCTTCTGTGTGTATATCTCATCCATTCGTCTTCTTCGGGGAGTATTCGGCATTGATTCATCTTCCTTCGGGAACCACTCGGGATGGTTTAATTGATTACGAAACCTCGCAGATGCCGAGTGAATGAGGATGGATTCCCGAACACCCCGAATTGATGCCAATGGTTTTCCTATTACCCCAAAGTAGTGATGTAACGATTAATCGATAAAATCGATTAATCAGCTATTTGAAGCCCGCCGATTCAATCATCGATTATAAGTTTTCATATTCGATTAATCGGCTATGAATTACACTCAGGGACAAAATAAACGCACACTTTATATTATGGTAAAATAAATTAGGTTGTTATTTTTCAAATTCGTTGAAATTGCACACACTCATGCATGAATTATTAATGAGGTTAAATTCAAAATTTCATTGATATTTGTACAGGAATGACAGTTTTACAAATGTTCAAATCTAACAGTCGAGCATGACGAAATTCACACCTTTTGTCCCATTTAATATCTGGTGTTGCAGCCTTAACAACAATGCACTACGCCTCATTGATGCTATGATGGTTGACATGCGTTGTTGTGGGACCATGTTCCACTCTTGAATGAGGGTCTGGTGAGGTTTGTCAACATTCCTCGGTAGTGGTGCACGTGCGCGGACATGATGTCCAATTTCGCCCAAGACATGTATGTTTATGAATTCGCTTGGGGTTTGCCTGAAACCGACTCAACTGCTACACAGGCAACAATAAAATATGCATTTATCCAGTGTTTGTGATACTGCTGGTAAAATGTGTATGAGTTGCGACATAAATCGGCTAAACCTTAAACGACTGTGAAAGGTATCGTTATCGTCTACAATTAAGAATGAAACAAAAAATGAATCAAAATTAAGTTACGATAATTTGAAAACAGAGTTATATTTTTCAAATAGTTTGTCAATTTATTCGCCATTGGACTCCTATCATCATCCTAGCTGTGGTTGTGGCTGACCGGAAGTGATTTCTGCGATGGAGCATGCACATAGTCCCGCCTTGTCTACGAGTTGTTATCCGGGGTCTCCCATTGTAAGGGCGATCCTTTATCGTCCCAGTGACATTATATCGCTCTTTTAGCCTTGTATTTGTAGAATAGTGGCAATGGAATTGCCTGTCGACAGCAGTACGACTCATTCACATGCGAAGCATTCCAGTTTCTTCCGACCGAATGTTTTCTGGCAAATATTGCAAGTTTTAACTTACTTTGTATGCTTTTATTTGATGAGTTTTTAAAAGTGTTATCGATAACCTACTATTTGTCAATACAAACGTTCCGCTTTTCGATTTCGCACAAGCGCCACGTGCAAAATATACGTTTTATGCACTTCCGGTCAAATCGGTTTTAGAACAAATATAATTGCGTGCAAAAATGTACAGGAGCCAAGGTTTTAACCCGTGTAGCATGAATATTTTTAAAAAAAACTATATATCAAAGTTACTTAGAAAATTAGGCCCCCGAAAAATCGTTGCGTTTATTTTGTCCCTGAGTGTACATGCATGTGCATTCCTGTTTAAGAACAATTTTTCCAATGTCTTAAATCTACATTCTTGCTGTAAAATCTTCACATTAAATTGATTTAGTAATAATATAAAAATAATGAAAGAACCTATTTACTAAATGGCAGTGTATGGTGTTTGAAATGGATAATTTGACACAGCAAACTTTAAAAGTTACGTGTTGACTTGAATATTACTTGCATTACTCAGCAAGGTGCAAATGTTAAATGGATTTTTCCTTAACTTCAGGGTTTTCTGTCTGTTTTCTTTAATTTTACTATGAGAATTGACAACTTTTCAAATTCTTAATGATGATTGGGTCTTTAATCCTGTTTAAAATTTTTAATGTTAAATTTAGACGGAAAAAATGAAATGCATAATAGTGACTGTTGTTTGACGATACCAGTTTTATAGTTACACGTATTGTTAAAAAGTTTATGTTTCAAATGTTTAATTTTGTTTTTGGAGATTTTGAATATGCAAATCTTGTCTGTGGTTTGTTTAAATAAATAAAATATAGTAAACAATAAAGAAGTTTGTGGAACAAACAACCAGCAAGCGGATGTGTTAATTTTGTTTAATAAAATATAGTAGTCTGAGGCAAAATCTTGCTAATAGTGGCTCAGATAAATTAAGTAAATATTTTCGATTTTTTACCGATTTTAATCGATTGGCATGTGTTCGATTTGATTCAATTATCGATTATGTTTTTTGTCCGATTTTTCATCACTACCCCAAAGCACTCGATCCAGACGCACTCCCGAACAAGACCTTTGGTGTCCAAATTTTTAAAGTTTTAAAATTTGGATGCCAAAGATTTTCGGTCCCGAAGTGTCCAGAAGGCTTCCAGAAGCGTACAGGAATGACACGGAATGGTTCCAGAACATTGCGAAAGCATGCCATACCATCCAGATGAGGCAAATTTAGCCTTCGGGGTCATAGTGTACGGCAGGTCTAAGTGAATTTTAATGGTTTTGCATTGTTATACCAACCAATATCTCCTAAAATGAGAAAGATTTTTATAAAAATATAGGTGTTATTGTGGATGTCTTGCATTGTTGTGTTATATTTGCTCTAATACTGTTACAAGAATCTGTATGAGGGTAAAGCTGCATTGTTCTACCTAAAAGCTGCTTCCTGTTGTTCTACCTTAAAGCTGCACACTGTTGTTCTACCTTAAAGCTGCACACTATGTTGTTATACCATAAAGCTGCACACTGTTGTTCTACCTTAAAGCTGCTAACTGTGTTGTTCTACCTTAAATCTGCACACTATGTTGTTCTACCTTAAAGCTGCTAACTGTGTTGTTCTACCTTAAAGATGCACACTATGTTGTTCTACCTTAAAGCTGCACACCATGTTGTTCTACCTTAAAGATGCACACTATGTTGTTCTACCTTAAATCTGTACACTATGTTGTTCTATCTTTAAGCTGTACACTATGTTGTTCTACCTTAAAGCTGCTAACTGTGTTGTTCTACCTTAAAGCTGCTAACTGTGTTGTTCTACCTTAAAGCTGCACACTATGTTGTTCTACCTTAAAGCTGCTAACTGTGTTGTTCTACCTTAAAGATGCACACCATGTTGTTCTACCTTAAAGATGCACACTATGTTGTTCTACCTTAAAGCTGCTAACTGTGTTGTTCTACCTTAAAACTGCACACCATGTTGTTCTACCTTAAAGATGCACACTATGTTGTTCTACCTTAAAGATGCACACTATGTTGTTCTACCTTAAAGATGCACACTATGTTGTTCTACCTTAAAGATGCACACTATGTTGTTCTACCTTAAAGCTGCACACCATGTTGTTCTACCTTAAAACTGCACACCATGTTGTTCTACCTGACTTGGTTTAACTTTCACAAGCAGCTGTTACAATGTTTGAAAGATAGAAGTGAATACAATGATATATATCAGTACAGAATAGTGGATGTCAGATCTATCTGAGGTACCGGAATATGTGTAGCTCTCCAAACATCGGATAAATGTAATCATTTTACCAGCTTCTTGTAGCAAACTGTTTTACCAGGAAGCTGCAAACATGTTGTTAGAACACATTCTATTGTATTCCTGGCTACTGATAGCACAGTGGGATTTGCTTCTATTGAAATTCTTACTGGTATTTTTAGAGTTTTCAGAACGTAATTCAAAGTCGTAGATTTTAATGAAATTGGCATGGTTGATAACAGCACTGTATATTGAACAATCATTGTAAGGAGAGTTAAATCTGATTGCTGTGATGAAGTTGAGGACATGACATATGGGTACTTTTGGAGTTTTCCGAATGTAATTCAAAGTTACAGATTTTAAAGAAATTGGCATTGTTGATAAGTTATGACTGCACCATATATTGTGTAGTTATTGAAGGGTATAATCCTTTACAGTAACTGTTGCATCAAGTTTTTGTATTCATTTCACATGGACATCATTGTAGTTTTCTGGGGGGTTTTCAAAATTTGACGAAATGCTGAAACATTTTATGATGAGCAGAATGATGTAATGATGAAAGTTTGCTGGTAGATATAGTTGTGTGTGACTTGAAAGTTTGTCTACATGTCATCTTATCATCTAGACACAAAAAAAAGTACTGACAATCAAAGCACTTAGTTACAGAAATCATTAATTTAGGCTCAAATTTAAATTATTTATTATTTATTAACAATTGCGGACAGATAATGGTTTGTAGGAGTTCATCAACTGAAACATTATCAATATTTCAGAGCCCTTTACCTAAAATTGTACTTGTTAAAGAATTATATGGAATTTAAATTTGAGATGTCCTTAAGTGCTTTTATAAAACAATAGCAAAGTGTCCAAATCCGTCTAGACACAAAGTGTACCCCTATCATTGCAAGTCCTCCGTCCAAATCCATGTAGACACATATCTGGACATTCACTGTCTCGCTGGGCAATTGGCTCAAGGTATGACATGTGACTATAATAAATTAATACAAGTAAGTTTTGGTGTCTGCATTGACCATGTCGGATTTTTGTTGTCTGCATTGATCATGTCTGATTTTCACTTTCTGTATTAGCTTACGAGGTTTCCTTATCAGAAATGAAGCTACTTATAGTATGTTTGACAATCAGTTTATTAGAGAAAGGTGGGACTGATGTCGAACTTGTTTATAAAACATGGCCTACCTGCGCAATGACTCGGCAAATATTCCTGGAGCTTCATTCGTATTTTTTGTTGGTATATCTTAAACATTTAAATTGACTGGATAAGATAACATATATCCATAGATACTGTATCCTGGACGACTATAGAACATCTTGAGTAAAACATCTCCAGTATATACCTGCAGATTATGAAGTTATCTAAACATTTTTGCAAACAGTGTCAAAACAAAACACTCTACTTTCTACTGTTTATTCCTGTTGAACACATAGCTTGGGTGGGCAAACGGTTAGCAAAGGTAAAATGGTGGAAAATAACCCAGAACATAAAATGGACAATTTAGTTTCATTTCAGTATTGAAAAGTCTCGGTTTTGTAATTGTATTTTTATTGTTCATTTATTGTTAGCCTACGATAACTATGAATTGTTTCTGTAGTTATAAATTGTTGGGTCTTTATGTTTATTTTCTGCTCAATTGAATACAGTCTGTGTTATAGAGAGAATTGAGATGATAACCATTGGAGAGGGGTTGAAGTGAAAACTAGCTGAGTGTATTTCAGAAAATTGTTCAGGTCCCTGAAGGAAGAAAACCCTTCATGTTTTGTTTTGACGCAGTTTATGTTGTTGATTAGCTTGTTCTAAAGTTATATTTGCTTTCATTACGTTATAAATTTTGTTGCTTATTAGAAGAATAAATGAAAAACTATAATGATACTTTTTATAACATGTACATATTAAATTTTTGAATATTTACCAAATGTGAAAAAAGTGATAAAAAGATTTTAAAATGCTACAGAATTGATCATTTCTAACGATTTGAAAATGTTGACCTGATATCAGATGATAGAGGGCATAAACCATATATGATTTCCCTTAAAGGCATGTATTTGCAGACTGGTATCGAACCTGCAATCTTAAACATTAGGTAGACTCTGAGCCCGTACATCACCCGGCACTTACGAACTAGACTCGTAACACCACCTACTGTATATCTATAGACAGCTAATGTTTTCATAAACTTGATGGTATATATTGGATGATAATTAACAGAATTGTTTCGATTACTTACTGCTCCAATAAAAGACTTTAAACGTTTATCTCTATCTCTCGATGTTTTATATCACTTGAATAATCCGAATTACCATCATCCTTTAAATTTAAATGTTGCATTAAAATATATAAAGATTTCCATTTATTGTCAGAATATTTTTTATTCTATGAAATATTTAATGCTTTTTAAGAGTTCACTTTAAACTATAGCTTTATAATTGTTTCTTTAGAGTTTGTAAAACATTTTAAGGATTGTAAAGAAGAATAATTGCTGCTAGCTTGAGGCCACCAGTCATTTAAATATTTGGTAAATAGTTTTATATGTGTTTAACTGGTGTTTCAATCAATTGAGCATTATAGGACAAAATAAGGCTTCTCATTGGTCAGTATATCACAATGCAGGCTTCTCATTGGTCAATATCTCACAATGTAGACTTCTCATTGGTCAGTTTATCACAATGCAGACTTCTCATTGGTCAGTATCTCACAATGCAGGCTTCTCATTGGTCAGTATCTCACAATGCAGGCTTCTCATTGGTCAATATCTCACAATGTAGACTTCTCATTGGTCAATATCTCACAATGCAGGCTTCTCATTGGTCAGTATCTCACAATGCAGGCTTCTCATTGGTCAGTATCTCACAATGCAGACTTCTCATTGGTCAATATCTCACAATGCAGGCTTCTCATTGGTCAGTATCTCACAATGCAGACTTCTCATTGGTCAATATCTCACAATGCAGGCTTCTCATTGGTCAATATCTCACAATGCAGGCATCTCATTGGTCAGTATCTCACAATGCAGGCTACTCATTGGTCAGTATCTCACAATGCAGGCTTCTCATTGGTCAGTATCTCACAATGCAGGCTTCTCATTGGTCAGTATCTCACAATGCAGGCTTCTCATTGGTCAGTATCTCACAATGCAGGCTTCTCATTGGTCAGTATCCCACAATGCAGACTTCTCATTGGTCAATATCTCACAATGCAGGCTACTCATTGGTCAGTATCTCACAATGCAGACTTCTCATTGGTCAGTATCTCACAATGCAGGCTTCTCATTGGTCAATATCTCACAATGCAGGCTACTCATTGGTCAATATCTCACATTGCAGACTTCCTGTTGGTCAATATCTCACAATGCAGGCTTCTCATTGGTCAATATCTCACAATGCAGGCTTCTCATTGGTCAATATCTCACAATGTAGGCTACTCATTGGTCAATATCTAGTCTGCAGTCCACCAATCAGGCATTATAGTTCACTCAATACTTTTGAATATTTTGCATTCAATTCAACTAGATCCAATCAGGCATTATAGTTCACTCAATACTTTTGAATATTTTGCATTCAATTCAACTAGATAAAAATGACCTTAACTCTAATGAAACTCTCGCTAGACTCTAATGAAATGCTCACTATTCAAATTTAAGGGATAGAATTTCACAACTTATCATTTTAAATTAAAATCCATCAATCTTCGGAAGAAACACTTGCTTCATTCTTATAATCAATATATAGTTTGACAAAGTCCCATTAATTTTAGCATTTGTTTGATTATCACCAAAGATTAATGATATTTATAAAGGCACAAATTGACAGATTAGCTACTTTCAGAGCCCGTAAAACATACCTACAGTATTTTTATTTGACACTATCAAATTTCCACCATTTATTACACAACTGACACGAGGGCAAACAGAAACTGTAAACTGATACACTTTTTTGCATTTAAGGAGTTTCGGTGTTTTTCTATCCATATGAATGTAATAAATTTAAAAAAACAACGAAAAAACGCTGAATTAAATGAGCTTTCAACAACGGTTGTATTCTTCTGATTACATGATAAATAAACATATGAATGTTGAAAGTTTTGATATTAAAACATTTATTAAAAGTATTATAATTACTATTCTGCCTTCATTCATGATTGTTTATCATACATGTATTTTATTTCAATTTATTTGTGTGTAAATTTTACTTGGGGGGAATAAAACATTAAATGAGGTTTTAGAAACAGTAGCTGATGTAGCCGCTATTAGAAGTTCCCTCACTCACCTAGAACAGTCTGGCTATCCGACTTAATAAATTTTTTTTTTCAATCAATTATCATAATTTCATTTTCAATTTTAGCTATATTTTATTTTGGGCTTGATTACCCATGTTGAGGGCGCAAAGGGAAATAATTTTAGGAAAAAAGATTAGACTGAAGAGTTGTCTCCTTTAATCAAATGTATGGTCTGTATAGACAGACTCACCACTAGAACAGTAGTGGAGTGTTGAACCAATTCACCTAACTGACATAGAATGTAATGAACCCTGTAATTTCAACAAGGATAATTGTTACTGTCTGTGGAATGAACATAAATCATTGTAATAGGTTACCGTTCTTTCATCTGACATTTATACAGTATCATCTTCTCTGTGTCTACAGAACATCTCTGTTGTCTCGTGCCTTTACAATGTTTCCTTAAACAATTATATTTCACAGTATTCTTGTGCTATTATTTAAAGGTTATCATTTTAATGATTCATGTTTGGCAACTAGAACTTGCCTTGAACCAGTTTTCTTGGTCAGAATTCTAACACTATCAGCTCCAAAAGGAGCTAACAACTTCTCCACATGTGAAGGAAAATAGACATGTTTGTCATTTACATGTAGAAGCTTGGATTATCATAAATTTTGCAGGATTGTCTAATCATCTCCACAAAACATCCTGGTCTAAAGGTATGTCCAACACATGGTGACTGGGACTCGAACACAGACGGCCTGGTTGCAAGTCTGGCACACAATTGAACCAATGTACCATGGTCAAGGTAAACTAGAATTGTATCCTAGTTTTGATTATTATTTATTATATATATATATATTTCAGGTTGTGTTTGCGTTGAATTGGACATTGTGGCAGCATGAATCTTACAGATTATCAGAAAGTGTAATACCTTATACCACAGACGACCTAATCCAGCATTATAACTGTGGAGATCTAGATGATATTATATTTAATACAGACTCTACACAAGTTCCTAACTTGTTCAATACTTCTCTACCTCCTAGTCAAATCAAAACTGCAGAATTGATAGATAACTACTTTAGAACAGAACTGATAAACAAACGGAATGAACGAATGGCTGATCGGGTGGCCAACCTTCTCAATGACAATCCACAGCAGACTTTCTTCTTTGCCTTTGGTGCTGGTAAGTTCTACAATAATTGAATTCCTGTATATAACTCTGTATCTACTGCACTCCATCTTCTACGGCCGATCTACTGCACTCCATCTTCTACGGCCGATCTACTGCACTCCATCTTCTACGGCCGATCTACTGCACTCCATCTTCTACGGCCGTTTACACCTTCAGTATGGATGTCGTGATGAACTGCACTGTTTTCTGTAGGTTGTTATCATCTCCTCACAGCTTGGTCTCGAAGGATGTGCCTGTGGGCCAAACATTCTATCAGGCTTTTTCCAGCAATAAGTGTTATGAGTTTAAAAGAAAACCTGCACATTTGTTTTAACGGTGTGAGTCAATCAGTTTTGAACTATGATGGCAATGAATGCAGACTGTATGTTCTAGTGCAACATTTAATGTCTTTAACTGTTATCTTTATCTCTATCATTTAAAATAAGGGTGTGGCTACAGTATGTGACTATGCATAAGTTTTGGTCACTTTCTACTCATTTTGTATGTGTAACTGGTCCACACTCATAAGCCCACCCAGTTAGCGCAGACAGTGGATTAAGTATTCCTTGTCACCCGAGCCATAAGGGTTTGAGTACTCAGGTCACGCAGGTTCAGCTCTTGAGTGATAATTTTTTATAATAATTGATTACTGAAAGTGCAGTGGACGGAGTACTCCTTGTAGTCCAAGCGATATAAATGCTAGGTCAGACAATGGTTCAGCTCTTTGGTGACACTTATAAGTCCCCTACGTAGAGGTTTTCAACCGCAGGGGACTATAGGTTTGCCCTCCGTCTGTCAGTCTGCGCCCACAAACGTATACTTAGGTGGCTAATTTTTATGGACAAACCAGTTGAAAATAGTTAAAACGAAAGTAGAATTTTCTTTTATGTGGCTAAGATTAGACACATAACTACTCTTCATTCCGTAAAGTAGCCACATAAATACCATCTCGTTAGAAAGTCTGTCTGTCCGTCAAAAATCTGGATCCTGACATAACTCAAACAGTTTCCAAGCTAGATTTATAAAACTTGGTATGTGGGTAGGGGGCAATAAGGGGATTAAGCACGTCTACATATTGGTTGATTCTGACAAAAAATATGGTTGCTATGAATACGGAAATAGTGAAAATACTTAAAAATCTGGATCCTGTCATACGTTTCATTTAAATTAATGAACATATTTTCATTGTGATATACAAGCTGCATACTCAAACTTCACCATCAGAATAATTTTCCAATTTTTCATCCAAATGTTACAAAATTATAACAAAACATAAAGTAATGAAGATAAATTGAATAAAATACAGTTTTACTGCTGGTTTGACTAAAAGAGAATTTATTTTATTACCTAGCATAGTTGTAAAATTTTAACTTTGTTCAATTAAGTGTAGCATTTACTGTTACTTGAGTATGTCAGCTATCATTAAGTGGTCGTAAAAAACTGTAAAATTTGAAGCTTGGTCAGTTATGGCATGTTAATCTTAAATAAATTTATAAATTACTGAATATATCAATGTCTTTACTATATTACTTGCTTACAAAGTTTTTAAAATGTTGTGACTTGCTGCTTTTTTAATCAAGTTTGTAGAATAGAATGTTCAAGTGAAGTAAGGTTTGATATTCACACAGTGCATTAAAAAGTTAACTTCTGGTTATCGCAATAAGTCATACACATTGAATTATATAGTCTTCCAATAAGTCATACAGTGACCGGATATCACAGTTGCTTTTTTGCAATAAATAATACAAGTTGAATTGTATAGTCTCCCAATTAGTCATACACAATGATTCAATTCCAGGGAAGCTGAAGCGGTCACCTGATGGCCATATATGACAAAATAGTGTTGAAAAAAGGCGCTAAATTTTATCAAACTAACTAACAGCATAATTGTTTCATACAAATTTGATAATTTCTATATGTATACAAGGATTGAACAAGTAATACAGCTTGTAACATTATACATGATGGTACCCGTGAATATATGAGCTCATCCATTGTCAAATCAGATTTATTCTTTTAACCTATCCAACAGTACAATAACGAAAATACTCGAAGATAATTTAGCGCCTGGTCAAATGTTATGTTCGGTATGCATATGAAAATTTCAAAAATGATATTTAAAATATTTGTAAGTCAACTATAATGGTCAGTTTATAATATGCACAGAAAACATTAATCTTTATCACAGATTTTCTGTGTGTTTGGTTTTAGATAAGTCAATTATTTATACTTGATGAAATGTGGTTGAATTTTAAAGTGATATAAATATTTGTGGAACTGATTGCCAGAGTTGATTGTTGTATGGGGTTTAAACTACCCTGCACTGAAAGTCATAATATTTACATTTTCTTTATGAATTTTGATAATACTTTGTATAAACAGGATATCCCACCACTGAAGTAGTGGTTTACCCACATTCTCGTTATTTAACCCCGATATAGAGACGACAAACATCAACAAAGTGGACAAATATCCTCTCAATTCATTCAAACCAAATTGGACGGTAAATATTATGAAACTATATAACAATAGTCGACACAAAAGTGATGCAAATAACCCCACGTGTTGAAGTAGGAAAACAAAATATGTAGTAAAGATATATTTTTCTTTCTTGTGGCAATATTGAGATGTAAGATTATGAATAGAAAAATAAACACTTGTTTTATAAATTCATAATGACGAAGCTCCCTGAGTGTTTCTGACGAAGCTACCTGAGCGTTTCTGACGAAGCTACCTGAGCGTTTCTGACGAAGCTACCTGAGCGTTTCTGACGAAGCTACCTGAGCGTTTCTGCCATGTTTAGTTATGGTACTGTAACCACTTATTGTGGGATGGTAGAAGTTAGGATGAGAAAATAGATATTTCATAGACTAAATCAAATATTTGTCATGTCTTGTGTTAAATGCAGAGTCTTAGTGCATTGAAGTCAAACTTATTAAAGCACAAAATCTCCATATAACATTATTACATATTTCAGTATTTTTGTTGTGAAAGATAAGAAGTTATAAGAGATTAATATCTTTATTTTCATCAATCTAATTAATATTTTCACATTTATGTTCTTATAACACACTTGTAACTCCTCGGAGTCTCTACAGATTATTATATAATCTTAATGACCGCTTATGATGAAGGTTTTATATGAGTGATTACATATGTTTTATTTTATATGAGTGATTACATATGTTTTATTTTATTATGTGGAACCTCCTTTCTACATTACATTGTTGATGAATAGTTCATCCATTTCATGGATTTCATCTTCAAGCTCACTAATCTCTAATTGCAAAAGGGGTTTTCCTAGTGCTTTACCTCAATTTTTATGAGTTTCTTAAAAATAGACAACATTGAATTTTATTTGAATTAACTGTGCTGTGAGAATTTGTAATTAATTTTGATGTGTTAATTGCTAGTTCGATGGAGTGCAGTGTTACTGCCAACAATATCAGCTTCTGTTCTGTCTCGTTTCAGTAGAAACACTATAAGGCCAAACAATAAGATGTGTGCCATAGAAACACTATAAGGCCAAACAATAAGATGTGTGCTTCAGATTATGTTAAATTCATTTAAGCTCACAATGAACAAAAATGGAGTTTTAGTAAAACAAGTTCTTACAACTTATATTAATAATTCTTGACACCTATTCCTGAAGGTACCCATTGCTACGAAGGTATGGGAGAAGAGAAGCCAGCTTTGCCGTAAAATGCTGTGAGTCAAGCAACATGCAGAAACACTTTGGTATGACACTGCTACAGAGCAAACTCTAAACCTCCTGCACTCAAAGTGACTGCATACTTGAATTAGACACATTCCCTCCAGGCTACCTGAACCTAGGGTCTGCCAGGCTACCGGAATCTGCGGGGTCTTGACCTGGCTACCTGAACCTAGGGTCTGCCAGGCTACCGGAATCTGCGGGGTCTTGACCTGGCAACCTGAACCTAGGGTCTGCCAGGCTACCGGAATCTGCGGGGTCTTGACCTGGCTACCTGAACCTAGGGTCTGCCAGGCTACCGGAATCTGCGGGATCTTGACCTGGCTACCTGAACCACATAATTCCATATTCTACATCTGCCTGATACCAGTCTGCCGTGGGCATTGCCTGGCATGAAGTTAGTACAGGTGTTATTGTGATTAATTTGTTAACCAGTCAATGGTTGAACATTCTTCTGCAAACAAAATCAGATTAACCCATCATGTGTCTGTAACCAAAACCAGTCTACTACAGTATATATGGAATGGGAACATTTTAGACCAAGCCCTCCAGAAGATATGTAACCAGTCCAAGATTCAAACAGTTCTTCCTCATACAGAAGATCAGTCCTTTAAGATAATAATGAACATATAACCAGTCCAAAATTCAACATTTTATCTGTGTATAGTGGATACATAATTATATTTCAAAGAAAAGAAAACAACCTTTTGACTAACAAAACCTTTCAGAAAATACAAAGCATGCAACCAGACTACCGATTCGAACATCTTCTGTATCTTGAGATACCTTCAATAATGTTGGCAGTGTTTTACAGTTGTTGTGGTTAATACTGCAGTATAAAACAATATCTCCGAATATGATTTATATAAAATAGCACATTTAACATGAAATCTGGATTATTTTAGATTTTTAGATTTTGACGATGAATTTTGAAATTTTTAGGATGAATTTAGAAAGTTAACAGGATGGCGGAAGGATAAGTTGTTGATCTACTCACAGAGATCCGAGATCCTGATAATGCTATCTATACATCACGTCTATCTGAGATATCTCATCACCTGAATACTTCCGCATGCAAACATTTTATTACAAGTGTTGCCAATATAATAACAAACATAAATACATTATAAAGGTTGGGAAATATGTTAAAACAGAAGGCAGACAATATCTACCACAGATTCATCTAAATCAAATTTAAAAAATAAAAGATTAGCCATAATCGGTAAAAAAGTGAGTATCAGAAAACCTGAAACATGTAAATGCAATAAAAGTGTTACAAGTGCATTAACAATTGAACTTTATGATGTACTTACTTTAATAGTATACAGTGTGATTACATTGAATGAGTTGGGATTGAAGATAGTTCAGCAAGGAAAGTTTCCGAGGCACTGAGTCACCAATGAAACTGCTGTATTTGACCCTCATGCTAGATATTATGTACTATAGAGTCTTCCCTCAATCCCTCTGACACTTGTCAGTCAAAACTGCAATACTTTGTTATTTTTGTGACATTATGATTTTTATTGAATACATGACTGTACCATACAATTTTAAGCTGACATGGTCAATTATATTGTCATGTGTCTTTGAGTTAATTTCCATGGGAGACTGGACTCAGATTGGTTGCACAAAACAAGTTACTTTGAGTTTATATCAGTAAAATTTCATGATCTTAAACTACAGATTTGTCTCAAACACAGGCTCTCAGATTTGACCAAAATTTCACTTTGAGATGAGAATTTTACCTTAGATGCTTCTGGAGATGGGGGCCTGAGTGCAATAGCAGCCTCATCATCTTAATGTGTACAGTGAATCACAACCAAATATTTGTATAGACCATCATATTGTCTGATACAGTAAAAGTCTGAAGAAATTAATGTTTCCAAAGAATGAACAGTTCTGTTCTTTGTAACTTAAACCTTCTATATATTATCTGTGATTTTCATAGCTCATCTACTCTAATGTTTATGGCAGTTTGGTGAATCTTTGGCTTCAGTAAGTCATTAGAAGATTTTTATTTTTGTACCCATCCCTTGTTTATTGTCAAACGTAACTGCACTTAAATTTGACTCATCAGAGAATTTATTGAAAATAAATCTCATTTCTTACTTGTTAGTGCTTTATATAACAATAGGTGCTTTGTTCAATTAATAATTAATTAATTGTTCATATATAATTAGTCAAAGTGGTAATTATGTTATAATAAAAGTGAGGGTATGTTTATAAGAGTGAACAGATTGCAATGTTCTGATGAAGACTAAGCCACATGATTTCATGGTATTTATAATTATCTGGCATAAATCAAGCACTGCTATAAATAATATCATCACAATATGCCACTGTATCATAATTAATTGATAATAACAGATTATAAAATTATTATTAAATAAACTCTAAGAGTTGCCAGGTGAGCAGCAGCTATATTCTGTAGTGATAAAACTAATAGTAAAGAAGCCTGATTTATCAATTGTATGTTACAATTTTGTACAATTATTTCAAATTTTCTTAACTAATAAAATACCAAAATAGGCTGCTTCTTATTAGGGGTGTGTCATATCCCCCCAAAATTTTACTCTTGTTACTCATAATTATACATGTAGATACTAAAATCTCTTTGTAGTTTAACTAAAAAAAAAGATGATTGTATTAAGATTGTATTCAAGATCATTAATTCATTGAAGCCAAAAAACCTTGCCTATTCAATGGCAGTTGGTTAAAGTCATGATCGACTTATTGGGTGGCCCTGACCACTGACATGATTCTATGTGTGGGGTAGAGAAGGTAATTAGTCAACCAAATAAAGGACCTGCACACTATGTGTCTGGAGTATAGATAAAACAGTCTGAAGTGACAATTCATACCTTAGCGGTTATATCAGTCGCTTCTGTTAAAAGGTTCTTATGTTTTATTATAAAAGTAAAAAAAGGCTTGGCGTAGTGATTATATACACTAATATAAATCCTGGATACTTTAAAATTAGGAAACATCACAAAGGATTAATGTTCACTATATTTCCAAATTTGATTGAAATTTTATGCTTGTAAACTTAAACAACAGAAGTAGACACATAGACTGAAGTATTTCTTTCTGATGTTTGAAATTCCTGAACATTTAACCTCACAAATTTCTTCAGGAATAACCAATTCACAAAATTTTGATATAGCGAAAAATAAATGATTTTACAGTAATATGTTTAATTACTGAACTGCACAAAATGTTTGACAATCTGATTATAACAATATGATATAAATCAGGTTATAGATTCTGAACTTTAAATCATGTTTACAACTTGAATGATACAGTTTGGTTGTTTAAGATTCAAGCGGATTTCTCACATCATTATTAGCAGCCTTTATATTCAGTGAAATCATAGAACATCATTCACTCTGACAAATGTACATTTACATGGTTTCCTGTTACTGATTAAAACAGTCAGTGTCAGAGATTTATGCTTGTTACTTGTCACTTTTCTTGGGATTCAAAATTGATTTTATACACCAGTGCTATCTCTGGAAAACCTAATCACTGTATGACTTATTGGGAGACTATACAATTCAACTTGTATAATTAATTGCAATAACCAGAAGTTACCCTTTGTACAATGCTTTTTAATGTAAGTCAATTGGCATTGTCAGGCTGATATTTAGTGAGTGACCATATTTAATGTAAATCAATTGGCATTGCCAGGCTGATATTTAGTGAGTGACCATATTTAATGTAAATCAATTGGCATTGTCAGGCTGATATTTAGTGAGTGACCATATGTAATGTAAATCAATTGGCATTGTCAGGCTGATATTTAGTGAGTGACCGTATTTAATGTAAATCAATTGGCATTGCCAGGCTGATATTTAGTGAGTGACCATATTTAATGTAAGTCAATTGACATTGTCAGGCTGATATTTAGTGAGTGACCATATTTAATGTAAATCAATTGGCATTGCCAGGCTGATATTTAGTGAGTGACCATATTTAATGTAAGTGTAATTATCATTCATAGTGACCTTCCTTTATGGTTAATTATGCGCAGAATTCAAAGTCCACAGTGTGTCATTCATTGTGGGACAATGACGTAATAATTATAGAGTTTCTTGAAACATCCTTGTTTTGGGATATTGATGGCGCTGCCGTCGTTTCTGTTTGGTTTTGAATTGTCTGTGTACTTTAGCTCGGCATAATATTTATTTTGTTATTTTTAATGCCAAATTCATGATAATATTAAAATGTTTTTGCCATTGTAAGTATAATGACCAAATACTGCATGTGAAACCAGTAAGACAAAAACTGGTGAACAATTACTAATGTAGATATTCTTAGAGGTGAACATGAAGAAGTTATGCCCTCCATCTTTGATGAGGTGGTATATTGCTTTGCACATGTCGGTCAGTTGGTTGCAAATGGTTTCCGTTCAATACCTCAAGAAAGCTTTGCCCTAGGATCTTTATACTTTACATGAAGGTTGATCATCAACAGTAGATGGCCCCTTTTGATTTTGAGATCAGTAAATCAAAGGTCAAGGTCACTGTGACCTTTACCATTTCTGACTATTGGGCTGTCATTGGGGCATACATGTTTTACAAACATCTCTTGTTATTCTTTGAGTTGAACATGAAAGACGGTCAGACAGAGGATGTATCCTATCAAGTTCACACATAAGTACAGTCTCAGGTATCACACCTGCACAGCTGAATCAGTTTATGAACAGTAAAAGCTGTTTGTACCAAGTTTCAGAGAAAGCGGTACAAAGACAGTTGAAGTGTTGAACATGTTTAACACTTGTATAGAGGACTGGTGATGAACACTTGCCCTGGTGCCAAACCATTATATAATATCAATAAACTGACACCTCTACCACCCAACTAGCAACTAGCGGGTATCTTACCTTGATGTGTGCGTAAATTATGAGTCTGCTTAAAATGATATGATAGTAGGCGAGGTTCTAAATCAGATGCTCTGATGAACCTTCTGCTCGTTTAGTTTGCAATAATCAGTAAAACTGTAGGTATCATTCTTTGTATTAGACAGTATTTATGTTTGATGTATGCATACTGAGAGGAAGTGTTATAATATAGGAGAGAGGATTTGTGTTCAGTTCAGATCAAACAATACAGCTGCTTTAAACCATTGAACATGTACTAGACTTTGAATGAAAGCCACACACTTCTTGCTTCGGTCATTACATTTATAATTACAACTTTTCATTTAAGTCTGAAAATAAAGATGTTATAATGATGAATGTTAGTTTGTTGAATGTATTTTTATTGTAATAAATCAATCAAACTTAGTATAATTCTCAATTAAAAATACTAAAAAACACCATTGTGGTATACATACATGTGTGTAACCACACCTCTGTATGGGCCTTGGTGCATGTATACATATATGTATGTAACCACACCTCTGTATGGGCCTTGGTGCATGTATACATATATGTATGTAACCACACCTCTGTATGGGCCTTGGTGCATGTATACATATATGTATGTAACCACACCTCTGTATGGGCCTTGGTGCATGTATACATATATGTGTGTAACCACACCTCTGTATGGGCCTTGGTGCATGTATACATATATGTGTGTAACCACACCTCTGTATGGGCCTTGGTGCATGTATACATATATGTATGTAACCTCACCTCTGTATGGGCCTTGGTGCATGTATACATATATGTATGTAACCACACCTCTGTATGGGCCTTGGTGCATGTATACATACATGTGTGTAACCACACCTCTGTATGGGCCTTGGTGCATGTATACATACATGTGTGTAACCACACCTCTGTATGGGCCTTGGTGCAAATATTTAGTTAATTATTGGTATAATTAACAAATGTATACATTTGATTGGTAAAATTAACAAGTGTATACATTTGATTGGTAAAATTAACAATTGTATACATTTGATTGGTAAAATTAACAATTGTATACATTTGATTGGTAAAATTAACAATTGTATACATTTGATTGTTAAAATTAACAATTGTATACATTTGATTGTTAAAATTAACAATTGTATACATTTGATTGTTAAAATTAACAATTGTATACATTTGATTGGTATAATTAACAATTGTATACATTTGATTAGTATTATTAACAATTGTATACATTTTGGTAAAATAAACAATTGTATACATTTGATTGGTATAATTAACAATTGTATACATTTGATTGGTAAAATTAACAATTGTATACATTTGATTCGTAAAATTAAATACCATAATATCAGCAACAATTTACTTAATTTAGTATTTTTTATTGTTTATCACCAACATGTTTTGGTAATATTAACAATTGTATACATTTTATTGGTATAAAATTGAATGACACAAAATTTCTGATTCTTTGGATTATACTGTTCACTTCCTTAAATCACCAGATTATCGTTAGATCATAATTCATAGATTAATTTACAAAATGTGCCGGAAGGACTGTAAGTAAGTTAATAAAAGTGATTTACACTAAAGAAGAAACTTTGGTGTTTAATAATGGTTACAATATAATGTACTTCTATCAGTAATCTTTCATTAAATACAATAATACAATAATATATGGCAGAGTACCAGTAGATTTTAATGATGAAGATAATATTATGTGTATGGAATATGTTCACTTGGAAGAAACATCATCCTGGTCCAGTATACCAGTATACCAGTATCTGTGTCTGTATGAACACTTCAAAGGAAATCTGTTGTTTATAATGATGATCTGTTGGCAGTGTTCTCATTGACTAAAAACAACATTAGTTCTCTTATAATTGATAAACTATATTGAAACAAAAGCTTTGCTTATCATACTGTACTCGGAAACAGGCCAAGTCATACCAATCAGTAAGCTTGGTGAATAACTATATGGAACATACCTGTATAAGAGATACACTCGAAATGTCATACACGTTCCTTTGATGTTCGGCAGACTTATGACTCTATCACTGGTGCTTTACTGCAATCCTTATCTCTACAGAAAAAGGAAAGGCTAAAAAAATACATATTCTTTATATTTTTATGATGAAGAACTCTTTAGATCTATGTTCGATAATTATATTTATCCATTTTATGTCGTTTTGAGATCTTATTTTTTCCACAGATTTCAATTTAAATGATATTTTAGTGATAATTTGTACATGATCATAAAAGCAGCGCTCCTACAATGTTAATAATAATCTGTAACATCAATGGATGATACCAGGGGTCAATTCAGAAAAATATTTGAACATTAAACGAATCTTGCAGATAAGTTCCATAACCTTGCTAATTCCACTGAATTCCTGAATATAATAACTTTGATGTGTATTTGATGTTTACTTATTTATATGATAGTAAATAGCTTTTGATGTTTAAATAACTCTACCTTTAATATATAAAGATAATATGCTTAACACAAAAACATCTTAGATATAAGATTAACAACTTCTAGCATTTACTGGACACTTGTTGATTTTATTCAAATAAAGTGATAACCACTAAATGCTACCTCAATTTCATTCATTCATTCATTCATTCATTCATTCATTCATTCATTCATTCATTCATTCATTCATTCATTCATTCATTCAATATCTACTTGAACAGTTCTATTTACTATGTGTCTTAAAAGTATGACCTGCTGTGAACAGGGAACAAATACATTTACTACAAAATGTGTTGACTTTTAACTTTTCTAATATTATGTGTTTGTCTTTATTTTGTCTTAAACAATTTATATGGAAGATTTAGTTCTTCTATGTTACAATAATATGTTAGAAATATTTTGTTATGAACATAATCTGTACGAGTGTACTTCAACATTTTACCCTTTCCCCAGGGAACTGAAAACATAAGTGTACACCTGTAGTTTAAAGTACATTTCTCATATTGGATACATTTTTGTACGCAATTCAGGAATAAACTACCCACTTACTGTTTGTGTATACAAAAACATACATCTTCACAAACTAAATTCTACAGCAGAAAATTATTTTTGGAGTGGTTGTAAAATTTTTTTTCAATTTACCTGACAAACCTTATCTGGTTTTCTGCGCATTCTGGCATTGTTACGAGGATCAGGCTAGATGAAACATACAATCTACAGATTGTGATAAGTGAACAACCTTTCAATACAAACAATATTTATTATTTAATACAGGTCGGTAAATTATCTGGATGCAGAAAGTTATTTTACTTGTTTTATTTATAATAAGTGTTGAAGTCTAGTACAAAAAAAGAAAAGGTTAAACTTTGGTGTCACAGAATATTAAGTATTGAGTTGTTAAATACATGAGTTGTTGCCCTTTATACTACAAAATACACATGAGTTGTTTCCCTTTATAATATAACATACACATGAGTTGTGGCCCCCTTATAGAACAACATACACATGAGTTGTTGCCCTTTATAATACATCATACACATGAGTTGTTGCCCTTTATAATACAACATGCACATGAGTTGTTGCCCTTTATAATACAACTTGCAATGAGTTGTTTCCCTTAATATATAATACAACATACACATGAATTGTTTCCCTTGAATGTTCATAAATTTTGAAATTTTATCAGTTAATTCTGACAATTGTATAAATTGTCAGAATTAACTTTTTAGACATGATGTACATTTTATTGGCCGGATCACCATTTCCATGTTTATGTACATGTGTACATATTTCTATTTTTTATCCAAATTATCTATTTTTAATCTTGTCAATAAAAGATCCAGTGTCTGGCAAGGAATGTTGGATTTGTTTTTCTGTAATTGAACTTTTCATGACCAGGAATGCTATTTTAAGACATATGTTTCTAAAAAGAATCAACATCATGTTCTTGTTTTGTTCTCTTTGATTATTTTAGTGATCTTTGGGTTATATTGATTATGAGATCTACTGGGTAAAGTGATAAAAGTTAAATGTTTTTAGATATTTAGGATCTGAGGTTTGATGGTATGATTGATTGGAGAATTGATTACAATGATTGACTGATAGGGACTGATTGAGTGGCAGATAGGGACTGATTGAGTGACTGATTGGAACTGATTGAGTGATTGATAGGAACTGATTGTGTGACTGGTAGGAACTGATTGAGTGATTGATAGGGACTGATCGTGTGACTGATAGGGACTGATTGAGTGACTGATAGGGACTGCTTGAGTGACTGATAGGGACTGATTGAGTGATTGATAGGGACTGATTGAGTGACAGATTGAGTGACTGATAGGGACTGTTTGAGTGACTGATAGGGACTGCTTGAGTGACAGATTGAGTGACTGATAGGGACAGATTGAGTGACTGATAGGGTCTGATTGAGTGACTGATTGTGTGACTGATAGGGACTGATTGAGTGACTGATATGAACTGGTTGAGTGACTGATAGGAACTGAGTGAATGAATGATAGGGACTGATTGAGTGACTGATAGGGACTGATTGAGTGACTGATAGGGACTGATTGGGTGACTGATAGGGACTGATTGAGTGACTGATAGGGACTGATTGAGTGACTGATAGGGACAGATTGAGTGACTGATAGGGACTGATTGAGTGACTGATAGGGACTGATTGAGTGATTGATAGGGACTGATTGAGTGACTGATAGGGACAGATTGAGTGACTGATATGGACTGATTGAGTGACTGATAGGGACTGATTGAGTGACTATTAGGGACTGATTGAGTGACTAATAGTGACTGATAGCGACTGAATGAGTGATTGATCGGGACTGATTGAATGACTGATAGGGACTGATTGAGTGACTGATAGGAACTGATTGAGTGACTATTAGGGACTGATTGAGTGATAGGCACTGATTGAGTGACTGATAGTGATTGATATTTGCAGGAATGTTTGTTACCGTATGCTAAGTTGTGCACTAAAGTCTTGGAGAGTTTTGAATTGACAGAACTAGCTTTCTTCAGAGGTATACATGACAAGTGTTTCATTTTAAAACAAGTTTTTCATGGAATTTCGACATTTCTTGTTTAATACATATATTTACATCTAGATGAGATTGCAGTGAAATGTTGTTAAAAACAGCTTCTTAAGAAGAAGTGTATGGATGTAATCATCCATTCAATTGTTTTTTTTCAACACTGAATGTGCATGGTGGTGCTGGCCATTTATTGTGTTTGGTGCAGATAGCCTGTGGTGCTATTGTTTCAAGGTTCATAAAACACACATTTCCTCTCATCTCTACATCTTTGATTGTGAATTCTGCACTTTTCAAGTTTTAATAAAAAAATGTAGCAAAATAAACTTCTATTGCAATGAAATAAAACTATTGACACATGATTTATGTTTTATTCAGTCTTGTGTATAGGGTGCAATATTTCAAAGCTGTGAGATTGTTTTACCATTCACTGAGATACTATACCAGTCATTCAAATGGACAAAAAAAATTAATTAAAAGCAAAAACATATATTCTGATGTTAATATTAAACTTTTATCATAAAGTCAGTAAATGATGGGGACTTTTGAAACAAAAATTGATGCATTTGAAGTGTTGCAGATATGAAGTTCTTTTAAAATTGATTCAGACATTCACTACTTGATAACTTACTCATTGTGACAGTACTTGACTTTAATTGATAATTAATTGGACAATAAAGATTTTTGTGGCAATATGATGTTGGACTGATTTACTTTAACATTGTTTGCATTAAAAAATAATTCATTTTCAGTCTAAAATATGCATATTGCTTGTAACTTCAAACTGCTGTTGATATATATATATATATATATATATATATATATATATATATATATATATATATATATATATATATATATATATATATATATATATACAAAAATTATCGTTCATGGTTCACCATGGTATCCTTCATTTAGTCTTAGCAGTTGACTGACCACTGATGTATGAAGATGCATTCCAAGTAATGTGCATATAAAAACAACAAAATTTGAAAAAAAAGAAGAAAAAACCTGATGAAGCTAAATATCACTTTTATACATGCTACCTTAAACTACTTGAATATAGTTCTCTACCTTAAACTACTTGAATATAGTTCTCTACCTTAAAATACTTCTATACATGCTACCTTAAACTACTTGAATATAGTTCTCTACCTTAAACTACTTGAATATAGTTCTCTACCTTAAAATACTTCTATACATGCTACATTAAACTACTTGAATATAGTTCTCTACCTTAAACTACTTGAATATAGTTCTCTACCTTAAACTACTTGAATATAGTTCTCTACCTTAAACTACTTGAATATAGTTCTCTACCTTAAAATACTTCTATACATGCTACCTTAAACTACTTGAATATAGTTCCCTACCTTAAAATGCTTGAAGACAAGCTACCTTAAGGTACACTGACTCCCAAGAGTACAAACCTTTCTAAATTTCTATTTATTTCATTAATCTCTAGTCTCATATAAATGGTAATGCCATTATAAAAATCAGTTATAAATACTTGCTAACTACTCAAGGATGTAATTCATGTACTGATAACTTGATACTCTATTAGATATGTTAATGTTGCAATACAATATGTTAATGTTACCTACAGTGGCTGCTTAAATCTATTATACAGTTTGATATATATAAACTGAGATTCGAAAATTGTTACAAATGATATTTCAGTTTAGCTATTGAGGTTTGTTTCAAGGTTGTATGTTAAAAGCCAGTCACTCATGCCATGTGGTCAATCACTTGTGTCCAGTGGTCAATCCCTCATGTCATGTAGTCAATCACTTGTGTCAGGTGCTCAATCACTCATGTCATGTAGTCAATCACTTGTGTCAGGTGATCAATCACTTGTGTCAGGTGGTCAATCACTCATGCCATGTGGTCAATCACTTGTGTCAGGTGGTCAATCACTTGTGGCATGTAGTCAATCACTTGTGTCCGGTGGTCAATCACTTGTGTCATTTAGTCAATCACTTGTGTCAGGTGGTCAATCACTCATGCCATGTAGTCAATCACTTGTTTCAGGTGGTCAATCACTTGTGGCATGTAGTCAATCACTTGTGTCCAGTGGTCAATCACTTGTGTCATTTAGTCAATCACTTGTGTCAGGTGGTCAATCACTCATGCCATGTAGTCAATCACTTGTGTCAGGTGGTCAATCACTTGTGTCAGGTGGTCAATCACTCAAGTAATGTAGTCAATCACTTGTGTCCGGTAGTCAATCACTTGTGGCATGTAGTCAATCACTTGTGTCAGGTGGTCAATCACTCATGCCATATGGTCAATCACTTGTGTCAGGTAGTCAATCACTCATGTCATGTGGTCAGTCACTTGTGTTAGGTGGTAAGTCACTTGTGTCAGATAGTCAATAACTTGTGCCAGGTGGTCAATCACTCATGCCATGTGGTCAATCACTTGTGTCAGGTGGTCAATCACTCATGTCATGTGGTCAGTCACTTGTGTTAGGTGGTAAGTCACTTGTGTCAGGTGGTCAATCACTCATGCCATGTGGTCAAACACTTGTGTCCGTTAGTCAATCACTTGTGTCATGTGGTCAATCAATTGTGTCATGTAGTCAATCACTTGCGTCATGTATTCAATCACTTGTGTCAGATAGTCAATCACTTGTATTAGGTTGTCAATCACTTTTGTCGGGTGGTCAGTCACTCATATCAGGTGGTCAGTCACTTATGCCAGGTGGTCAGTCACTCACGTCAGGTAGTCAATCACTCATGCCAGGTAGTCAATCACTCATGTCAGGTGGTCAGTCATGAGCACAAAATGGTCAACTAGTCTAAATATAACTTTAAGTATTTATATTTTATATTAAAATGATAATGCATTTGAATTCATGTAAACTATTTCATGAATTTCAATATTATTCCTCTTTTAGCTTTTGTTTTTCTTTGGGACAATATGTCTCCCCCAGTAAGATGTAAAGGTGCCACACAGTTACTAGTATCAAATATGGCTTCTTTATTCAGATTGACTGAAACCTTATAGCAGGATTAATAATGAACTCTCGAGTCATGGTGAAACTGTTACTTCATTATCGGAGCCTATCTTTTGTTCTAGAGTTCCTCAATTATGAGAATTGATCATGTTTCCTTCTTGTATTTAAAGCTCTAAGGTATTTTATCCAATTATATTTCACATATTTCCTTGTAGAAGCTGTCATAGAATCCTGCTTTAATTGGATAAATATTCATGAATTCAGGAAACATTTCTGGTGTGATTGAATGTTTCTGTCAGTGTTAGGGTGTCCGTTTACTCCATTCATTTTAATTGTGTAATTATTTAAGCATGGTTCATACTGGTTTGATTATTGGGTGAAGTTGATGTATTTGAGTATTTATTGAGGACACCAGCCCCATCTGCTTCTGAGTGATCCATGTCCTGCCAACCTTAAGCTAACTTGGTATTGCCTACCTGTGGCCTCCGTAGCTCAATGGTTAGCGCACTTGCCGTCTAATCTAGCGACCCAGGTTCAAAACCGGATGGACGCACACATATATGCCTGCCATATTTCAGCAGAAGGCTCACTGGCAAATAAAGGCTATGCTAGGCATTTAAGAAATAAGCTTACTTGGCACTGTAACTACATTTTTCCTACCTTAAGCTAACATGGTATTGCAACCTCATCCTGCCTACCTTAAGCTAACTTGGTACTGTAACTACATTTTTCCTACCTTAAGCTAACATGGTATTTTAGCCTCATCCTGCCTACCTTAAGCTGAGTTGGTATTGTAGCCTTGTTCTGCCTACCTTAAGCTAACTTGGTACTGTAGCCTAGTTCTGCCTACCTTAAGCTAACTTGGTACAGCAGCCATGTCCTGCCTACCTTAAGCTGAGTTGGTATTGCAGCCTACCACAGATATCTGTGGGGATGATACATCATAACTCTTTTCATGAAAACGGTTGGCTTCTATTCTATTTAAATAAGATGTGTAGATCTTCATTTTGATGTCAAATGTTTTGAAATAGTTGATCCAGTATAAATGTTTTATTGTTCAAGGCTCTGATACTGGACTCTGTGGTTCTGTGTGTGTTTGTCACCCACCACACCATGTTGTCGTATCCAAATTGTGACCAGCAATAATGGGCAATTTAAAGTGGAAATTTGACCATAAAATGAGGGGGCGGTCCTGTGATGTTTAATAACATTACTATAGCACATAAAAAGGAGGGGCGGTCCTGGGATGTTTTATAACATTACTATGATGAATTGTTCAATTGTGTGCACTCTCTATAATGAAATGGTCAACAATGTATGACCCCGTTCCGTCTTCAATTTACACAGCTGCTTACGGTCAACTTTCTGTTTTGTTGAATTTGACCCCAAACATGGCTAGCTACTGTTTGTGTTACAAAGTTAGTGAAAATATGAAAGTAATCATTTATTATCTTAATTCTCTGTGTTTCTTTGCTCGCTGAATGTTTTTTAAAATTTACCAGCATGTTAGTGCATATTTATACAGAAATCACCCTTCCAATAACCTTGTAACCAACTGGGGGCTTGCTATTGAGTTGAATTATCATATTTATATCCAAACTTCATTGTTCCTACACAAATTGTTAAATTTATTTTAGAAAATACAAATAAATTTGCGGATCAACTTTTTTCGTCAAGGGAAGTAATTTTAAATCAACTTAAGATTGGAAGAGTTGTCTCCCTTTGTACAAGTTTTTCTTTTACTGATTTCAGGTCACTTTTTAGGCAATGATACAGTGATAGATAGACTCCGAGAGATGCAGTTTGAGATTGAACACGTTCATCCTGATCAGGAAATTCCAAAGTAAGTAAATCAATGACCTAACTACCTTAACCTGATATAAAACATGACCTAACTACCTTAACCTGACTTCTCTCTGAGATAATGAGCTACTTTGGTTACAGGATATTTCTGGTGTTTATTATAAACTAGCATTTAAATAGCTATGTATATGTGACATTTTGACACATGATTTATCTATGCATATTGTATTCCGGGAGTTAAATCTCACATTATGGCTGATATATCGGGGCAATTATTCCCCACACAGAACATTATCATCCCTTATATCAGTGTTATACTGTCTTAATTTATATGTTTGTTATCTGTGTGAGGATCTATATAGAGTATAATCACTTCCAGTAAGATACATAGAGTCTCTAAACATTGTGGTAGAAATCAATCTGTAAGCAGTAATAAAGACATTTCCAGCGGGTCTTATATTACTATACTGATACAATGATGGAAGTTTACCTATAACAAACTGTCTACAGACTTATATAACTCACAAAGCAAGACTCAAAGCACAAAACCTTGTCACTTTATATGCACAGCCAGCCGATACACGATTTCTCAGTATCATAACAGAATTGTACTGTTTTAATATGGCTCTGAAGGAACTGAAAACTGATGTGATGTAATGCTCTGAAGGAACTGAAAACTGATGTAACGCTCTGAAGGAATTGAAAACTGATGTAACGCTCTGAAGGAACTGAAAACTGATGTAACGCTCTGAAGGAACTGAAAACTGATGTAACGCTCTGATGGAACTGAAAACTGATGTAACGCTCTGAAGGAACTGAAAACTGATGTTATGTAACGCTCTGAAGGAACTGAAAACTGATGTAACGCTCTGAAGGAACTGAAAACTGATGTGATGTAACGCTCTGAAGGAACTGAAAACTGATGTAACGCTCTGAAGGAACTGAAAACTGATGTGATGTAACGCTCTGAAGGAACTGAAAACTGATGTAACGCTCTGAAGGAACTGAAAACTGATGTAACGCTCTGATGGAACTGAAAACTGATGTATCGCTCTGAAGGAACTGAAAACTGATGTATCGCTCTGATGGAACTGAAAACTGATGTAACGCTCTGAAGGAACTGAAAACTGATGTAACGCTCTGAAGGAACTGAAAACTGACTGGCTGGCTGTGATAACATAATGTAGTACCATGCTGGCTGTGATTACATAATGTAGTACCATGCTGGCTGTGATAACATAATGTAGCACCATGCTGGCTGTGATTACATAATGTAGTACCATGCTGGCTGTGATTACATAATGTAGTACCATGCTGGCTGTGATTACATAATGTAGTACCATGCTGGCTGTGATTACATAATGTAGTACCATGCTGGCTGTGATTACATAATGAAATACCATGCGGGCTGTGATTACATAATGTAGTACCATGCTGGCTGTGATTACATAATGTAGTACCATGCTGGCTGTGATTACATAATGTAGTACCATGCTGGCTGTGATTACATAATGTAGTACCATGCTGGCTGTGATAACATAATGTAGTACCATGCTGGCTGTGATTACATAATGTAGACCATGCTGGCTGTGATTACATAATGTAGTACCATGCTGGCTGTGATTACATAATGTAGTACCATGCTGGCTGTGATTACATAATGTAGTACCATGCTGGCTGTGATTACATAATGTAGTACCATGCTGGCTGTGATAACATAATGTAGTACCATGCTGGCTGTGATTACATAATGTAGACCATGCTGGCTGTGATTACATAATGTAGTACCATGCTGGCTGTGATTACATAATGTAGTACCATGCTGGCTGTGATAACATAATGTAGTACCATGCTGGCTGTGATTACATAATGTAGTACCATGCTGGCTGTGATTACATAATGTAGTACCATGCTGGCTGTGATTACATAATGTAGTTCCATGCTGGCTGTGATTACATAATGTAGTACCATGTTGGCTGTGATAACATAATGTAGTACCATGCTGGCTGTGATTACATAATGTAGTACCATGCTGGCTGTGATAACATAATGTAGTACTGTGCTGGCTGTGATAACATAATGTAGTACCATGCTGGCTGTGATTACATAATGCAGGTCGGTGTGTGAGGTATAACAATGGAATTGGAACAATTGTCATTGTAATGATTACACATGTAATAAACCTGCTAATTGTGATTATATATTAGAAAATGTTGTAATGATTCATTAATTAAGAAACTAGGGTTGGTTTCACAAAGCATCTTAAGGGAAAACTTACATATTTTGACTTAAGTTAAAAAATTGAGCTGCACATATTTTTCAAGAAACGAAGAATAACCAATGATTTCATTGTGAATATTGTACATGTAGTTAGTTATGTACCTAATGCTTCTAAACTATGTAATACATTGATAATCTTGATCATCTTTGTTTACCTTAAGAAAATTCTAAGTTTTCCCTTAAAATGCTTGGTGAATACCACCCCATAGCTATAATATACTTCTTTAAGTTGAGATTTGATTCATGATTAGATAAAAGATGATCAATTATTCTAGGGGTATCAGCTAGCTGTGTAAAACTTACAGATAATGTCATAGATATTGCTTCCTGTTAGATTCTCTAAGTTTTTCTTTATTCGCTTCAAAGTGACATGAACCATAAACAGGTGTTACACTAATCTATTACTGTCTATTATCATACTCCACTGTCTCGTTAACAAATACCAAAAAATAGCATCTTTTTTATCTCGATATCAATTTGTTTTCTCTTGGAATCATTTCAATAATTGTTTGCAATTTTTGTAGTTCCAGAAACTCTGTAACTCACGATTACAAAAATATGATATTTATTAAAACTGAGCAATATTACTTGTATATCAAGTTAATTTTATAAATTTAGTCTGAATAAAAACAGTCAGTCAATCATTTCATGAGGTCTTCATGAAAACCCTGTGGTCTTATTAATACAGATGAATAATTTGAAAGGTCTTAGTTTACCGCCTATGAACGGTCTTAGTTTACCGCCTATGAAAGGTCTTAGTTTACCGCCTAAATTTAACTCACTATATTATGTACATTATCATGGATTTTAATGTGGACTTAATTTATAAACATATTTTATGGACATAATTTAGGGGAAATTATCATGGACATAATTTATGGGAAATTAGCATGGACATAATTTATGGGAAATTAGCATGGGCATAAATTATGCATAATTTATGGGATATTATCATGGACATAATTTATGGGAAATTATCATGGACATAATTTATGGAAAATTATCGTGGACAAAATTTATGGACATAATCATGATGTTGAGTAGATTGTGTTGTATATGTTTTGTGTGTTACAGGGTTAACTATGATAGTTACTGGTCCGTACATAATTCTCCATATCTGAATACGAAATCCACCAGTTTACCACTGGCCACAAGTATTCTCTCAGATGATATAGATTTCTTTGTTTCTAATAGGTAAGGGCAGATAACTGTTGATGTATGTTAGTATATCTGCTGATCCCTGATTACCTCCCTTGTTTATCATTATATATATTTATATAAACCCCCCTATATACATAACTGTAGAGATGGCATAGTATTATAACAACATTTATATCAGTTTTGCTTTTGAATTTGATTTTTGTCAGCAACAGTGGCATAGTGTGTTAGCTGGAGAGTTTACAGAAAGTGGTATTATATTACGAGTACCGTATATAGTATTTTATAGTTTTAGAATTGCTTATTGACAGTCATCCCCTAAAATTTCTTTATTTAGTATTGATGCAAAATAATCCTGCAATAGCTTGGACTGCTTTATAATGCTAAAGACGCTTTATTATATTTGTTAACTTTGCATGTATTGATTTTTACAGAGTTCTGTCTGTTAAAAATAATTTGTAACATAGATCTGGCTTTGAAGTGGTAATTTTCTCCTTAACATTAAAGCATAGCATCTATGTATCATACCTAAAAAATGTCTGCAACGATAAATTAATGTGTTACAGTGTTGGCAACAGAATTAATGATTTTACTGTTTTTACAAAGTGACAGACTGAGCTTTTGTGATCACTCTTTGTCCGTTGTCCGTCCGTCAACAATTGGCTTGTGTAGACACTAGAGGTCACAATTTTAGCCTTATCTTTATGAAACTTGGTCACAATGATCATCTCAACAAAATCTAGGCCAAGTTCGATATTGGGTCATCCCGGGTCAAAAACTAGGGCACTAGGTCAAATCATAGAAAAACCTTTTGTAGTCACTGGAGGTCACAATTTTAACTTAATCTTTATGAAACTTGGTCACAATGATCATCTCAACAAAATCTAGGTCAAGTTCGATATTGGGTCATCTGGGGTCAAAAACTAGGTCATATGGTTAAATCATAGAAAAACCTTGTGTAGTCACTAGAGGTCACAATGTCGACCTTATCTTTATGAAACTTGGTCACAATGATCATCTCAACAAAATCTAGGTCAAGTTTGATATTGGTTTATCTGGGGTCAAAAACTAGGTCTTAGATCAAATCATATAAAAACCTTGTGTAGTCACTACAAAATCTAGGTCAAGTTCGACAGGTGAGCGACCTAGGGCCCTTTGGGCCCTCTTGTTTATTCTTTTTGATCAGAAGTTGTTCTTTTTCTATGTAAAAAACTATAATAAAAACTAGGACCTTCCGATCATCCTACATTTAACATGTTGCATCACCATGGATATTCAAATTGTTGATTAAGTTTGTATGAATTTCTAAAAACCTTGTCCGCCGTGTCCCCACAAATATACATGATATAACAGTAAAAATGTTTAAAGCTTTTAATAGTTCTGTGTGCTGGTATTATTTATTTAATGCTAACGAGTGGTTTATCGCGGAATATCAGTGAATTATATTCCGATAATTTCACTCGAACGGACTACATTTTGTACTTTTGAAATCCCCGTGGAGCGCCCCAATTTTGTTTAAGCCTATTGACGTCTAAACTCAAAATGACACTGTCCGTCCTGAACTCTCAGTGGATAGCTCACAAAATCACCAATTTGGGGGTAATGCAGCCGAATAATAATGTTGTATTGTATCGGTAGTAATTTAAATATGCAGTAAGTATTTTTAATCAAACTTAATACATGATCATAATCAAACAACTTGCTTACAGTGGCTGCTGTATTAGGCTATCTAGATAGTGTATGTATACAAAATGAAAAAGTTGTTTTCTTCCATCAGAAATACACTTTATAATCAAAGTCAACATGTTTACTTAAACTACAAATAAGTGAACCAGATACAGTGTAATCTGAGAAAACCGAACACCCTTCGGACCGCCTGATTTGTTCGGATTTCACAAAAGTTCGGTATTGTGAAACTACAACTATTTTGTTATCTTAAATGCGTTGTAGTTGGCCTTGATTGGTGTTGTTTGGTATCAGGCGCCAATATGTGCATACCATGTGCATAACATGTGTCGGATGTTTAATGAGGGGCTTCGAATAACAAATATAAATACAAAAATACCTTTTATTTATACCAATCGTTATAATGTCAACGATGATATGCGAAGTATCACAAAATAAAGTGTCATCGTAAAATTAACGCATCGTGAAAATTACTAAAACGTATGCGGACATATTAAAACACGATAGACCTAAAGAACAAACAATTCATAGCAAAGCATGACTTAAGATAAAAGCGAGTTGAACCATTTTAATTAATACACTCAGCTGAAAGCATGCAGTGTTAATTGAAAGAGAGCTCATCGTAAAGAGTTAGAGTAAATATCACGCCTTCGTAATTATTACGTTACACTAACTTCTATCGACGAGATTTAAATGGACAATTAACACCTTCGTAGCAGAGGCCTACCACTGCTCTGTATACAGTTTTTCACACATTCCCTGGGGTTATTCAACAAATTAATTGTTTGTTAATTTGTTTGTTCGGTATTTAAGCTTTGGTTTGTGTGTACTGATACTAGTTGGGGGACAAAGTAGCCGTCGGTATTCAGATTTCGCAAGGTTCCGGTTTTTCAAACATCTTTTACATTGAATTAAAGAAGAGAAATTACGGGACCAAAATATTTGGTCGGTTTGGACAACATTCCGGTTTTCCCACGTGTCGGTTTTATCAGATTACACTGTAAGTTGAAATAACGTCGGAAATCTACTGTTTTGTGGTGATCTATTTGATCGTACGTCAGCGTGCACTTTGAAAATGACGTCACATCAGCTTTAAGAGGCACCATACGGGGCAATAAAATTCAATTAATTGCTAATTGGTTCAGAAATATTTAAATTACGCATTAAATAAACAGATTATTTGTGTTTTTCGGTGTAAGATCGAATGTTATTTCACCTCGTGAGCGTCTGACTTAAATTTTCACTCGTGGCTACGCCACTCGTGAAAATATTGCGTTAGCTGCTCACTCGGTGAAATAACATTCGATCTTATGCCGAAAAACAAAAATATCCTCTATATATTTACTTAATTGTTACCATGGATATAATTCTCTGTTTTTGCAGCTTTCAATTTATCGGAATTGCCAAATTTTATTTTAATCTGATGAAATGTATTCAAGTTATGTGTATGATCAATACCTTTATCTTTGTGAATTTATTGTTTTACAGCGAGAGAGTTTATAAGCTGTGTTCAAGATAATATACAAGATAATATTATAATAAATTAATAAGAGATTGTGTTAATGCTAAATTCTACACCGATGTTATTTCAAGCACCTATCTACTAAAAATCTGCCATTGTTTTTCTGGAAATGTTCCATACGGATGAGAAATCGTTTTTCATTTGTTATACTAAGGGCATTATATTATATATAATTATAAGGATGATATCAGATCAGCGTCCCAAGACATTTTTAAAAAAAGGTACGGGGAGGGGCTCAGGGATTGTATCATTTCTTTATCTCCACGATTGAAGTTATATATAGACGACTAACTTTGTTTAAAGTAAATAATATGGTTAAAGAAGTAAATAAAAACGGAGGACAGGGGAATGATGAACTAGGATTTAATTTGATTCTGCCTTTATGGCTGACACAGACACTTAGATTCCAATTGAATGCAAGTTGCACAGGTGTACAAACTATGATAGCAGATTTATCATGATCTGGTTAGAATAATAAATCCATATAATATCTTGATATATATCAATACAAACTGGTGTTCATATCCACTGTCTGTCATGTGCAGGGTAGATATTGTGATGCTGCAAATAATCAAGTGATTGTGCCCCTACACTTATTTATAAGTGGGGAGCATATAGTATTGGTGCTGTCTGTCCGTCTGTACGTCCGTAACACAAATCTTGTGTGTTAAACTCCTGATAAACTGTTTGGTAGAATTTCTTCAAACTTTAACAGATTAACAACCTCAATGTATAGATGAGCGTGAAGGATGGACTTTTTGCTGCATAAATTTTTATCAGAGTTATGGCCCTTTGTTACTTTTACTATATACCCCATAGTGAAAAATCTTGTGTGTTGAACTCCTCACAAACCGTTGGGTGGAATTTCTTCAAACTTTCACAGATTAACAACCTCAATGTATAGATGAGCGTGAAGGATGGAATTTTTGCTGCGTCAATTTTTACTAGAGTTATGGCCCTTTGTTACTTTTACTTTATACCCCATTGTGAAAAATCTTGTGTGTTGGACTCCTGATAAACTGTTTCGTGGAATTTCTTCAAACTTTCACAGATTAACAACGTTACTTTTACTATATACCTCATAGTGAAAAATCTATCTTGTGTGTTGAATGCCTGTTAAACAGCAATTTCTTCAAACTTTCACAGATTAACAATGTGACCGTAAATGTGTCAATTTTTACCAGAATTATGGCCTTTTGTTCTTTTTACTATATATCTCATAGTGAAAATTCTTGTGTGTTGAACTCCTCACAAACTGTTGGGTGGAATTTCTTCAAACCTTCACAGATCAACAATCTCAATGCATACATTTGTAGATGACCTTAAAGGATTTAATTTTGGCTGTGTCTTTTTTTTACCTAATGATGTTACCTCAACCTGCTTTTTCCCTCTCCTTTCCCATTTAAAATGATATGTGCTATAATGGGGGCATCTGTGTCCCATAAACACAATTTCTAGTTACATAAAGTATTCATCACAATTGTACTGAAATAAAAATTAGATAAAACATAAATTGGTTGCTACGACATTCAAGGCTATGTAAGATGAATGCTAAATCATACATTTAGATATATATACCTCTATTAGATACATGAGTGTATACTCAGTGTGATACATTAACGGGGGTCACACCTGGTCCTGAAGGGGACAGGGGGTCACACATGGTCCTGAAGGGGACATGCATTAACAGGGGTCACACATGGTCCTGAAGGGGACAGGCATTAAAAGGGGTCACACATGGTCCCGAAGGAGACCGGGGGTCACACATGGTCCTGAAGGGGACATGCATTAACAGGGGTCATACATGGCCCTGAAGGGGACATGCATACACAGGGGTCACTCATGATCCCCAAGGGGACATGCATTAACAGGGGTCACACATGGCCCTGAAGGGACCGGGGTCACACATGGTCCTAAAGGGGACAGGGGGTCACACATGGTCCTAAAGGGGACAGGGGGTCACATGTGGTCCTGAAGGGGACCGGGGTCACACATGGTCTTGAAGTGGACATGCATTATCGGGGGTCACAGATGGTCCTGAAGGGGACAAAGTGACCATAGTTACCGGCTTGCTTATGCCACATGTATCTATATGTGATATTGAAATTATTTCAGGTTGAAATTACATCACAGAAATAGAAATAAACAGAGAAATAAACTACAAGAAGAATTTGGTGATTTATGGGAACAAATGGATGAGGAATCAAGGTCAGTTACTGTTATTATTGTTTGAGGGAGTTTTCGTTAATTACGTTGTTGAACTCGACCACGAAGTCTAATCCTTATGATTAATCGACCCTACGAAAATGCATTTTTATCAAAATCCACGAAATTTAATACCAACAGAGATATGTGATTTTACAGTACGTCAGTAACACCTCTCTGAAATAAATATTACAATTTCTCGAAATATCCTACATAGCCCATGGGAGGAATAGTGACCTAGTCGTTAGAGCTCTCAACTACCGATTTGAAGGTTCCTGGTTCGAATCTCAGCTGGGACTCTTCAGAAATTTCAGAACACTTCAGTGTTTTCCAACCAAACTAAAGTTGAACTTGTTTGAAACCCATAGGTATTCTTGTGTATATAGATGCTATACACTGGGCACGATATTAGAACCAAGGGTCTATTTGGAAAGAAGTAAGACATGGTTCCAGGATTCCTTGTATCAACAAACTTTCCCACGAAGCCAGAAGTCATTAGTCAATTAGCTAATACAGGGATAAAACTGAATGGCAACTCATTACCACTGTCTCAGTCGAAGGCAAAAAAAACCCCTGGCCCATAACCATGAATTTGGCTTAAAAAGTATTTTCTTCTTGCATTCAGCTTCCAATGTTGGATACCATCCAATCCTTTCTATCTTATCTTACTCAGGGGGGTCAATATTCCAGATTTATCCGGAATTCCAGATTTATCCGGAATTCCAGATTTTTTCTGACCAAAATAAAAGTTATTTGATAAAAATATCTTAAAAATGGCAATGTTGTGGTCAATTGAATCTACTGCGCTGAAAATCTTTTCTTTTATACAAACTGAGTTTTTTTATTGGAATGACGTTAAAGGCCTTTTGTTTAGCAAACATTGTCGGCCGCATATGATTTTCAGGATTTTGAATTTCGCTCTATTAGTAATCTCGCTGACCAATATAATATACCTGTATAATGATGTATTACATTGATTGTAGAACTTGGCTTGAACGAACTAGAACACAGAGAAGAAGAACATACAACAGTGATAAACCATTCAATGATTTATGGATTAGAATGGAAACACCAAGGTAACCAAGCCTAGCTTATATTTTAAACTCTATTCTAACATGATAAAAACAAACAAATGTTTTATAAGTTATATAGTGTGCGCCCAGGATATAATGTGATGTTCACTAACATGAATTGGTTTGGTCAACTGTTGCAAAATTGGTTTTACAAATTACTTTAATAGTAAACAGATATGGTCAGTTTTGTACTAAAAACATCACTAATAAATCATGCACATTTGATCAAATCACCTTTGTGGAATATACCAAATTATCCCACCTTTCTAATTATTATGGGCGCACTATAACAAAGATCCAGCATTTTCTGGATTTCTACATGCACCCACTAGTAATTTACACCAAGGTAAAGGGTTTTCCCCTTTCAGTTTCACGATCAAAATGATACATGAATAGTGAGCAGCCCTTCGTTAAACCATATTACGAGACTAACTTACTGAGCAGTGCGTTCAAGTCTTGCCTCTTCTCCCATCAGCCTAAATCTCTCTACTTGTATGGGTTGATTATAATAAATGTAAAGTGTTTATTGACTTATTGTAATGATCTGTTTATTAACTTTCAGCCCTAGTCTTATACAACAGTTGGCAGCAGAAAACAAGGTTGAAACATCGGAGGGAATGTCAACACCATCTTACAATTCCTATCTCTATAACAATGCTGTAAACATGTCTGTACCACACACTCAGTACTTGATATGTATTCTATTATATCTTGTTGTAACCATGGCAACAATAAGATGATTTCAGTCTGTACCACACACTCAGTACTTGATATGTATTCTATTATATCTTGTTGTTACCATGGCAACAATTAGATGATTTCAGTCTGTACCACACACTCAGTACTTGATATGTATTCTATTATATCTTGTTGTTACCATGGCAACAATAAGATGATTTCAATCTGTACCACACACTCAGTACTTGATATGTATTCTATTATATCTTGTTGTTACCATGGCAACAATAAGATGATTTCAGTCTGTACCACACACTCAGTACTTGATATGTATTCTATTATATCTTGTTGTTACCATGGCAACAATAAGATGATTTTAGTCTGTACTACACACTCAGTACTTGATATGTATTCTATTATATCTTGTTGTTACCATGGCAACAATAAGATGATTTTAGTCTCTTGTTCAATTGTTTTGTTGTAAATGATGTCTTCACAAATATGGGTAAAAAATCATTTTTGAACCATGACTGAACATCTTACCCATTATTATTATCGTCTTAAGTTAGAGAAGTTGTCATTAACCAGGGGGTATTCAGTATTGATCTTACTTGACTTAAGGATAAGGACAACCAATCAGATCACACCATACTTAACTCTCAGTCAGTAACAGGCAATATGATTGGCTATCCTTATTCTCAAATTAAATAAGATCAATATTGATTACCACCCCAGGCCAGTGTACCCGTTACTCGTACCTGGTATAAAACTGTTCATTTTTGGCCAGTAATATTTGATTTCACATTGATATTTCATAAAATCATTATAATTGTTGTTTGTAAAGATCTACCTCAGAAATGTTTTGTATATTTTGTAATTTAACAGGGAAATATGTGTATGTTATTAACCAGTTTTCCAATGGGAAAAAAATGGTTTTCAGATTGGTGAATTCAGTCGCTGGGCAGACGAGTGTCAGCAATTTGTTACTTCAGTAAGGAATAATGAAACTTGTTGTGTATGTAGATTGTGTAAATATTCACCTTGGGATTAAACATTGGGACAGTTCAGTCACTGTGACTAAAGACAGACTCAAAATGGGAAAAAACATTTCCACTCAATTACTTTAATTAGGATTGTGATATCATGATGAAACATGTGTAGGTTGCTCCTGTGGAATCACTCCTTGGGATTTATATTGGGGCCGGTGAGGTCAAGGTCACTGCATGCTGTATAGTCCAGTGAGGTCAAGGTCACTGCATGCTGTATAGTCCAGTGAGGTCAAGGTCACTGCATGCTGAATAGTCCTGTCCCTGGTATAAAGATGATATGGTTGGGTCAAAGCCACTACTCGTAAGAGCAAGTATACGTTTTTTGCCAGATTATTTGTGGCCAACATGAAAACTTGGTTCTCATTGAATTTCCATGTCAAAGTCACTGTGACCTTTACCATTTCCGACTATTCAAATAGTTTCTGTTCAATAACTCAAGAACGCTTTGCGCTAGGATCTTCAAACTTTACATGAGGTTGGTCATCAACAGCAGATGACCCCTTTTGATTTTAAAGGTCAAGGTCACTGACCTTTACAATTTCTGACTATTGGGCACATGTGTTTTACAAACATCTCTTGTTTATCATTCCATATTCAGAAACCTGAAAAGCATCCATTCATTTGTCCGGAAAACGTATGTTAAAGTTACTATGCTAATATTTATATACAGTAAAAATGGCACTCGAAGCCCTGTCTGCAGTCATAATTTTTGTGTATACTTTTTACAGGCCTAAAACACCAGTGTATAGCCAGCTTTAGTCAGGCCTATCATTATAGGGTTATTTATTCCAGGATATCAGCTGTGCAATTTTCTTGACTTCAAAGCAAGAACTGATAGTATATGATATCTCTGATTTTGGATGTGTACCGATTATGCAGATTACTCTTGATATTTATATACATGCTATCATTGTTAAATAGTTTGTTTCAAATTATAAATCAGCCCTCTAAAGCAAGAGGAGTGTAATAATGTTTGAGATCACATGGCATTTGTCTTACTTTAATTGACATTTGAATAGCTGTCAAAGGAATTGGTTAATATGTTTATGTGTTATAGTTGGAGGTAGGATGTCAAACAAACATCTAATTTCCTTTGAGTTATTTTCCTTTCATTGCGCATATTTTCTGTCTTGTAAATTGCCAGTCTTGTATTTTTACAGAAATATTTTCTGTGTTTCAAAATCTTGTGCAATGTTTTAAGTGAGTGTATAACATTGTGTATTTGTTTATTTGTTATGTTACATTGGCCAGAAGTCATATTTCATTAAATCTCTATACTGAACCTGTGTTGATCTTACCTAGACACTGTATCTTACCTAGGCACCGCCTCTTACCTGGACACTGTATCTTACCTGGACACCGCCTCTTACCTGGACACTGTATCTTACCTGGACACCGCCTCTTACCTGGACACTATATCTTACCTGGACACCGCCTCTTACCTGGACACCGCCTCTTACCTGGACACTATATCTTACCTGGACACTATATCTTACCTGGACACCGCCTCTTACCTGGACACCGTCTCTTACCTGGACACTATATCTTACCTGGACACTATATCTTACCTGGACACCGCCTCTTACCTGGACACTATATCTTACCTGGACACTATATCTTACCTGGACACCGCCTCTTACCTGGACACTATATCTTACCTGGACACCGCCTCTTACCTGGACACCGCCTCTTACCTGGACACTATATCTTACCTGGACACTGTCTCTTACCTGGACACTATATCTTACCTGGACACCGCCTCTTACCTGGACACTATATCTTACCTGGACACTGTCTCTTACCTGGACACTATATCTTACCTGGACACTGTCTCTTACCTGGACACTATATCTTACCTGGACACTGTATCTTACCTGGACACTGTATCTTACCTGGACACTATATCTTACCTGGACACTATATCTTACCTGGACACTATATCTTACCTGGACACTGTATCTTACCTGGACACTGTCTCTTACCTGGACACTATATCTTACCTGGACACTATATCTTACCTGGACACTATATCTTACCTGGACACCGCCTCTTACCTGGACACTATATCTTACCTGGACACCGCCTCTTACCTGGACACCGCCTCTTACCTGGACACTATATCTTACCTGGACACTGTCTCTTACCTGGACACCATCTCTTACCTGGACACTATATCTTACCTGGACACTATATCTTACCTGGACACCGCCTCTTACCTGGACACTGTATCTTACCTGGTCACTATATCTTACCTGGACACTATATCTTACCTGGACACTGTCTCTTACCTGGACACCGCCTCTTACCTGGACACTATATCTTACCTGGACACTGTCTCTTACCTGGACACCATCTCTTACCTGGACACTATATCTTACCTGGACACTATATCTTACCTGGACACCGCCTCTTACCTGGACACTATATCTTACCTGGACACTGTATCTTACCTGGACACTATATCTTACCTGGACACCGCCTCTTACCTGGACACTGTATCTTACCTGGACACTGTCTCTTACCTGGACACTGCCTCTTACCTGGACACTGTCTCTTACCTGGACACTGTATCTTACCTGGACACTGTCTCTTACCTGGACACTGCCTCTTACCTGGACACTGTCTCTTACCTGGACACTATATCTTACCTGGACACTATATCTTACCTGGACACTATATCTTACCTGGACACCGCCTCTTACCTGGACACTATATCTTACCTGGACACTATATCTTACCTGGACACCGCCTCTTACCTGGACACTGTATCTTACCTGGACACTGTCTCTTACCTGGACACTGTATCTTACCTGGACACCGCCTCTTACCTGGACACTGTCTCTTACCTGGACACTATATCTTACCTGGACACTATATCTTACCTGGACACTGTCTCTTACCTGGACACTGTATCTTACCTGGACACTGTATCTTACCTGGACACTATATCTTACCTGGACACTATATCTTACCTGGACACCGCCTCTTACCTGGACACTGTATCTTACCTGGACACTATATCTTACCTGGACACTGTCTCTTACCTGGACACTGCCTCTTACCTGGACACTATATCTTACCTGGACACTGTCTCTTACCTGGACACTGCCTCTTACCTGGACACTGTATCTTACCTGGACACTATATCTTACCTGGACACTGTCTCTTACCTGGACACTGCCTCTTACCTGGACACTGTCTCTTACCTGGACACTATATCTTACCTGGACACTGTCTCTTACCTGGACACTGCCTCTTACCTGGACACTGCCTCTTACCTGGACACTATATCTTACCTGGACACTGTCTCTTACCTGGACACTGCCTCTTACCTGGACACTGTCTCTTACCTGGACACTGCCTCTTACCTGGACACTGTATCTTACCTGGACACTGCCTCTTACCTGGACACTGCCTCTTACCTGGACACTATATCTTACCTGGACACTGCCTCTTACCTGGACACTATATCTTACCTGGACACTGCCTCTTACCTGGACACTATATCTTACCTGGACACTGCCTCTTACCTGGACACTGCCTCTTACCTGGACACTGTATCTTACCTGGACACTGTATCTTACCTGGACACTATATCTTACCTGGACACTGCCTCTTACCTGGACACTGTATCTTACCTGGACACTATATCTTACCTGGACACTATATCTTACCTGGACACTGTCTCTTACCTGGACACCGCCTCTTACCTGGACACTATATCTTACCTGGACACCGTCTCTTACCTGGACACTATATCTTACCTGGACACTGCCTCTTACCTGGGCACTATATCTTACCTGGACACTGTCTCTTACCTGGGCACCGCCTCTTACCTGGACACTATATCTTACCTGGACACCGCCTCTTACCTGGACACCGCCTCTTACCTGGACACTATATCTTACCTGGACACTGTCTCTTACCTGGACACCGCCTCTTACCTGGACACCATCTCTTACCTGGACACTGTCTCTTACCTGGACACTATATCTTACCTGGACACTGTCTCTTACCTGGACACCGCCTCTTACCTGGACACTATATCTTACCTGGACACTGTCTCTTACCTGGACACCGCCTCTTACCTGGACACTATATCTTACCTGGACACTGTCTCTTACCTGGACACCGCCTCTTACCTGGACACTATATCTTACCTGGACACTGTCTCTTACCTGGGCACCGCCTCTTACCTGGGCACTATATCTTACCTGGACACTGTCTCTTACCTGGACACCGCCTCTTACCTGGACACTATATCTTACCTGGACACTGTCTCTTACCTGGACACCGCCTCTTACCTGGACACTATATCTTACCTGGACACTGTCTCTTACCTGGGCACCGCCTCTTACCTGGACACTATATCTTACCTGGACACCGCCTCTTACCTGGACACCGCCTCTTACCTGGACACTATATCTTACCTGGACACTATATCTTACCTGGACACCGTCTCTTACCTGGACACTATATCTTACCTGGGCACAGCCTCTTACCTGGACACTATATCTTACCTGGACACCGTCTCTTACCTGGACACTATATCTTACCTAGGCACAGCCTCTTACCTGGACACTATATCTTACCTGGACACCGCCTCTTACCTGGACACTATATCTTACCTGGACACCGCCTCTTACCTGGACACTATATCTTACCTGGACACTGTATCTTACCTGGACACCGTCTCTTACCTGGACACTGTCTCTTACCTGGACACTATATCTTACCTGGACACCGCCTCTTACCTGGACACTATATCTTACCTGGACACTGTATCTTACCTGGACACTGTATCTTACCTGGACACTGTCTCTTACCTGGACACTATATCTTACCTGGACACCGCCTCTTACCTGGACACTGCCTCTTACCTAGGCACCGCCTCTTACCTGGACACTATATCTTACCTGGGCACAGCCTCTTACCTGGACACTATATCTTACCTGGACACCGCCTCTTACCTGGACACCGCCTCTTACCTGGACACTGCCTCTTACCTGGACACTGCCTTTTACCTGGACACCGTCTCTTACCTAGGCACCGCCTCTTACCTGGACACTGCCTCTTACCTGGACACTGCCTCTTACCTGGACACTGCCTCCTACCTGGACACTGCCTCTTACCTGGACACTGCCTCTTACCTGGACACTGCCTCTTACCTGGACACTGCCTCTTACCTGGACACCGTCTCTTACCTGGACACCGTCTCTTACCTGGACACCGTCTCTTACCTGGACACTGCCTCTTACCTGGACACTGCCTCTTACCTGGACACTGTCTCTTACCTGGAGACCGTCTCTTACCTAGGCAACGCCTCTTACCTGGACACTGCCTCTTACCTGGACACTGCCTCTTACCTGGGCACTGCCTCTTACCTGGACACTGCCTCTTACCTGGACACTGCCTCTTACCTAGGCCCGCCTCTTACCTGGACACTGCCTCTTACCTGGACACTCCCTCTTACCTGGACACTGCCTCTTACCTGGATACTGTCTCTTACCTGGACACTGCCTCTTACCTAGGCACTGCCTCTTACCTGGACACTGCCTCTTACCTGGACACTGCCTCTTAACTAGGCATCGCCTCTTACCTGGACACTGCCTCTTACCTGTACACCGCCTCTTACCTAGGCACCGCCTCTTACCTGGACACCATCTCTTACCTGGACACCGTCTCTTACCTGGACACTGCCTCTTACCTGGACACTGCCTCTTACCTGGACTCTGTCTCTTACCTGGTCACTGCCTCTTGCCTGGACACCGCCTCTTACCTGGTCACTGCCTCTTACCTGGTCACTGCCTCTTACCTGGACACCATCTCTTACCTGGTCACTGCCTCTTACCTGGACACCGCCTCTTACCTGGTCACTGCCTCTTACCTGGACACTGCCTCTTCTTGGACACCATCTCTTACCTGGTCACTGCCTCTTACCTGGTCACTGCCTCTTACCTGGACACCGCCTCTTACCTGGTCACTGCCTCTTACCTGGTCACTGCCTCTTACCTGGACACTGTCTCTTACCTGGACACTGCCTCTTACCTGGACACTGTCTCTTACCTGGACACCGCCTCTTACCTGGACACCATCTCTTACCTGGACACCATCTCTTACCTGGACACTGCCTCTTACCTGGACACTGCCTCTTACCTGGACACTGTCTCTTACCTGGACACTGCCTCTTACCTGGTCACTGCCTCTTACCTGGACACTGTCTCTAACCTGGACACCGCCTCTTACCTGGGCACCACCTCTTACCTGGACACAGCCTCTTACCTAGGCCCGCCTCTTACCTGGACATTGCCTCTTATCTGGACACTGCCTCTTACCTGGACACTGCCTCTTACCTGGACACCGCCTCTTACCTACGCACAGCCTCTTACCTGGGCCCGCCTCTTACCTGGACACCACCTCTTACCTGGACGCTGCCTCTTACCTGGACACTGTCTCTTACCTGGACACTGCCTCTTACCTAGGCATTGCCTCTTACCTGGACACTGTCTCTTACCTGGGCACCGCCTCTTACCTGGACACTGTCTCTTACCTAGGCACCGCCTCTTACCTGGACACCGCCTCTTACCTGGACACTGTCTCTTACCTGGACACTGTCTCTTACCTGGACACTGCCTCTTACCTGGACACTGCCTCTTACCTAGGCAACGCCTCTTACCTGGACACTGTCTCTTACCTGGACACTGCCTCTTACGTAGGCACCGCCACTTACCTGGACACTGTCTCTTACCTAGGCACTGCATCTTACCTGGGCACCACCTCTTACCTGGACACTGTCTCTTACCTGGACACTGTCTCTTACCTGGACACTGTCTCTTACCTAGGCACCACCTCTTACCTGGAATGTGTATCTTACCTAGGCACCGCCTCTTACCTGGACACTGCCTCTTACCTGGACACTGCCTCTAACCTGGACACTGCCTCTTACCTGGACACTGTCTCTTACCTGGACACTGCCTCTTACCTGGTCACTGCCTCTTACCTGGACACTGTCTCTAACCTGGACACCGCCTCTTACCTGGGCACCACCTCTTACCTGGACACAGCCTCTTACCTAGGCCCGCCTCTTACCTGGACATTGCCTCTTATCTGGACACTGCCTCTTACCTGGACACTGCCTCTTACCTGGACACCGCCTCTTACCTACGCACAGCCTCTTACCTGGGCCCGCCTCTTACCTGGACACCACCTCTTACCTGGACGCTGCCTCTTACCTGGACACTGTCTCTTACCTGGACACTGCCTCTTACCTAGGCATTGCCTCTTACCTGGACACTGTCTCTTACCTGGGCACCGCCTCTTACCTGGACACTGTCTCTTACCTAGGCACCGCCTCTTACCTGGACACCGCCTCTTACCTGGACACTGTCTCTTACCTGGACACTGTCTCTTACCTGGACACTGCCTCTTACCTGGACACTGCCTCTTACCTAGGCAACGCCTCTTACCTGGACACTGTCTCTTACCTGGACACTGCCTCTTACGTAGGCACCGCCACTTACCTGGACACTGTCTCTTACCTAGGCACTGCATCTTACCTGGGCACCACCTCTTACCTGGACACTGTCTCTTACCTGGACACTGTCTCTTACCTGGACACTGTCTCTTACCTAGGCACCACCTCTTACCTGGAATGTGTATCTTACCTAGGCACCGCCTCTTACCTGGACACTGCCTCTTACCTGGACACTGCCTCTAACCTGGACACTGCCTCTTACCTGGACACTGTCTCTTACCTGGACACTGCCTCTTACCTGGGCACTGCCTCTTACCTGGACACTGCCTCTTACCTGGACACTGCCTCTTACCTGGACACTGTCTCTTACCTGGACACTGCCTCTTACCTAGGCACTGCCTCTTACCTGGGCACGGCCTCTTACCTGGGCACCGCCTCTTACCTGGACACTGTCTCTTACCTGGACACTGCCTCTTACCTGGACACTGACTCTTACCTGGACACTGCCTCTTACCTGGACACTGTCTCTTACCTGGACACTGTCTCTTACCTGGGCACTGCCTCTTACCTGGGCACGGCCTCTTACCTGGGCACCGCCTCTTACCTGGACACTGTCTCTTACCTGGACACTGTCTCTTACCTAGGCACCGCCTCTTACCTTGACACTGCCTCTTACCTGGACACTGCCTCTTATCTGGACACTGTCTCTTACCTAGACACTGCCTCTTACCTGGACACTGTCTCTTACCTAGGCACTGTATCTTACCTAGGCACTGCCTCTTACCTGGATACTGTATCTTACCTAGGCACTGCCTCTTACCTAGGCACCGCCTCTTACCTGGACACTGTCTCTTACCTGGACACTGCCTCTTACCTGGGCACTGTCTCTTACCTGGACACTGCCTCTTACCTGGACATCGCCTCTTACCTGGTCACTGCCTCTTACCTGGTCACTGCCTCTTACCTGGTCACTGCCTCTTACCTGGACACTGCCTCTTACCTGGATACTGCCTCTTACCTAGGCACCGCCTCTTACCTGGACACTGCCTCTTACCTGGACACTGCCTCTTACCTGGACACTGTCTCTTACCTGGACACCACCTCTTACCTAGGCACCGCCTCTTATCTGGACACTGTCTCTTACCTGGACACCACCTCTTACCTGGACACTGTATCTTACCTAGGCACCGCCTCTTATCTGGACACTGCCTCTTACCTGGACACTGTCTCTTACCTGGACACCACCTCTTGCCTGGACACCACCTCTTACCTGGACACTTACCTTACTGCAGATCTGTTTGTTGCTGTAGTCTTTGACGTTAACCCCCTCGTCCCAGTACAACCGCACATATGCTTTCGTATGAGTTTCTCCTACCACAATCATAGTTGTTCTGGGGACTTGACTAACCTCTGGATACTGTTTTATCATAGCATGTATACGCAGATACGGAAACCTTAATTCTTCTCTAAAACCTACACATTGGGGACATGTATGGTTTGTAGGAGCTCGTTGACTAATTAATGATTGATTTTGAACAACATTTTACCAGACGGCTTGTCGCTGATGAAGAGTTATAAAGAATTAAAACTTGAACGTGAAACTATTTTCATGTGTTGATAAAACAGTACCCTGATTGATAAGGATGGGGACGACCATATTGATATTGCGCAGTTTTTGTTGTTTATCAAATACTCGTACGGAAACATTAAGTATTTTTAACAAACATGTCATGTGTACTACGAGTGCTTTTTAATGATTGGAACATATTGCGCAGTTGTTGTTTACCAAATATGTGTACATGTATGTCATTTTGGCAGATTTATTGTTTTAGCGACATATCATATCTACTACAAGTGCTTTTTACTTGAGTGGTCTGACAGATGATATTATGGTTCTACAAGTTCAGTAAGAAAGGGCCATACACAAAGTACGCTGCTACGCCAAAAAGGGGCACACTGACATTGCATAACACAAAGACACCAATTTATAATACATGTTACATAAACAACGTATGCATGCAAGCAATTACAACGACAAAAATAACACAAGGAAAGTGTAAAACTATCAAAAGTTTGAAACGCATGTCCTTAAAAATTAAAACATATATTATTATGGAGTGTCGCTGTGTATAAAGCATCTAAGTTCTGTAAGTGTCATAAAGTAACATATGTACATGCATATAATGACAGCTAAGACAACATCACAATGCAATTGGTTGCCCATTAGCTACGAGTCAGCGTTTTGTGGTATGAACTGTGCAATGCAGCATCGTAAACACCACTTTTCCGCTGCTCTTCGACAGAGGGAAAATAACAATGGACAAACTTATACCAACAATTCAGACTGTGTTCGAGATCTTCAAAAAAGACCAATATTATGGTTTCACCTTTGTTTTATTAGCGCCCACCCAGTTAGTGTACTCGAAAGTGTTGTTCCAGAGATCTGGTTTGGACAGGCTACCGTATTTCCTTAACAATGTCAGTTCCTTGTGGAAAAGCGAGTAAGCGCTGGTTGAATGTTTTCCCAGAAATGCTGACTTGATAAACTGCAAGGTCTGTCATATTTCAATGGAAAATTGTTAAAAACGGAGTTCTACGTATCTAGTGTTATTCAAGACAAACTGTGTACATCTTGTTTCCATGACTATGCCTTTAATTGCCATGGTTGTTTAAAAATGAAAATTTCTCAATTCTCAATTTCTGAAAGATGTATAGTTTAACCAGTTTTCAATACTCGATAATGGGAGTGTTTTGAACAACCCACACTCATGCCTCGTTTTAAAATATATGTATCACTATATTATACGTGGTATGTGCTGTTTAGGCACATATCAGACGTTAGTACCGAAGTACAGGCATCATTCGACTCTTGGCACGCATTGTGGTTAGATCTAAATAATCATGGTGATCTTCAACATCAAACGTGTGGCGCTTTGTATTGCCTTCGTGTACATTTATCAAGCTAATGGGGAACCTCGATGTTCTGATTACCACTACCAGGAAAAACTCCTGGAAAAAATGGTCAGAATGGAGTTTGCGATGGAGAAGTTAGAAACGAAGACACAATCCGTACATGAGGCCGTGAAAACAACATTAGCTGGTCTCAATACTGAACGAAACGCGTTCATTGAGGAGTTAAGTGACTTCAAAAATGCTATGGAAACGAGCGTCAACCAAACTATCGATATTGCGAACCAGAGGTTACAGAATAAGCTGGAGGAATTACATAACCTTCAAACTAGGCTGGAAACGAAAACAGGTTTGTTAGAATTGGAATTATATTAAGAAACGGTCTATCTATCTACATGTATTATATCATAATATTGTACAACGTTAAAAGTTAATTATCAAAAAGGTTAAATTTCTTTGATTTGATATAGTGTATAGTTATTTGTTATAAATATTAACTTTTTCAAGTATTTTGAAACGTACATATTACGATCTAGTACTAGTATACATTATATGTTTAGTATTATAGATAATGACTATATTATGTGTTAGGTACCAGTGTGATCATAACGTACCACGTGACGTACAACATGAGGCACCACGTGACACACCACGTGTACAACAAATTAAAAGATAATAACATACATGTACATGTATCAAACAGTGGCGGCAGCATTCAACAGAAACAGCAGAGCACGAACGTCGCACAAACACATGGATAACATGTACAAGTCATACGAATTGGTCGACATAACTTCCTGTGTATTTAGATCATGTTGTATCTCCAAATAATTTCTCCATTTCATGTTGTATTGATTTATATGGGGTGCACTTTTTACGATGTTTCCTATTCATGTTGATATCGAAAAACGCTAAATGTATAACATTGTCATGATTAATTTTCTTAATTTATGATGTGCACTTGACCACAAGTTAATCATGTGTACAGTGTACACTAAGAGGCACTTATAACTGTGCACTTACAAATCTCACTATCTCAGTATTTAGTGTGTATATTTTGTTGAAATTTGCAGAAAGTGTAGTTGAAAGATGTGTGATAATGTCTAAGAATATTTCATTTCATAACAAACAATATTTAGGAAATGCCAGCACATAATTTAGCGTTGCGTAAAATTGCGAAGTCACAAAATCTGCTCCGGCTTAAAACGCACAGTTTTCCAACAAATAAGAACGCGTATTCCTGAGAGTTTAGGCTATGCAATGTTGTCGCATTGACGTCACCTTTGATCGGCAATCTCAGTGACAGTTGATCGAAGCATAACATGCCTTTTTTATCAACATACGTTGAAATCCGACCAGTAATTGCAGAAAAATGACGTTGAATTTATTTTAACAATGAACAAACAGATAGACAGGTAGAACATGGCTCAAACACCTGTAGGGGGGTAAATGATTGTAAACGTGTACTTTTGCTTATTGGAACGCCAATAATAATTAAATTCAAACAGTTACTTTGTGCAACATTGAAAAGCCCGTGTTGATAAACCTGACGTCACGGCGTCAATTTAGACAAACATTGACGTTTGTGTTTTTTTAGGATAACAGGTCATGAATTTAATGGAAATGACCACGTTTTATTTTATTTTCCGCTGTTTCACCATTTTCTCGTGCAATTCGTTAAATTGCTATTTTCACAGTCCAATGGACAATATTCATTGAACCGTAAGATAAAAATATCGGATTACGTTGCGCGTCGACTGACAACCAAATACACTAAATTTCGTTCAAATATATTAACAAACAAAAAAGTTATTAGGAATTAAAAACTGCACAGTTATAAGTGCCTCTTAGTGTATGTATGTATTATATGTTCATGGGCAATATTGCCTTGCAATAAGCTATATTCTATTCTATCTTCATTAAATCACCTTGCATCAGACTGAATAATTATAAAGCCATCAATATATAGCTCAATTTAATATAATTTCAGGAAACATCCTGTTCTCTGTGAAGGGGGCCAAAAGTAAAAGTTTGACTCATGGACAAACGATGCTGTATACCACTGTGTTATCTAATGATGGAGATGGTTACAATATTGAAACTGGCATATTTACAGTTCCTGTTGCTGGTGTATATATGTTTAATATCCAGTTCTGTATGAACAGTGAAAAGTATATAGACTTTGCCTTTCTTGTTGATGAGAATGCATTTAAAGTGTCTCGTATACAACGTAAGAATTGGGGGCAATGCTACGATTACAATGCATACAAATATCTGAATGTTGGTGAGAAAGTAAAAATCAAGATTCTATCATCTTCCGGATCGAATGTTCTAACTGAAAGTATCACTTATTTTTGGAACACATTTTCCGGCACATTAGTACATACATAATTCTGTCGTGAGTGTAATATAACACGTGTATGTAACTAGATACATTGAAACTCTTCATAATATGTGAAGTAGGTAACCCAGATATTGTAATCACAACGAAGAATATTTATTATAAAAACCTTAAAAGTGTTTCTCTTATTTTATTGGTGTGAAAGAGAGTCCATAGACCTAGGTACCATACATAGACCCAGGTACCATACATAGACCTAGGTACCATACATAGACCCAGGTACCATACATAGACCTAGGTACCATACATAGACCTAGGTACCATACATAGACCTAGGTACCATACATAGACCCAGGTACCATACATAGACCTAGGTACCATACATAGACCTAGGTACCATACATAGACCTAGGTACCATAAATAGATAGGTACCATACATAGACCTAGGTACCATACATAGATAGGTAACATACATTGACATAGGTACCATACATAGACATAGGTACCATACATAGACCTAGGTACCATACATAGACCCAGGTACCATACATAGACATAGGTACCATACATAGATAGGTACCATACATTGACATAGGTACCATACATAGACACAGGTACAATACATATACCTAGGTGCCATACATAGACCCAGGTACCATACATAGACCTAGGTACCATACATAGACCTAGGTACCATTCATAGATATGTACCGTACATAGACATAGGTACCATACATAGACCCAGGTACCATACATAGACCTAGGTACCATAAATAGATAGGTACCATACATACATAGACCCAGGTACCATACATAGACCTAGGTACCATACATAGACCTAGGTACCATACATAGACCTAGGTACCATAAATAGATAGGTACCATACATAGACCTAGGTACCATACATAGATAGGTAACATACATTGACATAGGTACCATACATAGACATAGGTACCATACATAGACCTAGGTACCATACATAGACCTAGGTACCATAAATAGATAGGTACCATACATAGACCTAGGTACCATACATAGATAGGTAACATACATTGACATAGGTACCATACATAGACATAGGTACCATACATAGACCTAGGTACCATACATAGACCCAGGTACCATACATAGACCTAGGTACCATACATAGATAGGTACCATACATTGGCATAGGTACCATACATAGACACAGGTACAATACATAGACCTAGGTGCCATACATAGACCCAGGTACCATACATAGACCTAGGTACCATACATAGACCTAGGTACCATTCATAGATATGTACCGTACATAGACATAGGTACCATACATAGACCCAGGTACCATACATAGACCTAGGTACCATAAATAGATAGGTACCATACATACATAGACCCAGGTACCATACATAGACCAAGGTACCATACATAGACCTAGGTACCATACATAGACCTAGGTACCATAAATAGATAGGTACCATACATAGACCTAGGTACCATACATAGATAGGTAACATACATTGACATAGGTACCATACATAGACACAGGTACAATACATAGACCTAGGTGCCATACATAGACCCAGGTACCATACATAGACCTAGGTACCATACATAGACCTAGGTACCATTCATAGATATGTACCGTACATAGACATAGGTACCATACATAGACCCAGGTACCATACATAGACCTAGGTACCATAAATAGATAGGTACCATACATACATAGACCCAGGTACCATACATAGACCAAGGTACCATACATAGACCTAGGTACCATACATAGACCTAGGTACCATAAATAGATAGGTACCATACATAGACCTAGGTACCATACATAGATAGGTAACATACATTGACATAGGTACCATACATAGACATAGGTACCATACATAGACCTAGGTACCATACATAGACCTAGGTACCATAAATAGATAGGTACCATACATAGACCTAGGTACCATACATAGATAGGTAACATACATTGACATAGGTACCATACATAGACATAGGTACCATACATAGACCTAGGTACCATACATAGACCCAGGTACCATACATAGACCTAGGTACCATACATAGATAGGTACCATACATTGGCATAGGTACCATACATAGACACAGGTACAATACATAGACCTAGGTGCCATACATAGACCCAGGTACCATACATAGACCTAGGTACCATACATAGACCTAGGTACCATTCATAGATATGTACCGTACATAGACATAGGTACCATACATAGACCCAGGTACCATACATAGACCTAGGTACCATAAATAGATAGGTACCATACATACATAGACCCAGGTACCATACATAGACCAAGGTACCATACATAGACCTAGGTACCATACATAGACCTAGGTACCATAAATAGATAGGTACCATACATATACCTAGGTACCATACATAGATAGGTAACATACATTGACATAGGTACCATACATAGACACAGGTACAATACATAGACCTAGGTGCCATACATAGACCCAGGTACCATACATAGACCTAGGTACCATACATAGACCTAGGTACCATTCATAGATATGTACCGTACATAGACATAGGTACCATACATAGACCCAGGTACCATACATAGACCTAGGTACCATAAATAGATAGGTACCATACATACATAGACCCAGGTACCATACATAGACCAAGGTACCATACATAGACCTAGGTACCATACATAGACCTAGGTACCATAAATAGATAGGTACCATACATAGACCTAGGTACCATACATAGATAGGTAACATACATTGACATAGGTACCATACATAGACATAGGTACCATACATAGACCCAGGTACCATACATATACCTAGGTACCATAAATAGATAGATACCATACATTGACATAGGTACCATACATAGACATAGGTACCATACATAGACCTAGGTACCATACATAGACCCAGGTACCATACATAGACCTAGGTACCATAAATAGATAGATACCATACATTGACATAGGTACCATACATAGACCCAGGTACCATACATAGACCTAGGTACCATACATAGACATAGGTACCGTTCATAGACCTAGTATGACTACAAGTTAGGCTACAGCGAAAATTAGACCCCCGTGAAATATACCCGCTATACAGTACTGTAAAACAGGCACTTGAAGACCTGACCGCAGGCATAATTTTCTCGTAATGGTCTCGTACATTTGTTTGATGTATAATTCAACTTTATTTCAAAGAGCTACTTGTAAATTTGTAAATTTTATAGTTGATTTGCAAATTTATGATCCTAAGAATAAAACGAAGCTCCGGGAGATCGCCCCAAATTTATTATTACACCATCGTTTTCAAAATGTTCCGGTGGAGCATGCCCCCGACCCCCTAGCACGATGGTGAATCCACAGGAAAGATGGCTAGCTACGCGCCTGGTTTGAGTTTGTGAGGTCAATGTTCGCAATGTGATCTATGGTATAAAGACATATATTGACCAAGCATACCATCATGAGTTGCAGTGTACCACGTGTATCGCTTAGTTTAAGGAGGTGTAAAGACAAGATTAGAAGGAACAGTACGTACATAAAGTGTATCATGAAATATGTTTCATTGTCAACATCGTGTATAGAACATAATTTATAAAATATTTTAAGGGAAACATCTAGTGCAGTATACAATAATAATTCGAACCTGGAAGGCAGCACTCAACAGAAACAACATAGAACAAAAGCAAATAAATGAAATCATAATGCGCCCCATCCTCATACATCAGTGGTTAGTCAAGTTCCCAGACTACTATGTTTCGGACGAAGAATACTCTGGTGAACGAGAATGAATGCGCCCAGGATAATGTGATATGTACAAACATGAATCGCAAATTACAAAAGTAGTAACCACAGGGAGACTGGAACGCAGGTTTCCTAACGTAGTCCATTGTCCAGGGTGAAGTTAAATGCCAACGTTTGGCTGAATTGCTGAAAGCTGTCCTCGAAAACTGGTAACTTGTTTAATAAAACAACATGAACAAATGGTGATTATATTTTAAACAGTTTGAGTAGTGGACGGTAAGTGCATGATACTTTTCAGGCTTTTTACACCAACATTCAAGTGAAATGTGTATTTATTGTGAACTGCAGACAAAATTATCTACAAGAACGTATGCATATGATTTTTTAAATGAGATTCAACTTTGGTTATGTGTATCTATTATGATAAAAGCTATCAATGTTCCTCCCACTTACAGGTAGGTAACTTACATGGCTCTTTGGCTGACATACATAGGGCTCAATATGTTTTACAAACATGTCTTTGAAAAAGAGGCTTAATTCATATTCGCATTATCTAGAGTTCTAAGAACTGTCATAGATAAGTATACAAGCGCTGCAGAAGGTGTAAACTTATTTATAAAATGAAAATAAAACCACCAAACACGAATTAGGCTTAGGAATATATAATACAAGGTGTACATGTATAGGCCTATAATAACATTTCAGCGTTGCGGCTTCTTCATGTAAATCAATATTTTTTTAATTCAGTCTTTACATAATAATCGAGAAGATAAGGAACAATGCATAGCCACTGGACAAACGTTTTCCACAGTTCAAATAGATTACCTCCCTTTGACTAAAAACTGGTCTAAGGGAGACCATAAAATATACAGAAAAGTTGAACAAAAGAACAATAGAAATCGGGACAAAGTTTTTTTTGCAATTCAGGAGTCATATTTGTCTCCCTTATAATTTTTTATTTGGATTGTCTCTCTTTGACGCTTATACGAGGGATGTCCGGAATTTCATGTGTACCAAACCATTGAGACTATATATTTGAAATGTTACCAGCTGGCAGATCAATCTAATAAAGACTAAATTAATCCTGAAAACTTGTCATTAAGATACCATGAAGGAAACACATAACACACACATTCGCTCATTATTAACCTTGTTCTGTTGGACTTTCAGTTGAACAAATCTTCATATTCGTCGCTTAAAGATTGAAACTGGCGAAATAATACAGCATTTAAACTTGTCAAGTGTTAGTCATTCCTTTCCAGAAAGATAAAAGTGTTGTTTTACGTTTTTGTAGTAGTCATACTGAGGCGCACAAATATTTTTATTACGGCACACGGCTACATGTACATGTCGTCTTGTTTTTCAGGCATCTTGTCGTCTTCCGTTGACCATTACAGAAGTATTTACCATCATACAACAATACAACTTTGAGCAGAGATGCAGCTTGATATGTTCATTTAATGTCTTGTCGCTTGGCTGTAGTTTTGGAGCCAAATATTAAAATGGCCAGTTATTTATGAATTGTGAAACGCTCCGTGAAGCGCTATATGGGTCGTCAAGGCAACGATTCTCTTGCACAGTATCAACTACATAATTTAGCACTTACGTGTAGTTTAGTCATCATCAGAGCATAGACCTATTGATTTTAGGTAAGTGAATAAAGAACGGATTTTGCCGGGACCGAAGAACCAGCCTTCGAGACATCTAGTGTGTTAGATGCTAATGATGTTCGAGGCATCGAAATTCTACTGTACGTCAAAGTAGCTATGACTTTTCGTCGCCTCAATTCCAGACTGTTCTAAGTCTACAAAAGTTCATTTTGAGAAAATCGAATTAAAAAAGTTTGACCTCTCTTTGAAGTTTCTCAGTAACTGCAGATAGAACAAAATTGCACAGTGAATTCATTGTTTATGTTTACTGTCACAGTGGTATTAGTCTTTTCAATAGATAGATCTTGAAAAACGCTTTCCAACGATACAAAAACACACTCTTTTTTGGTAAAAAAACAGTTAACTTGATGAGTTAGAACATTCTCGAATTGAGGCGACGTGTTAACTCACATGGCTATTTGGCTGACATACACGTTTTACTAACATTGACACTTTCACAATAGGAAACTGGAAACATTTTTTTAAATAGAATTAGTCCAAGGGAGACAATAAAATATACAGAAAAGTTGAACAAAAGAACAATAGAAAACTGGACTAAGTTTTTTTTGCAATTTAGGTGACAGATTTGTCTCCCTTATAAGTTTTTATTTGTATTATCTCCCTTTGACTTTAAACCGACGGTATAAACGAACTTGCACGAACTAAAAGCAAAAAAGTAAAGTGAAGAAACAATGGAATATACCACCTTTACAGTTTACTAGTTATGTTTACACCATGCAATTTGTAGTAGGTCAATGTATGATACATCTTCGGGTGATATTGGTTCTTGCAAGTGTCCAAATATTATTGTTGTTATATTATATGTACATGTGAGGACATTGTATTGTATATATGTGGATGCAGCTATAGCTGTACTTTTAACAGTATACCTAAACTTGAAGAGATTAGGGGAAGTGGTTATTGAACTGAATTGCCAATACATTAATTACTAGCAAACTTCATGTAAGTACTCGACCAACTTATAATTTTCGTCACATTGTATAACTTGCATGTGATTAACTTTTTTTATTTCCACACAATTATGTCAAAGTCAATCATGTCAGTACTCGGAACATACTGGTAATCAGTTTCTATCGTCTATGACATTTTTCGACCCGCTCTACAATAGAGACATGGAATCAGTCTACCGTAGGCATGATTTGTATACAATTCCATAAATCCATTCATGAAAACTATTACAGCAACTGATCAGCGAAACTACTTTAAAATATAACTTTAACATGGTTAATGAATTAAGATGGGACTTCCTAAACACTAGAACGACTTAGTACCACACAAGCGTTCTGTTCCGAGTCCCCTGTTCTGTTCCCCTGAAGTCCGTTTCTCGTATTCAGGTGTTCCTGTAGACAATTCCAGGCTCTAGCAAATGCTCTAAAGTCGTTCATGAATGTTTAACTTACAAAGAAATGTTTTGCACCATGATACGTCATGATATCTCGATTGATGGATCAATTATAATTGTAAAAAATAATTGTTATAAATCGCCTTTGGTCTAAATCACCTTCAGAATGAAAACTTGTTGTAAATCACCTTCAGAACGAAAACTTGTTATAAATCACCCTCAGAATGAAAACTTGTTGTAAATCACCCTCAGAATGAAAACTTGTTATAAATCACCCTCAGAATGAAAACTTGTTGTAAATCACCCTCAGAATGAAAACTTGTAAATCACCCTCAGAATGAAAACTTGTTGTAAATTACCTTCAGAATGAAAACTTGTTGTAAATCACCTTCAGAATGTGTGTAGACGGAAGAAATGAGTAAATCATTGTACAAAGTTGATACAAAACAAACACACAGATCATGTATATGGTTGTATTCATATAAAGCATAAAGTATTCATACATTAAAGGCACAATATATTCACATCTGTGTCAAGTCAATATTCTACAATACAAAATGTGCATCAACAGTTCAAAGTGAATAAGTGTATACAGCATTGTTTCATTTCTATTTATTGAGATCTAATGATTGTTAAATTTGTTTACCTTAAGGTAAAAAAATATTTTCATTTTTTACCTTATTTTTTGACAGCTGGAACTGGGATTTCTACCATGATATAAACTGAACGTTGAAATCAGGGATGTCAGATAATCAAATATTGTAGAAAATCTCAAAAACTTTTTAAAAAAGTAAAAAATATATAATTATAAAATTGTTTTTATTTTTAAAGGGGATGAACTCCAGTTCACAACAACCCACTATCTAACAATAGAATATTCTAAAACCACATCACAGTTATGGTTTGAAGAATATTTAAACAATCTGATTAAACATGATTTTTTAGAAAATTTGTAGTCCGGACTGAGAAACAGGAAATTTAACAAGAGGGCTGAAAAAGTCTGAGGTCTGTCACCTGTCATTGTGTCAGTAACTTAAGACCTTTTGAACACTCTTGATGTATTTCTATTCCCTCATCCAGACAGCTCGTTTTCATAGATTTTATGTACATTCTACTAAATTTTGCAAGGTTTACCAGAAAATACCTGAAACATTTAGCATTTATATTAATTGTACTGACTCTAATAACCATTTACAAAAGTTTTTAAAATTTAAAATGTTTACCTTCCTCTGGAGTTCAACCCCTTTAAAACAACAACAACAACAATTTGAATCAACTTTGATTTTTTAACAACAACAGAAAAGACACCAGTTTTAATCTACTACAATGTATCAATATAAACAATTATTATGCTTCAATATTAAATAAAAAACCTAATTAATAAATCAACAACAACAAATGGGGAAAGATACAAAATGTGGAATCCCCTTTGTATATTAAAAGAAACGAAATAATAACTATTTTTTTAAAAATACAGAGCATGGCCTTTATTTGCCAGACAGCTTTTTGCTGTAATATGCAGGCATATGAGTGCCTCCACCCGTATTTGAATCCAGGTCACCAGATTAGACAGTAAGCGTGCTTACCATTGAGCTACAGAGTCACACAAACAAGAGGACCATTGACCCTGAAGCGCTCACCCTGAGGACATGCAGATTGGTTTTGTTTTAGGCTTTGTGTCATTTTGATGGGATGGATTTGTTCTAGGCTTTGTGTCATTTTGATGGGTTGGTTTTGTTTACAGACTTTGTGTCATTTTGATGGGTTGGTTTTGATCTAGGCTTTGTGCCATTTTAATGGGCTGTTATATTCTAGGCTTTGTGTCATTTTGATGGGTTGGTTTTGTTCCAGGCTTTGTGTCATTTTAATGGGCTGTTTTGTTCTAGGCTTTGTGTCATTTTGATGGGATGTTTTGTTCTAGGCTTTGTGTCATTTTAATGGGCTGTTTTGTTCTAGGCTTTGTGTCATTTTAATGGGCTGTTTTGTTCTAGGCTTTGTGTCATTTTAATGGGCTGTTTTGTTCTAGGCTTTGTGTCATTTTAATGGGCTGTTTTGTTCTAGGCTTTGTGTCATTTTTATGGGCTGTTTTGTTCTAGGCTTTGTGTCATTTTGATGGGCTGGTTTTGTTCTAGGCTTTGTGTCATTTTAATGGGCTGTTTTGTTCTAGGCTTTGCATCATTTTGATGGGCTGTTTTGTTCTAGGCTTTGTGTCATTTTAATGGGCTGTTTTGTTCTAGGCTTTGTGTCATTTTGATGGGTTGGTTTTGTTCTAGGCTTTGTGTCATTTTAATGGGCTGTTTTGTTCTAGGCTTTGTGTCATTTTAATGGGCTGTTTTGTTCTAGGCTTTGTGTCATTTTAATGGGCTGTTTTGTTGTAGAAATATATGGCCATCAATGCCACGTTATCGCATGACCTGCCCAGTCATGGAATAGTATACAGTCTGAAAGAAAGAAGTATTAACAAAATGCTTTCTTTTGAATAAAGCTTTAGATAATATTATGCAGTTATATGTTAGGTTAATGCTGTAGTATATTGAGGTTATTATTGTGCCTTGCAGTATCTAAGAGGCAGTATGGTGTATGTTTTTAACTTATTACTACACCCATAAAGTATAACAGAAATAAACATATCAACCACCAACCAGATTGATCCTACTGTAGGCTTCCACGTTTTTATTGATGTAAAATCAATGTGTAAGTAAATAAGGACCATAACTCTTTTCTAACTGGTCAAGAAGAAAGAAGGAACATAACTCTTTCCTAACTAGTCAAGAAGAAAGAAGGACCATAACTCTTTCTTGTGGAATGTCAAATTACTTCCCTTGTATTGTATAACTGTAAGGAGAGGTAACCACTGCAGACTGATGGTGGAATTACTTCCCTTGTATTGTATAATATGTAAGGGGAGGTAATCACTGCAGCCTGATGGTGGAATTACTTCCCTTGTACTGTATAAACTGTAAGGGAAGGTAACCACTGCAGATTGTTGTTGGAATTACTTCCCTTGTATTGTATAAACTGTAAGGGGAGGTAATCACTGCAGACTGATGGTGAAATAACTTCCCCTGTACTGTATAATCTGTAAGGAGAGGTAATCACTGCAGACTGATGATGGAATTACTTCCCTTGTATTGTATAAACTGTATGGGGAGGTAATCACTGCAGACTGATGGTGGAATAACTTCCCTTGTACTGTATAATCTGTAAGGAGAGGTAATCACTGCAGACTGATGATGGAATTACTTCCCTTGCACTGTATAATCTGTAAGGGGAGGTAATCACTGAAGACTGATGGTGGAATTACTTCCCTTGTATTGTATAAACTGTAAGGAGAGGTAACCACTGCAGACTGTTGGTGGAATTACTTCCCTTGTATTGTATAAACTGTAAGGAGAGGTAACCACTGCAGACTGTTGGTGGAATTACTCTCCTTGTATTGTATAACATGTAAGGGGAGGTAACCACTGCAGACTGATGGTGGAATGTAACTGAAATCAAACCTAACATGTATTTGTTGGAAGCTGTGAAGCCCATTAGGAAATTACTTCTTTCTATTAATCAAGTATAATGTATTCGGAATCCAATGTTTCTTTCATGGCTGCACTGACGAATACAGATATGATATAAACGTGAAACAAAAATGGGCGGGGTAATTTAATGATGCCGAATGCCGAGCATAGCCTTTATTTGCCAGTCAGCTTTCTGCTGAAATATGACAGGCATATGAGTGCCTCAACATGTGTTTGAACCCAGGTCACCAGAAGATGGCAAGCACACTAACCATTGAGCTACTGAGGTACATAATGATGTTTAAGTAAAACATTCAATTATGGCGGGACTAAAAATGACGGCAGGACTGAAGATGAAGGTGGGCTATAGATGAGGGTGGGGCTAAAGGATAAGGTTCAATATTGGCGGAGCTGTCACATATATTTTGGTATGAGAATAGAAGAGAATGTATCTACATAGTCATCAACAATTTAACAAAGCGCTATCATAGTGAGGTTTGAAATCACACAAAAATACAAAAATCTTTTAAGCATAAAAGACAACACATGATAACAACAAAATAAGTGATCTGGACATTTCTAAAAGTGCTTGTTTGGAAAAAAGACAAAGAACACAAGTTTGTTAAGTGTAAGATGCATGCCAAAAAATGGGGTAGATTGGTCAGAAAACTACTCTTAGGTGTTTCTTTACATAGTAAAAGACTAACTACCCTTCTAAAAGTTTAAAAATAGCAAGTATATAAAAAGAAACAAATCAATTTATTTTATCCCTTATTGCGGTTATATTGGCTGAAACATAATAATGTAATAAGTACCAATGTACTACTTATACTATTAAATTGATCAATCTTGCCATGTTGTATTATCTGTGGACGATACAAGTGTAAACTGTACTTATATACACTGCCATTATTTCTAATTGGTTGATATAACAATTAAGGTATATAAGATATGAGCAGTACTCCATGAAAACCAGGATTAGTGCCATTATACAGGAATTTTGCAAGTAAAATGTATTATGCCCAAATTTTCAGAAACTGTTCATTAGAGTCTTGTCTTTCTAACACTATATTGTCATGATTTTCATAACTTTGTCACTAAACCCAGTTTTCCTGGAGAATGGCTCATATATAAAGTTTCAGCTTCAATAATTAATATTTGATAATGTTATTACTATACACAATATATTTTTCATTTTTTATTAAATGAACAGTTGATCATCACTAAGTATAACACAATCATGTATATACATGTATCTTTAACAAGATTGTGTTTATACAAACCTATTATAATACAGTTTATACATTGGTCAGCAGTGGTCACAGATTGGTCAACATCAACATACACAACCAATCTAATATTTCACTACCTTACTATGATACATATACAGTCCACCCACTTTAACACTTGTCTTGTTTACAAGGATAAATTGACAATCAAATAAATTTAGCGATGTCTATTTCGTGCATAATCAGTTTTAATGCATATACACTTCCAATCCACACTAATAACAAGCACACATACAATTGGAAGTTAAGAAATTTCACAAACTCATCACGATAGTTACTCCCCTTTGAAGAGATCACAGGCTTTCAAGCACTACTTGGCAAAAATAGCGCTATTTTAGCAAATAATTAGGGCTAATTTTGCAAAAATTTTAGCTATTTTTGCCATGTGATCTTGCATGGGTCATGTGAACTCAAGTTTGAAAATAAATAGATGTTTTATGTACAATGAATAATATGAACAACAAATTTATGATTCACTTATTATTATAAGGGAGGTAATTCTGACCAAAACTATGATACATACGTACACAGTTACTTCCCTTCATTTTAACAGAAATTGAGGCTTGAACAGAAAATCTATTGTTTTGTGCATCATATTTTGTGAATGAATCATGTGTCATAAAACATACCAGTAAAATATTGTCACAAGTCCTGTGAAAGGTAAAAAAACAATAGGTTTATTGTAGTGCTATGAACTAAAATGACAATAAAATAAGTAAAATGTTAATTTATAAAAAAAAATTGATATGATTTTTAAACAACTATAAATACACATTTCAGATATAGTAACCAAATACTTAAAACATCAGTATATATTCTCACCTCATATTTCCATAGTACCAATAATTCAATATTGATCCAAAACGGGGTTAAACACAGACTGCGAAATTAGCAGTTGTCCAGTTGTCTGAGACATGTAATTATTGATTTGGACAAGTTACTTCTGCAGTAATTATATTATGTATACTATGGTAAAGAGAGTATATGAAAGCCATTCAATAATTTTGGTGATTCCGGCAAGTAGTTACAAATCCCTAAATTCACAGGCTGTAAACAAAATCTAAGTGCAATGCCTTGATCTAATAATCTAGAACAATGAGTACCGGTGTAGCTGAGTACATGGTTTGACTTGTTCAGTGCAAGTTATTTGTTTACATTCCATGCAACAACAACAGGTTGCGTCATCAATTATGTCACATCATTTGCTACATTTTGTAGCATGCGTCATCAATTATGTCACATCGTTCGCTACATTTTGTAGGCATGCGTCATCAATTATGTCACATCGTTTGCCACATTTTGTAGGCATGCGTCATCAATTATGTCACATCATTGGCTACATTTTGTAGCATGCGTCATCAATTATGTCGCATTGTTTGCCACATTTTGTAGGCATGCGTCATCAATTATGTCACATCATTGGCTACATTTTGTAGGCATGCGTCATCAATTATGTCACATCATTGGCTACATTTTGTAGGCATTCGTCATCAATTATGTCACATCATTGGCTACATTTTGTAGCATGCGTCATCAATTATGTCGCATCGTTTGCCACATTTTGTAGGCATGCGTCATCAATTATGTCGCATCGTTTGCCACATTTTGTAGGCATTCGTCATCAATTATGTCACATCATTGGCTACATTTTGTAGCATGCGTCATCAATTATGTCGCATCGTTTGCCACATTTTGTAGGCATGCGTCATCAATTATGTCACATCATTGGCTACATTTTGTAGGCATGCGTCATCAATTATGTCACATCATTGGCTACATTTTGTAGCATGCGTCATCAATTATGTCGCATCGTTTGCTACATTTTGTAGGCATGCGTCATCAATTATGTCACATGTTTGCTACATTTTGTAGGCATGCGTCATCAATTATGTCACATGTTTGCTACATTTTGTGGCATCTGCCAAATTGTTTTTTATTGTATTTCTAACAGGTGTATGTCGTATATCTGGTCACGAGAACTGTGTCAATCCAATACCACGGATTTCTGGTCACGAAAACTGTGTCAATCCAATACCACGGATTTCTGGTCACGAGAACTGTGTCAATCCAATACCACGGATTTCTGGTCACGAGAACTGTGTCAATCCAATACCACGGATTTACGGATATTGGTTTCAGCATGCAGCAGGACTAGGTGTTTGCTAGTCTATATATTTTGTTTATATTTTGCCCTATGTAATAATTTAAATAGAATAAATCTGTAAACTCGAATGATATTTCTGCCATACAAGGGCAGGTTGCAAGCAGTATGTACATAATAAACGTTACCACGTAAATATGAGGTGCCAGTATATATGTAACATCATTAAGGAGTAAAAGTAACATATCTAAATTGCATTTTCTTAACAAAATTAAAAAAAATTTCAAAGAATTGTTTAATCCTAAATGTGCTGAGTTCATTGATTAAAATGCCTATGCTTGGTACTTTTAGAATGTCCATTAACTATCACCTCCCTATCGGCCATTTTTTGTCCATTTTTTTTGCTATGGGAACCGTTCTGTTTTGACAAATCTGAGGTAACTCCGTTAGTTGAATCAGTTTTCTTAGCAGCAGCTGTGTTCCTACTATTCTTGTTCTTTATGTAGGACTGGATGTAGAAATTCCCGAACAGACACACCATGACGATCATATAATTCATCAGGAGATACTGCCCCCAGAGTGGGAAATCACACCCACTCACGTATGTATTCAACGAATGAGCAAATGTAATAACAAACTGGATCTGAAAATAAGTAAAATAAAAAAGTAAAATTAGTCATAGTGCATACAGTGCAACCTCTCCAGAGTGGCCCTCCAAAAAACAACAACCTCTCCAGATCAGCCCTCCAAAAAACCAACAACCTCTCCAGAGGGACCCTCTCCAAAGCAACAACCTCTCCAGAGTGGCCCTCTAAAAACCAACAACCTCTCCAGAGGGACCCTCTCCAAAGCAACAACCTCTCCAGAGCAGCCCTCCAAAACACAATAACCTCTCCAGATCAGCCCTCCAAAAAACCAACAACCTCTCCAGAGGGACCCTCTCCAAAGCAACAACCTCTCCAGAGTGGCCCTCTAAAAACCAACAACCTCTCCAGAGGGACCCTCTCCAAAGCAACAACCTCTCCAGAGCAGCCCTCCAAAACACAATAACCTCTCCAGAGTGGCCCTCCAAAAACCAACAACCTCTCCAGAGGGACCCTCTCCAAAGCAACAACCTCTCCAGAGCAGCCCTCCAAAACACAATAACCTCTCCAGATCAGCCCTCCAAAACACAATAACCTCTCCAGATCAGCCCTCCAAAACACAATAACCTCTCCAGATCAGCCCTCCAAAACACAATAACCTCTCCAGATCAGCCCTCCAAAACACAATAACCTCTCCAGAGTGGCCCTCCAAAACACAATAACCTCTCCAGATCAGCCCTCCAAAACACAATAACCTCTCCAGATCAGCCCTCCAAAACACAATAACCTCTCCAGATCAGCCCTCCAAAACACAATAACCTCTCCAGAGCAGCCCTCCAAAACACAATAACCTCTCCAGAGCAGCCCTCCAAAACACAATAACCTCTCCAGATCAGCCCTCCAAAACACAATAACCACTCCAGATCAGCCCTCCAAAACACAATAACCTCTCCAGATCAGCCCTCCAAAACACAATAACCTCTCCAGAGTGGCACTCCAAAACACAATAACCTCTCCAGATCAGCCCTCCAAAACACAAGGACTTCTCCAGAGTGGCCCTCCAAAACACAAGGAGTGGCCCTCCAAAAAGCAACAACCTCTCAATAGCTGCCCTCCAAAAAACAACAACCTCTCCAGAGTGGCCCTCCAAAAAAGCAACAACATATTTTAAGGAACATCATCATTTGTTCCTGAAGAAACAATTTATTATAAATTTAATCTTTCAAGAAAAACAACCTCTGTACAACAACCAAACTTTGCATTTCCGAAAGGGTGTTGCTCTAGAAAAGTAATACTGCATTTATAAGTACGTAAATAGTTTCAAGATAAACAAATAAAGTAATTAACAGATACCTAGACAACTTACTTAACTCAGAGATATAAATAGACAAGTATTTTTTATATTTTTGCTTAACCTTTGCAGTTATTAATCATCGAAAATCTCATAGTTCAAAACAGGTCAATATTAGTTTTTAATTGAAACATACAGAATCCTGTTCGGGCCACGTTAAATTTCGCATGTCTAACATGTGAACAGGCGATAATTATCGCGTCGGAGGCGATAATTATCGCCTCTTCTCATGGAGAGAGACACTTGTACTAGCGAAATTTAACACCTTCGCGAAAGTTTTCGGGCAATAATTATCGTCTTAATTTTCGCATGTATGTCTCAATTTTGGACAAGCGAAATTTAAGGACATGCGAAATTTAACGTTAAATTTCTCGTGTTTTTAGTCCTAGGATACAATTGCTGAGCAAGTAGGACTATTTACCTGGGTAGGATCATTTTGACGGACTGATGATGCTGCATGTCGGAGCCGATCATGGGTAGGGCTAATTTCAAACCATTAGAATGTGTGCATATAAAATCGTGTAAAACACGGATAGATAAAGAAAGAACAAATATTTCTGCGGGGTATTATCGCTGTTCATGTAGTCACTTTTGGCAAAATCTGCCTGTTAACGGGGTGTGTATTAAACTTAGCTATAATCGGTCACCTGGTCATGTGACTAGTGATAATCCGTCACCTTACCACGTGATCTGACGGACTTTTTCTTATATGAGAGCCACCGGTTGCAATTCCGTGCCCGGGGTGAGGTTTTCCTAATCTAAATGAGCTGGTGGTTGATCGGTTATTTATTTCGACTTACCTGCGTCTACACGACGTCTATCGAGATGTCTGACGTCGTTGTTTATCATGAAGTCACGGAACGAACGTGACGTTGCGCGCTGGTTAATGAAAGAGTGACAATATACTCCCAAGTTTGATCCCCTTACTGAGCAGATTAAGCGACTGGCACTAACCTATTATTCTCTATTTATTGAATGGCACTTGGCATTTATCAACCACCAATTCATTATAATGTATGGGTTCAAAAAGGGTTTAAACGTTCAAAACCTTAGTATATACGGGCATAGATGAGCTATACTTCCCATCACTTTGAATACACGGGTCTATTCCTACAATTGTTCAACTATCCATCTTCGATAGTTGAATTTATATAACATATATACCAACTGTCCAATGTAGCTGTCCATTGTGAATGTCCATTATGGCTGTCCATTCCTACAATTGTTTGATAGTCATGTCTGTATTTATATCACAAATAATCAACTGTCCAATGTAGCTGTCCTTTATGAATGTCAATCCTAGCTGTCTATTCCTATAATTGTACAACAGTCCTGCTATAACAGTTGCATTTATATAACAAATATACAACTGTCCAATGTAGCTGTCCATTCTAAAAGTCTATTCTGACTGTCCATTCCTATAATTGTTAGATAGTCATGTCTGTATTTGTATCACAAATACACCAACTGTCCAATGTAGCTGTCCTTTTTGAATGTCCATTCTGGCTGCCCATTTCTAAAATTGTTTGATAGTCATGTCTGTAATTAAATCACAAATATACCAACTGTCCAATGTAGCTGTTTATTCTGAATGTCCATTCTGGCTGTCCATTTCATTTATTGTTTTAAAGTCATGTCTGTATTTATCTCACAATTTTACCAACTGTCCAATGTAGCTGTCCATTCTGAATGTCCATTCTGGCTGTCCATTTCATTCATTGTTTGAAAGTCATGTCTGTATTTATCTCACAATTTTACCAACTGTCCAATGTAGCTGTCCATTCTGAATGTACAGGGTGTTAAAAAAGTTTGTTCTCAAAATTTAAATTCATATACAGTTTAATTTTAGCTATGTTCTCAGTAGACAACTTTAATGTCTTACTCTAATACCTTCATTTAATGTCAGTGAGATTAGAACAACGGTATACTCGTCTGGATTTCGACCTGGGAATTTTACAGTCTTCTTATGTCAGAAAAATAAAATATTGAAACTCAAACATTGAGAACGAACTTTTTTAACACCCTGTACATCCTAGCTGTCCATTCCTACAATAGGTCAACTGTGAATCTTTGATAGTTGCATTTACATCACAAATATACCAACTGTGCAATGTAGCTGTCCATTCAGCATGTCAATTCTGCGTGGCCATTTCTATAATTGTTTGATAGTCATGTCTATGTGAATATCATAATTATATCAACTGTCCAATGTAGCTGTCCATTCTGAATGTCCATCCTAGCTGTACATTCCTATAATTGTTCAACTCTCCATCATTTAAAGTGTCATTAATATCATAAATATACCAACTGTCCAATGTAGCTGTCCATCAAATGTCCATCCTGCCTGTCCTGGATACGAGGGTTGTTAAGATTGGAATGCAAGTGATGCTATATCTTACTTGTATCAATGAATAAAATAGGGAGCTGTATATCAAAGATCATTTTATTAGCTTTAAATGTGATGCCTCACATTTTAAAATCCGTCCAGTGTAGCTGTAACAATACGCAAATTAACACTGTCTACTCGTGTATACTAATGCTTAAATGATTATTTTTTTGGAAACTGGTATTTACAATTAGGCAAGTAGCTAAATGTGTTGGCACATCATTAGGAGCTATTCATACAATTATCAAGCATATTACAAAACTTAATACATATGCACATATGCCCTTGCAAAATAGTTAAAACCAGTTTCTAGCTAAAAAAAGTACAACGTTTGCGTATATAATGACCATAGACGACATACGGGTTCATTTTGTCACCATGCGACATATCCATAAACAAATATGTGCCAGCAAAGACAGAACAAAAGTATGCATTGCAAAACGCACACTGGGCGCCAGTAGAAATGTACACCTTTTTTCAAAATAAACCAAGTTTCTGCCATTAAATATTATGTATGAAATGGCCAATGGTTACTGCCAAGCTTAATAAACGTAAAGTCCTTCCGAAATTGAAGAAATACTCCGAAAATTGATGCCAAGCCAAATATTTGTAGGATGGCATGATATTGCAGATCAATGGGCCTGCACCTGCAACAGCCATTAACGCGACTTTCTATAGTTGTCATACAGTAAACCTCTCGAGTGGTCAAATAGTACAAACTCTATAGCGGTCATACAGTACAACGTCTATAGCGGTCACACAGTATAACCTCAATAGTTGTCATACAGTACAGCCTCTATTGTTGACATGCAGTACAACCTCTATTGTTGACATGCAGTACAACCTCTATTGTTGGCATGCAGTACAACCTCTATAGTTGTCATGCAGTACAACCTCCATAGTTGTCATGTAGTACAACCTCTATAGTTGTCATACAGTACAGCCTATATAGTTGTCATACAGTAAAACATCTAAAGTTGTCATACAGTACAGCCTATATAGTGGTCATACAATACAACCTCTATAGTGGTCAAACAGTACAGCCTATATAGTGGTCATACAGTACAGCCTATATAGTTGTAATACAGTACAACCTCTGTAGTTGACATGCAGTACAACCTCTATAGTTGACATGCAGTACAACCTCTATTGTTGACATGCAGTACAACCTCTATTGTTGACATGCAGTACAACCTCTATTGTTGACATGCAGTACAACCTCTATTGTTGACATGCAGTACAACCTCTATTGTTGACATGCAGTACAACCTCTATAGTTGACATGCAGTACAACCTCTATTGTTGACATGCAGTACAACCTCTATTGTTGACATGCAGTACAACCTCTATTGTTGACATGCAGTACAACCTCTATTGTTGACATGCAGTACAACCTCTATATATTGGTCATTCAGTCTGTCATTAAATGTAAATGGATCAGAGGCTTCATGTACGAAATTAATATAACATACAGTACAACCACTACATATAAGACCATCATGACAACTAAGAGAAAGTAGCCTGAACTTGGCACGTACATCTGCAGTCTGCACTCAGATCTGAAAATGTATTTTGCAGACCTATGTCTGCAGTCTGCACTTAGGTCTGCAAATGAAATATTTTGCAGACCCAGGTCTGCAGTCTGCACTCAGGTCTGCAAATGAAATATTTTGCAGACCTAGGTCTGCAGACTGCACTTAGGTCTGCAAATGTAGTATTTTGCAGACCTAGGTCTGCAGTCTGCACTCAGGTCTGCAAATGAAATATTTTGCAGACCCATAATTATCTGCAGTCTGCACTTAGGTCTGCAAATGTAGTATTTTGCAGACCCAGGTCTGCAGTCTGCACAAAGGTCTGCAAATGAAATATTTTGCAGACCTAGGTCTGCAGTCTGCACTCAGGTCTGCAAATGAAATTTTTTGTGGACCCAGGTCTGCAGTCTGCACTCAGGTCTGCAAATGAAATATTTTGCGGACCCAGGTCTGCAGTCTGCACTCAGGTCGGCAAATGTAATATTTTGCAGACCCAGGTCTGCAGTCTGCACTCAGGTCTGCAAATGAACAATTTTGCAGACAGAGCACCTAGATCTACACTCAGGTTTACAAATAAAATACTTTGTAGAACTAACACCTAGATCTAAAACCATGTCTGCAGATGAAAAATATCTACATACGGGTTTACAAATGATTTTGTTGTAGATCTATCATTTAGATCTACATCCTGGTAAATAAATGAAATACATCAACATCTAGGTTTGCTTATCAAATATATTGGATACCTAGTACCTACATCTACATCTAAATGATGTCTCTAAATGCAATATTTTGTATACCTACAAATGTAGCACCACGTCTACACCCCGGGTATACAGTCTGCAAATATTGTTGATCTAGGTCAATCAACATATTGGTCTGCTGTTTAAACTACATGTATACCCAATAGGCCAGTACCCTTTCTTAATTGTCTCAATGTGAACACAAAGAAAAAAAGAAAATAACAACAACTTCACTGCTCGGTCATTTCTAAAATTTAATATTGAATCACAAAGCATATAAGTACAATTTTTGTTTGAAACATTCATGTTTGAAACTTTTTATTGTTATTTCTTTTTTTTCTTGGAGAGCATTTTAAGCGTGTGTACAACCCTTTTTGAATGATATAATAATTGATGCGCAACGCGAGAAAAGGGCCCTTAAGCGACGTTATGTCATTTTGAGATAACGACGCAAACGTGAGCGCGCCGAATTCAGCGTACACGTGTCTCAACAGATGAATTACGCTTCATATAAGCGCATGTTTTCCCGACAATGTAAATGTTAATTTGTTGCCAAAATAGTTATGGAGCTGTTACAAAATTAACACATCGTCAGTGAGATGCATTTTCACAAAAAATCAATCCAAAGAAAGCCACAATTCATGACATTAAATTGATATTATTTGTTAGCTTCGATCATTTCTGCATTCGATGCACAGAACATTGACCGGAAACAAACGTATTTTTATCAGTTTTTTACCCGAATAAACTATTAAAACTCATGCGTATGGTAGCCTAAGTGTTTATTTCATAAAATTATTTAAGTTCCATTTTCGCAAAGTTCTATTCGTTATTTTCTGTAAATTATCGATTTGCTCAGTCCAAATCAATAAAAACTGCAACAAGATTCTGAGTTTAGAATTTGTCTGAGTTTTTCAAGTCAAGTAATCAAGTTTACAAAGTATTATTATCCAAATAAAAGGTAAAACGTCACTGGACAGAGCAATACTTTTTATTTTACGAATTAATTTTAATCTGTGTAGAAAAGACATTGGGGCAAGTAATCAATCCGGCTTAAGATGTACGAATTACTAAAATTACGAATACTACAGTATTGTCTTTATTTATTATAATACAGATGTTGATGAGATAGAATAAATGTGTGTAAATTGTCAATATGTTTACCATAATGATATATAATTAAATAGCATTTTTATACTAAAAACAGTATATTCAGGAATAGAGTTGATGTCTCGGCTATACGGATGCCGCTTAGCGATGACCTCACAACTGAGAACAGCCGTCATAGGAGGTAGATTAATCCGGTGTGTTTTCCTGACGTGGTGTAATGTGTCGGCAAAGTTTGTCTGTTGGGCATTGTGGCATTTCACTGATCTTTTTTTTCGTTCGACTGACACAGTCGACATAGTGCGTGGCCATTCGGTTTTATCCCTGCCAAATTGGTCAATGATCCCCCGGCTTCGAGAGAATCATTGATTTCATTCTAAATGACAACCATCAAGTCTTAGTGTTTATTTATTGATTTCTTCATTTGTTTGAATTATGCGTTTGTAAGTGTTGTGAATTTATTATACTGTAAAACGAATATAAGTACATGTATATGGCATCTATGTACATGTGTTAACATAGAACCTAGTATTATTATTATTAAATTATGTCTAACCATCAATAAATTTAGGTACCAGGTTGTAGACACTTTTCTCTGATGAATGCGTACAACCAAATGATTTATTAATCATGATTTTAACATTAGTTTGTCTGAACTTTGTTGCTGGCGGACAGGAGTTAATAACTTATAACATATACATATACGATCGCCCTGAATAAATTAAATATAAAGATTAATGAAATTCAATAAAGTTCTTATTGTCCTCATTTGCTGTGTTAATTTAGGGATGCGTGGTGCATACCTAATATTCCTATCCTGTTATATCCATGCAGTCAACTGCCTTCCGAGCTTAGAAGGGAAAACTCTTCAAACAGTGATAAGTGCATAAATTAGAATAAATTGGTATATTTTTTGTACATTTCTGGCGGGTTACCCAGCTATCAGTATAATCTCCAAATTGAAATAAATTATTATTATTGCATCTTCATCCTCCTTTGTTGTATTTGGCGTGAGTGTATACTTTGGTGTATAATCCAATTATAGATAACTTTCACGTAATTCTTTCAAAGCTTAAACAATTATCACACAGGGTTTAACTTGGCATGATTATTAATCCGCATAGATCGAAAGGATTAATCATTCAGTTTAATTTAAATCATTTACATAATATTAATATTTATCGCCCCACACATATCACATAGGTTTTATCACATTTCTTAAATTTAATTTCATAAACATCATAATTTTAATAAATTTAATACGATATAAAATGTACAGTACCGGTATTTGAATAAACTTGTTAAAGTTGTCTTTGTAGATGAACTGCGTACGTATGCTTATTTCTGAATAAATATGTGCTAACTTTGGTATTTGAGATCGGATCATCATTAAGGTAATGTTGGTCGTTAATATGCTGCTTTCTGTTACTTGGGATAACTTTCAACGCCTCTGTTTTCTTCGGCTGTAAAGTATACAGTTCACAACTGGAGAAGCCTTCTGCCATACTAATGAGTATTTCAGTATCTGAGTTCGAGATTGAATTAAGAGTTATGTCGACACTTATTTCTATCAAGTTAAATTCATAACTTTAATTGCTCAAGTTAAATTCATAACTTTAATTGCAGATACAAATCAAGCCCGGTATATTCAACATTCCCGTATTAAAACATACCGTGTCCAGTCTGGATTCGCAATCATGTGTTATGTAATATCAAAGATCACCCATTTATATGCAAGGTGCCCATCGGCAGTCTATTGGATGAATGAACAGTAAAACCTTTCACCAATTGCTCGCTGGTGGGCACCCTTGTATATGAATAACCCTGTATACAAGCATGGTCTCTCATAATGTGCCCACCGGTAGTCTACTGGACGAATGATCATTAAAAACCTTTCGTTCACCAATGGCTCGCTGGTGGACACATTTGCATATGAATAACCCTGTATTGCGTAAATTAACTTCACACTGCAACTTTAAATTGTTATAAAACAAATCCATGTATGTAACAAATGACATCACTAAACAGAAAAGCATTATTGCCTAAGGGTACAGATATAGATAAGATATGCTTTATTGCAGGCTATATAATCCGATCATTTGAATTGGCCGTCATGCTGTGCGCAGATAATTAGCAGCTAACGAACTTTACCGAAAGGATATGCACTATTTAAGTAATGATTACATTCAACGTTAAATATAGGTTTATCCGACGCCGATTGGCAGCCATTTTTTGAGTGCGTCCTATTATCCAAGTACTTAAGAATAAATCCAAAGAGAATCACTTTTTCGCATTTGAGGGCCTTTTATAATTATTATTACCTAATTACCATATGACGTCACTAAGCCCAGTTTCCTGGAGAACGGCTTAATTATAATTAATTGTTTTGAATGTTTTGTTTCCATGACAACCATATATCGAGTGAAACTCTTATATTTACTAATGAGTTAAGCTCTTTTCCTTTTTCGATTTGAATTGCAGTGTAAATAATTATATACAAAAGCATATTTTCTGTGTGCCATGTACGAAGATAATTTCCTGGTTTGAGGCTTGTTGCTATAGTAACTCAAAATGCCAAATATGTGACCCTTTCATTTGTACAACTAGCTTAATCGATATCACCTTCTATAAGATAAAAAGTAAGCGGTGATGTACGTAAAACAAACTTAAAATAATCATTAATGTATAATGCATGTAATGCGAATTATTTACTGTATTTTTTTTATCATTTCCTGAAAAGAGCATTTTTAAATCTCCATAGCCACCAAACGGAACATGGTAAAGCCATAAATGATACATTTTTCAAACGAGGAAAGATCTAATAGTTACTTTTAATGAAAAAAAACACAAATCGAAAAGTTTGACCTTAAGGGCCTTTTTCTCGCGTTGCGCATTATATTGTTCACATACTAGTAATTTAGTTTTTCTGATTGTATTAATTCAAATATTGTCACTGACTTCTAAATTACCAAAACAAATTGACAACCGTTATTCCATTGGCGGTAGTACTAAAATGCGAAAACAGAAAACATATTTTCGTGAAAAGGGTAAATAGCGAAAAAAATGTACATTTCCAACAGTGATACAATCATGCAAATTGGCACATGTGTATATTGTGAGTACTTAAACAAATGGATAGCATTTTCCTTCATATCATATAATGGATTCCTCCGTAGTGTAAGGGATAGTATCCCCGCCTGCGAATCTGAGGCCCTGGGTTCGATCCCAGGTTGGAGAGCTTCAGATATTTAGGATGTGTACTGGTAAGAAACACAGGCAATTAGCCTTGCCGTCCTGAAAACTAGCCGGTGGCTATCTATAAAAGGGACGTAAAACATGATATCCGGTGAATATAGTGGCCATTTAAAATAAATATTCCCTCTTTTGTTTCATGAATTTACTGGGAATTACGAACACTTCTTTACTGTAATATATTTATTAATATTGCATTATGTACATATATAACATTGGTGCAAAAACACTGTATAATGTATCGTAACTTATCTAGTCACTGAGCTGGTTTTCAAATTATACAAAACCCGCATTTTTTTTATTTTCTCGGGGTAACAAGACATCATCTCAAACATAACGTTTCCACACAGTTTTACTACATTTATGATGATTTGGAATATTATACAACTGTCTTTGTACAAAATTACATCGATCCTGGATTCATTACATAACTTACGTCAATATTACTATACCAGGAGACCATTTTTTTCTTTTTTAATAAAATGAAAATTGTGGTAAAAAACAGAGATAAATAGAGAATAATAGGTTAGTGCCGTGGATAAAAAAGTTTATCTGGCAAGGCGGAGGAATTTATCGGGTGAGCCGTAGGCGAATCCGATAATTTCCGTAGCCGAGCCGGATAAACTTTTACTTCATTCACGGCACTAACCTATTATTCTATTTATCCAGTAGCTTAATCTGCTCAGTAAGGGGATCAAACTCGGGACTAAGCGCACAACGTCACGTTCGTTCCGTGACTTCATGATAAACAACGACGTCAGACATCTCGATAGACGTCGTGTAGACGCAGGTAAGTCGAAGAAAATAACCGATCAGCCACCAGCTCATTTAGAATAGGAAAACCTCACCCTCGGGCATGGAATTGCAACCGGTGACTCTCATATAAGAAGAAGTCCGTCAGATCACGTGGTAAGGTGACGGAATGACCAGGTGACCGATTATCGCTAAGTTTATCAGGCACCCCGTTAACAGGCAGATTTTGCCGGAAGTGACTGGATAAACGCTATTTTCTCATAGGCCGTAATGTTAAATAAATGACGTTACGTCGCCGTTGAATATAGTGAACGGCGTCGGTAATTTTGACGTTTTTGACGTCGTTTTGTTACCATTACGGCCTATGGGATATTCACATGTTTATCCAACAGGTTGATTTTTGCGATAATTTGTTGAAAGTTTGTGTCATTTGGATACTTATACATAACCCAGTCCATTCTACATGAAATGCAGGAAATAAGTTAATATGTTTCTGATATAAATACGTGGATAATACCAACCTTTTGTAAAATATGTGATTTAAAGGTTGTAGTTATCCACGAACCTATTTTTGGAATGTTCTGTCCAACTGTTGTTTATTAGTCTAATTATTATCAGAATCATATGAATGTATGCCTTGTATTTCGTGTAGAATAGATTGGGATAAGTATAAAATTATACAAACTTTTAATGAATTATCATACAAGATTGTTTACAGTAACTACAAAAAACAACCTTTTCGCGAAATATGTGAATAGTCATACTGATGTTATACACCATCATTTTAGTACTGAACACTTAGTGGTAACTCGGCTAATATATTGATAAGACACAACATTGTTTTGAAAGCAAACCCATCAGTGCTAACATATGAAATACGGATTTTCCAAAATACCCACATCAATTTGTATTTCTCAAAAACAGATCCAACTAATGTAATGATTTCTTCAAAATTTCAACTTATATCATCGGATATCATTTATACTTGTACTTTTTGGTGAAAATGCATACCAGTATAAATGTAAATCTCGCACCAAAAAGTATGAGGTTCCAGATGTTACCATAAATTTTTCAACGTTTTATTCGTGACCAATTTCAAAGTTCTGTATCTCCGGTGCACCAAGTACTATCAATCATACTATCGTAACATATTATACATGTCCTGTACCATGTGTCAATATATGTACTCAATACCATTCAAAGTCTTCAAACTTGGCAATATATAGCATGAGTAGGGGCCCAAATCTCGTCGAAACTCGTAGGGAGGCTTGCCAAACGAGCTTTCAACCCATCGTACCAGAGGAACTGGTCATCATATCGAACGATGGAACAATAGTGACCAGGTATGTACATTGATATCCCGGCGATGGCATATATGTGACCATCTAGGGTAACCTCGAGTGATATTGTTAATATTACATTTGCAGACCTAAGTGCAGACTGCAGACCTGGGTCTGCAGAATATTTCATTTGCAGACCTGAGTGCAGACTGCAGACCTAGGTCTGCAAAATATTTCATTTGCAGACCTGAGTGCAGACTGCAGACCTGGGTCTGCAAAATATTTCATTTGCAGACCTGTGTGCCGACTGCAGACCTGGGTCTGCAAAATACTTCATTTGCAGACCTAAGTGCAGACTGGAAACCTAGGTCTGCAAAACATTACATTTGCAGACCTGAGTGCAGACTGCAGACCTGCGTCTGCAAAATATTTCATTTGCAGACCTGAGTGCAGACTGCAGACCTGGGTCTGCAAAATATTTCTTTTGCAGACCTAAGTGCAGACTGCAGACCTGTGTCTGCAAAATATTTTATTTGCAGACCTAAGTGCAGACTGCAGACATAGGTCTGCAACCTATTTCATTTACAGACCTGAGTGCAGACTGCAGACCTGGGTCTGCAAAATATTTCATTTGCAGACCTGAGTGCAGACTGCAGACCTGGGTCTGCAAAATATTTCATTTGCAGACCTGTGTGCAGACTGCAGATGTACGTGCCAAGTTCACGCTACTTAAAGAGAATGAACATACAGAGGTTGTACTGTGAGACCACTTTATGCGTTGTTATGTAAGACCACTGTAGATGTGTACTGTATGGCCATTATAGAGGTTGTACTGTATGACCAATATTTAGAGGTGCTACTGTATGACCACTACAGGGATTGTGCTGTATGACCACTATAGAGGTTGCAATGTATGACCAATATATAGAGGTTGTATTGTATGACCACTAAATGGGTTTTACTGTATGGTCACTACAAGGGGTGTACTTTATGACCACTGGCGGGGGTTATACTGTATGACCAATATATAGAGGTTGTACTGTATGACCAATACAGGGGTTGTACTGTATGAACACTACAGGAGTTGTACTGTATGACCACAACAGAGGTTGTACTGTATGCACACTACAGGGGTTGTACTGTATGACCACAACATAGGTTGTACTGTATGAACACTACGGGAGTTGTACTGTATGACCACTACAGGAGTTGTACTGTATGACCACTACGGGAGTTGTACTGTATGAACACTACAAGGGTTGTACTGTATGGACACTACATGGGTTGTACTGTTCGAACAATACGGGAGTTGTACTGTATGACCACTACAGGAGTTGTACTGTATGACCACTACGGGAGTTGTACTGTATGACCACTACGGGAGTTGTACTGTATGAACACTACAGGGGTTGTACTGTATGACCACTACAGGAGTTGTACTGTACGACCACTACAGGAGTTGTACTTTATGACCACTACAGGAGTTGTACCGTATGACCACTACAGGAGTTGTACTGTATGAACACTACAGGGGTTGTACTGTATGACCACGACAGAGGTTGTACTGTATGAACACTACGGGAGTTGTACTGTATGAACACTACGGGAGTTGTACTGTATGAACACTACGGGAGTTGTACTGTATGACCACAACAGAGGTTGTACTGTATGAACACTACGGGATTTGTAGTGTATGACCACTACAGGAGTTGTACTGTATGAACACTACGGGAGTTGTACTGTATGACCACTACAGGAGTTGTACTGTATGAACACTTCGGGAGTTGTACTGTATGAACACAACTGGGGTTGTACTGTATGAACACTACGGGAGTTGTACTGTATGACCACTACAGGAGTTGTACTGTATGAACACTACGGGAGTTGTACTGTATGACCACTACAGGAATTGTACTGTATGAACACTACGGGAGTTGTACTGTATGAACACAACTAGGTTTGTACTGTATGACCACAACAGAGGTTGTACTGTATAAACACTACGGGAGTTGTACTGTATGAACACTACAGGAGTTGTACTGTATGACCACAACAGAGGTTGTACTGTATGACCACAACAGAGGTTGTACTGTATGAACACTACGGGAGTTGTACTGTATGACCCCTACATGAGTTGTACTGTATGAGCACTACGGGAGTTGTACTGTATGAACACTACAGGGGTTGTACTGTATGAACACTACGTTTGTTGTACTGTATGACCACTACGGGAGTTGTACTGTATGAACACAACTGGGGTTGTACTGTATGACCACAACAGAGGTTGTAGTGTATGAACACTACGGGAGTTGTACTGTATGAACACTACAGGAGTTGTACTGTATGACCACAACAGAGGTTGTACTGTATGAACACTACGGGAGTTGTACTGTAGGGCCACTACAGGAGTTGTACTGTATGAACACTACGGGAGTTGTACTGTATGACCACTACAGGAGTTGTACTGTATGAACACTACGGGAGTTGTACTGTATGACCACTACAGGAATTGTACTGTATGAACACTACGGGAGTTGTACTGTATGAACACAACTAGGGTTGTACTGTATGACCACAACAGAGGTTGTACTGTATAAACACTACGGGAGTTGTACTGTATGAACACTACAGGAGTTGTACTGTATGACCACAACAGAGGTTGTACTGTATGAACACTACGGGAGTTGTACTGTATGACCCCTACATGAGTTGTACTGTATGAGCACTACGGGAGTTGTACTGTATGAACACTACAGGGGATGTACTGTATGAACACTACGTTTGTTGTACTGTATGACCACTACGGGAGTTGTACTGTATGAACACAACTGGGGTTGTACTGTATGACCACAACAGAGGTTGTAGTGTATGAACACTACGGGAGTTGTACTGTATGAACACTACAGGAGTTGTACTGTATGACCACAACAGAGGTTGTACTGTATGACCACAACAGAGGTTGTACTGTATGAACACTACGGGAGTTGTACTGTAGGGCCACTACAGGAGTTGTACTGTATGAACACTACGGGAGTTGTACTGTATGAACACTACAGGGGTTGTACTGTATTAACACTACGTTTGTTGTACTGTATGACCACTACGGGAATTGTACTGTATGAACACAACTGGGGTTGTACTGTATGAACACTACGGGAGTTGTACTGTATGAACACTACGGGAGTTTTACTGTATGAACACTACGGGAGCTGTACTGTATGACCACAACAGAGGTTGTACTGTATGAACACTACGTGAGTTGTACTGTATGAACACTACAGAGGTTGTACTGTATGAACACTACAGAGGTTGTACTGTATGAACACTACGGGAATTGTACTGTATGACCACAACAGGGATTGTACTGTATGACCACAACAGAGGTTGTACTGTATGAACACTACGGGAGTTGTACTGTATGAACACTACGGGAGTTTTACTGTATGAACACTACGGGAGCTGTACTGTATGACCACAACAGAGGTTGTACTGTATGACCACTACAGAGGTTGTACTGTATGAACACTACGGGAGTTGTTTTGTATGGCCATTACAGGGGTCCTACTGTATGCCCACTGTAGAGGTTGGACTGTATGACTACTGTAGAGGCTGTACTGTATGGCCACTATAGATGTTGTAATGTATGACCAATATAGAGGTTGTACTGTATGACCACTACAAGGGTTGTACGGTATGCCCACTGTAGAGGTTGGGCTGTATGACCACTGTAGAGGCTCTACTGTATGGCCACTATATATTTTGTAATGTATGACAACTTTAGAGGTTGTACTGTGTGGCCACTAAAGTTGTTGTAATGTATGACAACTATAGAGGTTGTACTGTATGACAACTATAGTTGTTGTTATGTATGACCACTGTAGAGGCTCTACTGTATGGCCACTATATATTTTGTAATGTATGACAACTTTAGAGGTTGTACTGTGTGGCCACTAAAGTTGTTGTAATGTATGACAACTATAGAGGTTGTACTGTATGACAACTATAGTTGTTGTAATGTATGACAACTATAGTTGTTGTAATGTATGACAACTTTAGAGGTTTTACTGTGTGGCCACTAAAGTTGTTGTAATGTATGACAACTATAGAGGTTGTACTGTATGACAACTATAGTTGTTGTTATGTATGACCACTGTAGAGGTTGTACTGAGTGGCCACTATAGTTGTTGTAATGTATGACAACTTTAAAGGTTGTTATGTGTGACGATTAAAGAGGTTGTACTGTATGACAGCTATAGAGGTTGTACTGCATGGCAACTATATAGGTTGTGACGTGTGACAAATATAAAGTGATTGTACTGCATGACCACTACAGGAGTTGTACTGTATGACCACTACAAGGGTTGTACTATAAGACTAATATATAGAGGTTGTACTGTATGACAGCTATAAAGGTTGTACTGTATGGCCACTATAGATGTTGTAATGTATGACCACTAAAAGGGTTGTACTTTAGACTAATATATAGATGTTGTACTGTATGACTAATATATATTGTTGTATTGTGTGACAACTTTTGAGGTTGTACTGTGTGACCGCTATGAGTTTGTACTGTTTGGCCACAATAGACGTTGTACTGTATGACAACTATAGAGTCTTACTGTATAACCACTACAGAGGCTGTACTGTATGGTCACTATAGAGGATGTATTGTATGACAACTATAAAGGCTAACTGTATGACACATATAGAGGCTGTACAGTATGCCCGCTATAGAGGTTGTACATTATGACCGCTATAAAGGTTGTACTGTATGACAACTATAGAGGTTGTCTTATGACCAGTAGAGGGGTTGTATTGTATGACCGCTATAGAGGTGGTACCGTATGACAAATATAGAGGCTTACTGTATGACTACTATAGGGGCTGCACTGTATGGCCACTATAGAGGTTATAATGTATGACTACTACATGTGTTGTACTGTCTGACTAGATTGGACGTATGTCCCATATAGGAACCCATGCATTCTACTAGATTGGACGTATGTCCCATATAGGAACCCATGCATTCTACTAGATTGGACGTATGTCCCATATAGGAACCCATGCATTCTACTAGATTGGACGTATGTCCCATATAGGAACCCATGCATTCTACTAGATTGGACGTATGTCCCATATAGGAACCCATGCATTCTACTAGATTGGACGTATGTCCCATATAGGAACCCATGCATTCTACTAGATTGGACGTATGTCCCATATAGGAACCCATGCATTCTACTAGATTGGATGTATGTCCCATATAGGAACCCATGCATTCTAGTAGATTGGACGTATGTCCCATATAGGAACCCATGCATTCTACTAGATTGGACGTATGTCCCATGTAGAAACCCATGCATTCTACTGGATTGGACGTATGTCCCATATAGGAACCCATGTAATCTACTGGATTGGAAAGTATAACCCGTGTAGGAACCCATGTATACTAACAGATTGGACGTATAAACCATGTATGAACCCGTACATTCTAATCGATGGGGGCGAATAACCTATTTAGGTACACGTGTATGCTAAGTGATTGGACGTATAAACCATGTAGGAGCCCATGTATTCTAGTGGATTGGACGTACAAATCATGTAGAAACCCATGTAGTCTAATAGATTGGCCGTATAAACCATTTTTGAACCAAACATTCTTAGGGATTTGTTATTTAACCAAGGTATGAACCCTGCTATATGCCTTTCATCAGAGACAATACGACCCGCAGATTTGTTTATTATCCGTTAGTTATACGATTCTCATCCACACATTCTAATAGTTCAGAGTTTTTAATAAATTGTAATCGTTTGCATTTAGCCTTATACCCATTTTGCCGGTGTAAGAAGGTAACCGGTGTTAACGTTACACCGGGTACACTGATACCACGTGTTATAAGCCCGCCAAAATTATAAGGGCGAAAATTAACGTTAAATTTCGCATGTCCTTAAATTTCGCTTGTCCATATTCCGTGAAAATTGAGACATACGTGCGAAAATTAAGACGATAATTATCGCCCCAAAACTTTCGCGAAGGTGTTAAATTTCGCTAGTACAAGTGTCTCTGTCCATAAGAAGAGGCGATAATTATCGCCTTCGACGCGATAATTATCGCCTGTTCACATATTAGACAAGCGAAATCGAATGTGGCCCGAACAGGATTCCGTAGAAACAAGAGTTAGGCAACTTAGTTCACTTAATGGAAATCTGATGTAAATTTTATATACACACACTGGTTGTTAAGACATAGAATACATAGACTAGTAAATTGATACTTTAACCAAGAAAAGTCTAAGTGAAAAAAGAGCATCAGTTTAATAAACAATTTGTTAATAAGAACAAAGTTTATTTTTGAGTCCAGTCTCACATGGAATTAAACATAAAGACACATGACCATATTTAAGCAGAGATTTAGCTCAGATTGAGATACTGTGTGAGATCAGGGCCTGGGTACGAGATTCAGCTCGGATTGAGATACTTTGTGAGATCAGGGTCTGGGTACGAGATTTAGCTCAGATTGAGATACTTTGTGAGATCAGGGCCTGGATATGAGAGTTAGCTCAGATTGAGATACTGTGTGAGATCAGGGCCTGGGTACCAGATTTAGCTCAGATTCAGATACTGTGTGAGATCAGGGCCTGGATACGAGATTTAGCTCAGATTAAGATACTGTGTGAGATCAGGGTCTGGGTACGAGATTTAGCTCAGATTGAGATACTGTGTGAGATCAGGGCCTGGGTACGAGATTTAGCTCAGATTGAGATACTTTGTGAGATCAGGGCCTGGGTACCAGATTTAGCTCAGATTGAGATACTGTGTGAGATCATGCCTGGGTACGAGATTTAGCTCAGATTGAGATACTGTGTGAGATCAGGGTCTGGGTACAAGATTTAGCTCAGATTGAGTTACTGTGTGAGATCAGGGCCTGGGTACGAGAGTTAGCTCAGATTGAAATACTGTGTGAGATCATGCCTGGGTACGAGATTTAGCTCAGATTGAGATACTTTGTGAGATCAGGGCCTGGATACGAGATTTAGCTCAGATTGAGATACTGTGTGAGATCAGGGTCTGGGTACAAGATTTAGCTCAGATTGAAATACTGTGTGAGATCAGGGTCTGGGTACAAGATTTAGCTGAGATTGAAATACTGTGTGAGATCAGGGTCTTGGTACAAGATTTAGCTGAGATTGAAATACTGTGTGAGATCAGGGTCTGGGTACAAGATTTAGCTCAGATTGAGATACTTTGTGAGATCAGGGCCTGGGTACGAGATTTAGCTCAGATTGAAATACTGTGTGAGATCAGGGCTTGGGTATGAGATTTACCCAGATTGAGATACTGTGTGAGATCAGGGCCTGGATACGAGATTTAGCTCAGATTGAGATACTGTGTGAGATCAGGGTCTGGGTACAAGATTTAGCTCAGATTGAAATACTGTGTGAGATCAGGGTCTGGGTACAAGATTTAGCTCAGATTGAAATGCTGTGTGAGATCATGCCTGGATACGAGATTTAGCTCAGATTGAGATACTGTGTGAGATCGGGTCTGGGTACGAGATTTAGCTCAGATTGATATACTTTGTGAGATCAGGGCATGGATACGAGATTAAGCTCAGATTGAGATACTTTGTGAGATCAGGGCATGGATACGAGATTAAGCTCAGATTGAGATACTGTGTGAGATCCGGTCTGGGTACTTACCAATTGAAATGAAGTGATGTATCTCTTCCACCATAGATGTTGTCTCAGAGACGGTATTACACATAAACCATAATATGAGTACATAACAACATGAACCAGACAATTCAAACATGCTCCAAACCAAGCTGAAAATATACAATCAATCAATCAATCAATCAATGGGCTAATTCATCAACCAATCAATCAATGGGCTAATTCATCAATCAATCAATCAATGGGCTAATTCATCAATCAATCAATCAATCGGCTAATTCATCAACCAATCAATCAATGGGCTAATTCATCAATCAATCAATCGGCTAATTCATCAACCAATCAATTAATCAACTAATTAATCAACCTATTAATCGAGCCAACAAAACATGTAAACTCAAAATGATCAGTTTCCAATGTGGCTGATCTAATTAATTAATGCATTATGAAGAATTATTAAAGCATGGCATAAATGCCTATCTCACTGATAAGCTATTTAAACCCTGGAAGTTCTAAGCCCCTAAGAAGTACAAATAGATACAGACTTATCCAGAGAAAATATATTTACTATACCAGTATTGCATGCATACTTCTATTATCTGCCCTTAATAGGCCAGGACGATTCAATAATTTTTTAATGACTTTTATTGAAGAAAATATTTGCGTTTTACAGCCGCTTGTTGAAACTTTCTCCAGCAGTTATTATCAGCTCTCACAAACAAGATGGCAATTACAATGAAATATGGGACATAGGCCTAATTAATGTAGGCTTCTCAGGTTATTGAGCAAAAGAATGTACAATTATTGTAGAACTTATACTGAAGATCAATCAATATAGCTAGCAAACATTCAGTTAAAACATCATACTAGAATTATTTTAAAACAGCTAGCCAACATTCAGTTAAAACATTATACTAGAATTGTTTCAACACAGCTAGCAAACATTCAGTTAAAACATTATACTAGAAATGTTTCAACACTGCTAGCCAACATTCAGTTAAAACATCATACTAGAATTGTTTTAAAACAGCTAGCCAACATTCAGTTAAAACATTATACTAGAATTGTATCAACACAGCTAGCAAACATTCAGTTAAAACATTATACTAGAATTGTTTCAACACAGCTAGCAAACATTCAGTTAAAACATTATACTAGAATTGTTTCAACACAGCTAGCCAACATTCAGTTGAAACATCATACTAGAATTGTTTTAAAACAGCTAGCCAACATTCAGTTAAAACATTATACTAGAATTGTATCAACACAGCTAGCAAACATTCAGTTAAAACATTATACTAGAATTGTTTCAACACAGCTAGCAAACATTCAGTTAAAACATTATACTAGAATTGTTTCAACACAGCTAGCCAACATTCAGTTGAAACATTACACTAGACCAGGCACAGAAACAGAATGTGAAGAAGACTGCCAGGTATTGCCTGACACAGTTAGGTAAACTTCAGAACTTTGAGTTACTTTGCGAGAATACCGTTTGGTAGTACTGAAATTATGACAGACAACAAGAGCAAAGGGCAATAACCCAGTGGAAATTAATCAGACAATCTTGCAGGGTTAGGGTAAACTTCAGAACTTTGAGTTACTTTGCGAGAATACCGTTTGGTAGTACTGAAATTATGACAGACAACAAGAGCAAAGGGCAATAACCCAGTGGAAATTAATCAGACAATCTTGCACTATTGATACATATGCTCAATTAAACTTGGTACTTATGTCTCTTACATGATGGTTGTTTTTTGGTGATGAAAATTAAGTGTTACAGTCAAATTTTCTTGCCTCTAACTACCTATGGATCAGGATAATAGTTTGAGGGCATCTAACCCTTTAAGGCATCAACCCATTTGAGGCATCTACCCCTTTAAGGCATCAACCCATTTGAGGCATCTACCCCTTTAAGGCATCAACCCATTTGAGGCATCTACCCCTTTAAGGCATCTACCCATTTGAGGCATCTACGATATATGAGTAAGTTTGAACTGATTGTCGGTACAAATGTACAAAACACACTCAATATTTTGTATTACATAATATGTATGTTAATATTGTACATGTATTGGGATATTTGATCAGGACATCATGCCATCATGAATATAGAAGATCAAGGCAGATTGCTTATCAACCATATTTTTTATATTAAACATGAGAACATGACAATGTTAAATGTTTTAACAGTCCAAAGTCGACTTGTGATCATGCCACTCTTATCTATCCTGTATAACCATGCGGGTATAAAAACAGTCACATAAATATCATGCTTTAATTCATCAATGCTACATTCCATAACAGGTCATTTTTTTTTGCAAGGTTCAAATTTTATCTGTGCATGACATTTCAATTGTGTGAAGTCAAATAAAGAACAAATCATGTATAAAGCGCATGACTATCTTTCATAAAAATTGTATAAAAAGATGAAAAAACTTCTATACATTGGACAATAACCACATTATACATCAGACAATAACCATATTATACATTGGACAATAACCACATTATACATTGGACAATAACCATATTATACATCGGACAATAACCACATTATACATTGGACAATAACTACATTATACATCGGACAATAACCATATTATACATTGGACAATAACCACATTATACATTGGACAATAACCACATTATACATTGGACAATAACCACATTATACATCAGACAATAACCACATTATACATTGGACAATAACCACATTTTAAATTGGACAATAACCACATTATACATTGGACAATAACCACATTTTAAATTGGACAATAACCATATTTTAAATTGGACAATAACCACATTATACATTGAACAATGACCACATTATACATTGGACAATAACCATATTTGACATCAGACAATAACCATATTATACATTGGACAATAACCATATTATACATTGGACAATAACCACATTATACATGGGACAATAACCACATTATACATCAGACAATAACCACATTATACATTGGACAATAAACACATTATACATCAGACAATAACCATTTTATACATTGGACAATAACCACATTTTAAATTGGACAATAACCACATTATACATCAGACAATAACCACATTTTAAATTGGACAATAACCACATTATACATCAGACAATAACCATATTTTACATCAGACAATAACCATATTATACATTGGACAATGACCATTTTATACATTGGACAATAACCACATTTTAAATTGGACAATGACCATTTTATACATTGGACAATAACCATATTATACATTGGACAATAACCACATTATACATCAGACAATAACCATATTATACATAGGACAATAACCACATTATACATCAGACAATAACCACATTATACATTGGACAATAACCACATTATACATTAGACAATAACCACATTTTAAATTGGACAATAACCACATAATACATTGAACAATAACCACATAATAACATTGGACAATAACCACATTATAACATTGGATAATAACCACATTATAACATTGGAGAATAACCACATTATAACATTGGATAATAACCACATTATAACATTGGACAAAACCACATAATACATTGGACAATAACCACATTATAACATTGGATAATAACCACATCATAACATTGGAGAATAACCACATTATAACATTTGATAATAACCACATTGTAACATTGGATAATAACCACATTATAACATTGGAGAATTACAAGGTCGTAGGTACAAAATCAATATTTTGAGAAAGCAAGAACAAACTGTCTGAAAACTACTCTTTACTTATGGAAAACAAGCTTTTTAAACTTCAGTTTGGTCAACATGACAACTTCCAATTTTCATGAAAATAGCTCATAAGAAGCGCCTTGAGATGCAGATTTCCAATATGCATGAGTCTTATAAGGTGGTAAGTAACACTTACGACCTTCTAATTTTAAGCCAGAGATTTACTTTAAATTGTTCTCATATTAAGTTCACAAGTCATGTAAGGTTCACATGGTAGGGTCACATTTAATCACAATGTGCAGAAACTTTTGCACCTAAGATTGGTACTTATCAATACTTTAATTAATTAGGTAAGGTCACAGGGATATAAATTTTTGTGTCCGACTTTCAACACGCGCATCCCGCTTGAAGACCTTGACACTGATAATACACGATGGATGTTGGAATGTAGGTTGCCAAAGTACAATTTAAATATTCCTAATACACGTTGTATGCGCTACTATATGGTGTGATTTCTGTCCTAGATTAAAAACATTGATGCACTTGTCTTCGTTTACAACGAGTTTGTTTATCATAAGATACTAGATTACAACTGACAATTGTTACCCATGAACGTTGCACCTTGATACATTAGTTAGCTAGGTGTAAAATATCTCCAAATAATACCGAAAACTTAATCAATATTTTCCAGTTGACATTAATTCATTATTTGTATAATGTAGAAAACTTTCTATGCATTATTGAAAGATGAGCGTTTGATGAAATAAGCACAGAGACGTGGCCTTGGTCCAGTAATCCAGTGGGTCAGTAGTCCAGGGCTAAGTGCACTGGATTTGTAACCTGATGAGTTTGATTCCCAGTCCCAGTTGTACTCAATATGTGCATCATGTTAGATAAAATCAAGGAAAAAACCTACAGTAGGTCCACAATATCATAGAATCTGAATCGATGGAATGAATATATGTGACAATCAAACTACTTGCATTAATTTTTCTCGAAGGGGTATACATTGGTGACCCCCCCACCGACCGACGGACAGACAGACGGACAGACAGACGGACAAGACGGACCGACTGACATGGGGGGGGCATAATAATAGGTATGTTCTATACTTACTTTGACCACCAGGAGTGAAGGTAGGGACCCACCACCAAATATTGAGCATAGTAGCATGATGAAACACGTGGAGAAATGTCACTTGGTTCCCTTTCTTCCGAAGAATCATCAAAACTGTATCCAATAATTCTATAGCTTTTGAAAAACCATAATACCATAAAACATTAGCTACCTGAAATATAGCATGAAATCATTAACATATGAGACATAAAATGTCTGAAGACAACTCAGTGGTAACACACTGGATTGTCAAATCAAGAGGTTGTGGGTTCAATCCATGGCATCGAAACTTGACATTTCCTGCTATATCTTACCATGTGGACTGCAAAGAACCTGGTGAAAGGTGCCAGGAAACTGTGTATCCGTGCTGTCTATTCGAAATAAGAGCTAGGCACACTTCAGCAGTGCCGAACATGCCTGTATCTAATGTCTCTCTCTCCCTTCAGGGCTTTCTCTCAGTCTGTCCCTCTGGTCAGATCATGCTGTATCTGCACCGGTAGAGGATGCACCTGCACCCTAGTTGCTGCAACACTCTATGTGAAGTGCCTATGAACGTGCATTCGCATGTTATTATAGGGCGCTATATAAATCTGGTATATATATCTTATTTTCTTTAATTTTATAAAATGACCACTGACAAAAATGTTAATAAAAGCTCCATTGATGACGATGTTGATACTAAAAGAAATTGGTCCATAGGACAAGAATGTCCCCATTTGCCATTTGCAACGACCATGTCAAGGGTCATAACTCAGCTAATGCTCGACGAATCTGATTAAAAATACATAGATGCATAACTGCATGTACTGATTAATATTCCAATGAAGTTTGACGACAGCTACTCGAATACTATACAAGTTATCAACAACACAAGCACATGGGCGTAGGAGCGTCTTCAACATTGGGGGGGCCAAACATTTGGGAGGGGGGGGGGGGCTAAAAAATTTTTTTTTGAGATATGTGGGGGTCACATTAAGTGTTAATAACCTATAGTGAATGTTTGTGTTTATAATCACTAAGGTAAGGTATATCTACTAAGTTGTTTCCGTGTCAAAATACCGGGTAATATTATTGAATCCTATCATAAACTAGTATTGTTGTTGCTGTTTATTATGTTGTTTATTTATTATGTTGTTGTTAATCTGTTTCTCTTTTTCAGTGGACCATATTGAAAATTAATATTACTGTCAAATATGTAATCCACAATAAATAAAGTCGTTATTATTATTATTGTAAGTGGGGGGTCCGGGGGCATGCTCCCCCCGGAAATTTTTAAAACATTGGATCAATCTGGTGCGTTCTGAGATAATTATTTGGTATTTAAAAAGACATGTTTCGTTACAAGATCAATCAAAATTAAGTCCTTATTTTGTAAATATTTTTTCTAAGTATTGCACAGATGCTCGAATTCTGAGAGTTAACTTAAGTGGCTTTAATAGTAAGGGAATTTAACATAGCAATGACAAAGTTTAAAAGCAATATAGGAGCTGGTGCAAACTTTATGTATTTCTGTAGTTCTTCAACAGTTACGTGATAACATATTTCATAGATTAAAATCATTTTGCGAGCGAAGCGAGCACGAAAATTAACATTTTATACTTTTTAACCAGGGATAAAAGGCAATTTACCTATTACAAGACTATTTTAGGCGGAAAATTATGAATATGGTGTGAATTATTGGGGGGGCCAAACGATATGTTGCCCCCCCCTGTCCTAACATTGGGGGGCCTGGCCCCCCCTGGCCCCCCCTTCTCCTACGCCCATGAAGCAAAGTATAATAAGTTAAAGGATCAGGGTACTGTTTTATCAAAGCACTTACGGGAAATCATAAACTTACGATCAAATTTAAATTCCTTGTAATTTGTTAACAGTTATGAAGTGTGGAAAATGGAGCTACAATTATAATACTGATTAAGTTAATGAACTCCTACAAACCATAATATTATCTGTCACCAATTTGCAGTTGTTAAAGAATTATAAAGAGTTTAAATTTGAGCGTAACTTTAAGTTTTTGTAAGAGTTTTAATAAAACAGTATATCATAGATAGTTTAGTGATGGTCTCCATTTGGTGTCATTGATATTATACTAATGATTAAAGCAGTATAAATGTACCATAGCATGACAGTACCATTAGCATAGCAATACTGAAATGATTTCTCCGATGTGGAACTCACACAGGAAATATCCAATACATTTTATGTTAGATGAAAACTGTGTGAGATGTTGCCTGACAATCAATACATAATCCTCCATTATAATTAATTCATCAAAACAGAAAAAAATACTGAATACCCGCGGGTAGTTGTTTTAACAATAATCTTTTTGTATGTGACGAGGTGTGTATACATATATAGACAGTGAAATGATTACATGGCTCGATTGTAAGACAAAATCAAAGCATGGCTTAGCGACAAAGTGATTTGCCTTTGACCAACCAATGACCAGTCGAGGTTCATGTGACAATTGACGGACAATAAACTATCATTGACCAATAACTGACAGGCCCATCGCCTTAATCTCAATTCATTTTCTATTTGGCTAAATGTAGGTGTTATCAATGGTCATATTCTCAATGGTGTAAAGTAACTGGTGTAAAGTGTAACTATACGTGGGAAATATATCACCAGTCCAAATATGATAGTATTAAGTACATTGATAGTGGTCAGTTAAACCACTGGCATAGTAAACAGACACCATGTCTTCTAATTAGTTCATGGTCGGTCAGCTCATAACTAACACGATGGCTAAATCAATGACTAATGACCAATCAAGCAACATTATGACCAGTGTGGCAACATCATGACCAATCTACCCACATCATGACCAGTGTGGCAACATCATGACCAGTGTGGCAACACAATGACCATTGTGGCAACATCATGACCAGTGTGGCAACACAATGACCATTGTGGCAACATCATGACCAGTGTGGCAACATCATGACAAATCAAGCAACATCATGACTAGTGTGGCAACATCATGACCAATCTACCCACATCATGACCAGTGTGGCAACATCATGACCAATATAGCAACATCATGACCAGTGTGGCGACACCATGACCAGTGTGGCAACACAATGACCATTGTGGCAACAACATGACCAGTGTGGCAACATCATGACCAATCTAGCAACATTATGACCAGTGTGGCAAAATCATGACCACTGTGGCAACACAATGAACATTGTGGCAACATCATGACCAGTTTGGTAACATCATGACCAATCAAGCAACATCATAATAAGTGTGGCAACATCATGACCAGTGTGGCAACATCATGACCAGTGTGGCTACATCATGACCAGTGTGGCAACATCATGACCAGTGTGGCGACATCATGACAAGTGTGGCAACATCATGACCACTGTGGCAACATTATGACCAGTGTGGCAACATCATGACCAGTGTGGCAACATCATGACCAGTGTGGCAACATCATGACCAATCTACCCACATCATGACCAGTGTGGCAACATCATGAGCAATCTAGCAACATCATGACCAGTGTGGCAACATCATGACTAAGATGGCAACATCATGACCAGTGTGGCAACATCATGACCAAGATGGCAACATCATGACAAGTAAGGGCAACATCATGACCAAGATGGCAACATCATGACAAGTAAGGGCAACATCATGGCCAATCATGGGCCAATATGGCAGCATCACTAATTGATGACCAATATGGCAACATGATTAATTGTTGAATGGCCAAAATGATGTAGGCTGATAAGCTATTAATAACCTAGTTCATTGGTTTGTTGGACCAATAAAGTACTAGTACCATGTTGTAATTGGTTTGTTGGTCCAATAAAGTACTAGTACCATGTTGTAATTGTTTTGTTGGACCAATAAAGTACTAGTACCATGTTGTAATTGGTTTGTTGGTCCAATAAATCACTAGTACCATGTTGTAATTGGTTTGTTGGTCCAATAAATCACTAGTACCATGTTGTAATTGGTTTGTTGGTCCAATAAATCACTAGTACCATGTTGTAATTGTTTTGTTGGACCAATAAAGTACTAGTACCATGTTGTAATTGGTTTGTTGGACCAATAAAGTACTAGTACCATGTTGTAATTGGTTTGTTGGTCCAATAAAGTACTAGTACCATGTTGTAATTGGTTTGTTGGACCAATAAAGTACTAGTACCATATTGTAATTGGTTTGTTGGTCCAATAAAGTACTAGTACCATGTTGTAATTGGTTTGTTGGTCCAATAAAGTACTAGTACCATGTTGTAATTGGTTTGTTGGTCCAATAAAGTACTAGTACCATGTTGTAATTGGTTTGTTGGTCCAATAAAGTACTAGTACCATGTTGTAATTGGTTTGTTGGTCCAATAAAGTACTAGTACCATGTTGTAATTGGTTTGTTGGTCCAATAAAGTACTAGTACCATGTTGTAATTGGTTTGTTGGTCCAATAAAGTACTAGTACCATGTTGTAATTGGTTTGTTGGTCCAATAAAGTACTAGTACCATGTTGTAATTGGTTTGTTGGTCCAATAAAGTACTAGTACCATGTTGTAATTGGTTTGTTGGTCCAATAAAGTACTAGTACCATGTTGTAATTGGTTTGTTGGTCCAATAAAGTACTAGTACCATGTTGTCATTGGTTTGTTGGACCAATAAAGTACTACATGTAGTACCATGGTGGAATTGTTTTAAATGAATTCAATCAATGTTTCATTAACCATGTAATCAATATCACGTGTAAATGGATTCCATGAATTGTAACATTTTATTGACAAAACAATTACAAATGTACCAGTAAATCATTAATAGCCCTCGTAAGATCAGTATTTAAGTCCTCAGCAATAGCAACTAAGTTTATTGATTCCCAATTTATCTCATTATAACTATTAGTGCATTTAGTTTAAGGTCTATTGAAAAACTTTATGAATAAAAAACAGATATACTGAGTACCACCAAATGTATGACAGCCACGCCTGTACAAGTTAACACATGTTGTTAGCATACATGTAGACGTACAGGTAAGAGCAGGAATGGATTAGTGAATGACCTTAAATCACCAATCAATATCTTTCGTAATTTCAGGATACACGTCTATACAAATAATATTATATTTAATGTCCTTCAGATTTACTAAAGAACCTTATAGTGAATATATAAACCATATGCAAATATACAAATCCATAAAAAGCTTTAGATAAAATCTTGTAAAATATGATAATTAATCTCTTTTATAAAACGTAAATCTCAGTTCAAATATTACTTGTAGTCTACACAATCTTGAAAAGTTATAGCATGTATAATTTTACAAAGAAAAATTTGGTACATAACCCACATCGACCCAGCCGAAAATAACACTCCTAAATTATTTTTAATTTGTAATTTTTTTAAAGCAAACACTGAACAGAAATGTTACCATTTGCCAATCTGGGTTATATTTAAGTAAAGCTATGGAATAAATAGGCTCAAGTACATGACGGTTTGTTTAATTATGTTCTTAAATGATTTAATCAAACGTATTATGCCTGACATAATCTGACTGACATATAATTGTAGTTGTCTAAAGTAAAGATCAGACACAGGTTTGAACTGTTGATCGGGCGAGCGGGTCTATACTGTGTGTAATACTGTGTGATACATAATCGTAATCATATAATATACTGGTGTGATATATCTGTACCCTGCATACAGTTGTAAGCTATTTATTATACATGACATAGTTAATATTGTACAGTTTAAAAAAGACTTGGGGTTGAGTCAGTGTGACTGGTTAATACACTTATATCGATCAAGTTGAATATAAGGTTGACAGTGAGGTTACGGTGATCTAGATTATAAAGTAAACATAGTGATAGTCATCCCTAACATCTAACTGTCTCAGTAACAAGTACAATATCTTCCCTAACATCTAACTGTCTCAGTAACAAGTACAATATCTTCCCTAACATCTAACTGTCTCAGTAACAAGTACAATATCTTCCCTAACATCTAACTGTCTCAGTAACAAGTACAATATCTTCCCTAACATATAACTGTCTCAGTAACAAGTACAATATCTTCCCTAACATATAACTGTCTCAGTAACAAGTACAATATTTTCCCTAACATCTAACTGTCTCAGTAACAAGTACAATATCTTCCCTAACATCTAACTGTCTCAGTAACAAGTACAATATCTTCCCTAACATATAACTGTCTCAGTAACAAGTACAATATCATCCCTAACATCTAACTGTCTCAGTAACAAGTACAATATCTTCCCTAACATCTAACTGTCTCAGTAACAAGTACAATATCTTCCCTAACATCTAACTGTCTCAGTAACAAGGACAATATCATCCCTAACATCTAACTGTCTCAGTAACAAGTACAATATCTTCCCTAACATCTAACTGTCTCAGTAACAAGTACAATATCATCCCTAACATATAACTGTCTCAGTAACAAGTACAATATCTTCCCTAACATCTAACTGTCTCAGTAACAAGTACAATATCATCCCTAACATATAACTGTCTCAGTAACAAGTACAATATCATCCCTAACATCTAACTGTCTCAGTAACAAGTACAATATCTTCCCTAACATCTAACTGTCTCAGTAACAAGTACAATATCTTCCCTAACATCTAACTGTCTCAGTAACAAGTACAATATCTTCCCTAACATCTAACTGTCTCAGTAACAAGTACAATATCATCCCTAACATCTAACTGTCTCAGTAACAAGTACAATATCTTCCCTAACATCTTACTGTCTCAGTAACAAGTACAATATCTTCCCTAACATCTAACTGTCTCAGTAACAAGGACAATATCATCCCTAACATCTAACTGTCTCAGTAACAAGTACAATATCTTCCCTAACATCTAACTGTCTCAGTAACAAGTACAATATCTTCCCTAACATATAACTGTCTCAGTAACAAGTACAATATCTTCCCTAACATCTAACTGTCTCAGTAACAAGGACAATATCTTCCCTAACATCTAACTGTCTCAGTAACAAGTACAATATCTTCCCTAACATCTAACTGTCTCAGTAACAAGTACAATATCTTCCCTAACATCTAACTGTCTCAGTAACAAGTACAATATCTTGTGTTTTTGTGTTTTTGTTTTTTAAAATGTCGAGCATAACCTTTATTTGCCAGTCAGCTTTCTGTTGAAATATGGCAGAAATATCTAGCTGTTTATTATATTTATACGTGGACACACCCAATGATTCCATTCAAAAAGTGTCCTATTATGTCGGTAAGTCGACACTTCTGTGAGTTGTTAGAAATCTGTTTCTCTGTAGCCCAGTTGTTAGCGTGCTTGCCTTCTACTCTGGCGACCCAGGTTCAAATAGAGGTGGAGGCACACATATGCCTGCCATATTTCAGCAGAAAGCTGACTGGCAAATAAAGGCTAAGCTTGGCATTTTAAAAAGATAAAAACTACTATAACTACAGTTGAGGGGCAGGTTCAGGATTTGGTGTAAGGGGAGGGATGTAAATATTGACATTTTCTCCTCGCACCATCTCCCCTTAACCCGCTCTTTCAGAAAGTACTGATCTAACTTACCCGCTGTTCTTTAGGGTTCTTCCACGTATCCTTATTATACGGTGAACATAACCAGTTATATCCTGCAGCAGACGTACTCAATAATATCTAAAAATAGAAAAATATAAAATCATAATGATCTCTAAGTGTAAATTTGGAATAATCTGCATTTAAATAAGAATTTCTTGAAGTGGAGTGTGAACTTTATATGTTATATATGTTGCACAAAAGATCATAGGTATTTGGTACTGAAGAGAGTAGAAGCGTGGGCAGCAGCCATGTTTAGCCACAACGGATATAACGTTACAAAGTTTTTCTACAGTTGTCACAGCAAACACGGATGCAAGTTCATGTGATGTCATATTCTTTGTGGCTAAACATGGCCGCTGCCCAGCCTTCTACTCTCTACAGTACCTTGGTCGATCAGTGACTCGGGAAAAACATTAATTTACAACGAGTTGAAACCAAGTGCCTATGCAAATGATTAACTATAAATTGACATTAAGTACACAATGAGGGTTTTCTCAACTTATAATAAGGCCTTTTTGACTGGGCTGTTAAAAGTGTTTCGTGGAGCAAGTTGTAGTTTGTTTCCCGTCCCCAATATTACAGTACTACTACATAACTACTACTGAAATATTTGGGACGGGAACCAGACTATAACCTTGGGACGGGAACCAGACTATAACCTACTTCATGAACCAGCCCAGTCAAAAAGGTCTATATAAAAATCCAATAAAAGTACCGGTAATAATTAACTGTCAACATGGTCAAGAATTTGTTAAACAATATTTCCAGCTTCTTAGATACTGTTAACGCTTTGAATGCATATTGATCTAGAATCACCCCTCCATATGACTCGTGTGTTACATGAAAAATATTTCAATTCTTCTTGAAAAACAGAAATCCATACTAATAATATTTGAACAATTCTACAGGTATTTACACAAACAATAAGTGACATTATTCTCGACAAACAAAAGTTGGGTTGATTAAATATAAACTACATTATTCCTACACATAGGTCATTGAGGTTCACTCTATTCAAACATTGTATCAGCAATATGTAAGGCATAATAATTCACAAGTACTAACTAGTCTAGTTGAACCAACATTTATAAAATGGTAAATTGAAAACCAGTCTCTATTCAATTGAAGCCTAGCTATTGGTCAATTGAAATACTGAATATTGTACTTTTATGATGTGTGTGCTACATGTAGAGTACGTGCAGTCCATAGATCAAGTGCTATATGTAGATTGAGTGCTACACATAGAACAAGACTCAGTGCTATATATAGAATGTATATGTGCTATACATAGATTGTGCTATATGTAGAAAGTGCTAAATATATAGAATGTGCTATACATAAAATGTGCTGTACATATAATGTGCTATACTTAGATTGTGTTATACATAGAATGTGCTACATATATAATTTGCTCTACATAGAATGTGCTATATGTAGAATGTAATGTTCTATACATAGACTGTAATGTGTTATATGTAGAATGTGTGCTATATATATAATGTGCTTTATATAGAATGTGTGCTATACATAGAATGTGCTATACATAGAATGTGCTATACATAGAATGTGCTATACATAGACTATGTGCTATACATACCTCAATAAACATATACAATGACATGAACACGAGTCCTATATTGTATACAACCATGAACTTTTGCAGAGAGAATGGTTTCCTGTTTTCCATGAATTTTGGTCCGATATATGTCACAAATATGAGGTAGGACGCTGTAAGCACCCATATAGGGATTGGGTTCTCCCATAACATAAACCAGTGCCGTGTCCGTGGATCTGAAAGTAAGAACATGCCAGTAAATATCTCGTATAGCACCTATATTGACCTGATCATGACCTTTACGCATGAATATATTACAAGGTTCTTGAGATGAATTTATAAACTTATGCCAGCAAATCGTGCAATATTGGTCATTTAGATTTGTGTTGGTATTTACACCTCAAGCGTCTTTGTGATACTTCCCACATATGAAAACATACAACCAGGGTTATAAAAAGAGGCAATATATCAGCTGTTCAATTATGCTAGTAAAGAGTTGGGTCAAAGTCTCTGTACTATATAAACAACACTAGTGGATATGAAAATGAAACACACCCCTCTGATTGGTATCAACCTGATCCTGACCTTTATGCACGAGTATTCTATACTAGTATAACACAATTACCAGACCTTGAACTTTATGCACGAGTATTCTATACTAGTATAACACAATTACCAGACCTTGAACTTTATGCACGAGTATTCTATACTAGTATAACACAATTACCAGACCTTGAACTTTATGCACGAGTATTCTATACTAGTATAACACAATTACCAGACCTTGAACTTTATGCACGAGTATTCTATACTAGTATAACACAATTACCAGACCTTGAACTTTATGCACGAGTATTCTATACTAGTATAACACAATTACCAGACCTTGAACTTTATGCACGAGTATTCTATACTAGTATAACACAATTACCAGACCTTGAACTTTATGCACGAGTATTCTATACTAGTATAACACAATTACCAGACCTTGAACTTTATGCACGAGTATTCTATACTAGTATAACACAATTACCAGACCTTGAACTTTATGCACGAGTATTCTATACTAGTATAACACAATTACCAGACCTTGAACTTTATGCACGAGTATTCTATACTAGTATAACACAATTACCAGACCTTGAACTTTATGCACGAGTATTCTATACTAGTATAACACAATTACCAGACCTTGAACTTTATGCACGAGTATTCTATACTAGTATAACACAATTACCAGACCTTGAACTTTATGCATTAACATAAGACACCATTACCAACTCAGTCCTTTACGCATGAATATACTATTACCAGGTTTGTACCTCAATTTGATCAGTTACCCCTCTACCCCTCTATCCCCTTCCCCCCCTTCCCCCTCTACCCCTCTACCCCCTTCCCCCTCTACCCCTCTATCCCCTTCCTCCCAAGCCATGAGTATACATAAACAGGAAATATTACTATAGAATAATGCACCAAATGTACTACAAACATACATCTAAAGGACACAATTTGCATGATTCCATAGTATTCCTGTAAAAGACACTGTGTTATGATATATGATATAAATAATGAATACAAAGGTCAGACTCGGGTGAAATATCTTCAGACTACAATGTACTTCTCCTGAATAATACATAAAACATGAAGTCTGAGCCTCATATAAACACATATCATTGACTTAGAATTAAAAGGTCTAAGTGCTACTTGGGACCTTATAAGACTCATACATATTTGGAATATGCATTGAAATGCGCATCTAATGAGCCTATTTTCATAAAAATCGGAACTGGTCATGTTGACCAAACTGAAGTTTAAAAAGCTTGTTTTTCCATACGTAAAGAATAGTTTTCAGACAGTTTTTCTTGTTTTCTCAAAATTTTGATTTTGTACTTACGACCTTCTAAATCTAAGCCAGCAATATATCTATACAGCTGAAGAAATCAACTATTAAATTATGGGAGGTCCAGGCCTCTGGATAATGTTTTATTTTTCATGCTCAATTCCATACTCAAACTTCCTAAGACTGTTGCAGAGCTCTCCACAATGTCCAGCAATAAGTGATTTCACTAACTACTGAGGGATTTAGCCTGAACATGTTCAATGTTTAAAGTTCATATTGTTGTATATGATAACATAATGTGGTGTCTGGATCCAGTATTTTTCCCCAGGGGAGCATACAAATCAGACATGTTTTCTAAGGACAAAGTATTAAGAACATCTATTTTGTTCAGGGGGTCCAATCATACATTTAAGAGGTGTTAATCTGATCAGGCTCAAAGCATTGGCAAGCACCAGCCACAGTTTTGCTATTATTCAAGGAGATGGGGGTGCTGACCTATTCCATGTACATGCAAATGGCATGAGATGATGCCAGTCCCTTTTAAATAGATTTCTTTCACACTCCAATTCACTACAGTAGGCTATAAACTAAACACAAAATGGAGATGGGCTCAATTTGCTATTGAAATGTAAGGGAAACTGCACTAAAACATGTTTTAGTAGAATGGAACTCATGAAGAGAGCAATTTTAGTATGAAAACATACAGTTTATGTTGCTCATCCATTTATAGTTTAATAATTCTTCCCACACATAGCAAATTAACAATACTTATTAATGTTTTTTACAGTCCCGTAGCCACACTGAGGCACATGACTCGGAGCTAATTTGAGGACATCTCTTAAAGATAATAATGATTATAACCTACAATATACACCGCCTATAAACCAAATCACTGTACGACTCATTGATATAAAACACAATTGAACTTGTATGACTTATTATGATTGAAACATCTGGTGATTTCCTATCACTGTACAACTTATTGCAAGACTATACAATTCAAAGTGTACTCCTTATTGCGATAATATACAACACAATTGAACTTGTATGACTTATTATGATTGAAACATCTGGTGATTTCCTATCACTGTACAACTTATTGCAAGACTATATTATTCAAAGTGTACTCCTTATTGCGATAACCGGAAGTTGATTCATTTATAAACTTTGATATATGTATGCTTCAGTGCTTGTTTGTCTCTGGATATATACAGCCCCGCCTTTTAACTTTTAAGGTTTAGACAATTTTGAAATTTTTAGTGTACCAGCATAGAAACTGCAAGGTCAGCGCTGACTGGACACTTTTTAAATTAAACAATGATTTCTAAAAAACTGCATCCTTCTGCTTTAATCTTTCTTTAATTTTCTATGAGTTTGAGCAACAGTTTATATTGAAATAATGAATTCTGATATAGTAAGAACATATCAAGTAAATTTTAATGATTAAAAATGGCGGAGCGAGCAAAGCGACTCCTTTTTAGTCATTAAAATTGACTTAATATGTTCTAACTAACTTACAAAATGTGGAATATAATATTCTGCATTCTGATTGGCTGATAGAAATTAGCGCCAATGCATGACGTCAGGTCTGTAAGGAGGAACTTTAATGATTCAATTTTCATTTAACCGCCAAAATTTGTAGTTTTCATTGGCTCATAATGTAGGTTATATTCTATACATGTATAAAGTATAGTGTGTTTTGTATAATAACTTGTCCTTACCTCCATATTTTTTATTTGCTTCATCGATCCTTTCTAGAGCCTCTGTTATGTACGGTATACCCATCTTTCTGTAAATAGTAGAAAACATTGTGGTCAGTTAGAAAGTTAAAGGCGCACCAATCAGTGCTATATAGAAAACATTGTGGTCAGTTATAATGTTAAAGGCGCACCACTCAGGGCTATATAGAAAACATTGTGGTCAGTTAGAATGTTAAAGGCGCACCACTCAAGGCTATATAGAAAATATTGTGGTTAGTAAGAAAGTTAAAGGCGCACCACTCAGGGCTAAATAGGATATATTGTGGTCGGTAAGAAAGTTAAAGGCGCACCACTCAGGGCTATATAGGATATATTGTGGTCGGTAAGAAAGTTAAAGGCGCACCACTCAGGGCTATATAGGATATATTGTGGTCGGTAAGAAAGTTAAAGGCGCACCACTCAGGGCTATATAGAAAACATTGTGGTCAGTTAGAAAGTTAAAGGCGCACCACTCAGTGCTATATAGAAAATATTGTGGTCATTTAGAATGTTAAAGGCACACCACTCAGGGCTATATAGAAAACATTGTGGTCAGTTAGAATGTTAAAGGCGCACCATTCAGGGCTATATAGTATATATTGTGGTCAGTTAGAATGTTAAAGGCGCACAACTCAGGGCTATATAGTATATATTGTGGTCAGTTAGAATGTTAAAGGCGCACCACTCAGTGCTATATAGAAAACATTGTGGTCAGTTAGAATGTTAAAGGCGCACAACTCAGGGCTATATAGCATATATATTGTGGTCAGTTAGAAAGTTAAAGGCGCACCACTTAGGGCTATATAGCAAATATTGTGGTCAGTTAGAATGTTAAAGGCACACCACTCAGGGCTATATAGAAAACATTGTGGTCAGTTAGAATGTTAAAGGCGCACCACTCAGGGCTATATAGTATATATTGTGGTCAGTTAGAATGTTAAAGGCGCACAACTCAGGGCTATATAGTATATATTGTGGTCAGTTAGAAATTTAAAGGCGCACAACTCAGGGCTATATAGCAAATATTGTGGTCAGTTAGAATGTTAAAGGCGCACCACTCAGGGCTATATAGAAAATATTGTGGTCAGTTAGAATGCTAAAGGCGCACCACTCAGGGCTATATAGTATATATTGTGGTCAGTTAGAAAGTTAAAGGCACACCACTCAGTGCTATATAGTATATATTGTGGTCAGTTAGAATGTTAAAGGCGTACCACTCAGGGCTATATAGTATATATTGTGGTCAGTTAGAATGTTAAAGGCGCACAACTCAGGGCTATATAGTATATATTGTGGTCAGTTAGAAAGTTAAAGGCGCACAACTCAGGGCTATATAGCAAATATTGTGGTCAGTTAGAATGTTATTAGCACACCACTCAGGGCTATATAGGATACTTTTTTTTCCTATAGCCAGTTAGAAATTCAATTATTTAAAGGTACAGTGCCTAGCATATTTCAGACAATATACCAAAATGGCTGCATGCATGACTTTAAATTCAATTATTGTATCCAATCCAATGGCCATAGCTACTTGGAAATTGTATTTTAATTTTAAAAGCATAGTAACCTTAAAACTGTGTAATTTTCCAAATTCATAGCTCCCCTTAAACTGGGTAATGTATCCATGTGCATAGCTACCTTAAATCATGTTTTTCAATATGGTCAAAGCTAACTTAAAACTGTTTAATGTGTCCATGAGCATAGCTACCTTAAACCATGTTTTTTCATGGTCAAAGCTACCTTAAAACTGGGTACTATTTATATTATCATAGTTACTTAAAACTGTGTATTTTTCCGAAGTCATAGACCCCTTGAAACTACTTAATACCCTGAGCATAGATACCTTAAATCATGTTTCCAATATGGTCAAAGCTACCTTAAAACTGGACAATATAACATACAGCCACATCTACCTTAAGACTGGGTCATGTTTGTATCATCATGGTTACCCTATTAAGAATGGGTCATGTTTCCATCCTCACAGCTACCTTAAGGCTTGGTCCTGTGCTCATGGTCACATCTACCTTAAGACTTGGTCGTGTGCCCATGGTCATAGCTATATTAAAATTGGGTAATGTTTCCCTGGTCATAACTACCTTAAGACTTGGTCGTGTGCCCATGGTCATAGCTACGTTAAAATTGGGTAATGTTTCCCTGGTCATAACTACCTTAAGACTTGGTCGTGTGCCCATGGTCATAGCTATGTTAAAATTGGGTAATGTTTCCCTGGTCATAACTACCTTAAGACTTGGTCGTGTGCCCATGGTCATAGCTATGTTAAAATTGGGTAATGTTTCCCTGGTCATAACTACCTTAAGACTTGGTCGTGTGCCCATGGTCATAGCTACGTTAAAATTGGGTAATGTTTCCCTGGTCATAACTACCTTAAGACTTGGTCGTGTGCCCATGGTCATAGCTATGTTAAAATTGGGTAATGTTTCCATGGTCATAACTACCTTAAGACTTCATCGTGTGCCCATGGTCATAGCTACGTTAAAATTGGGTAATGTTTCCCTGGTCATAACTACCTTAACGTGGGTAAAGGTTTAGTAAGTATTGCAAAAGTTTGCATCACTTTTTCAAAGACAACCTTAAATTATAAGCTATCAAAAGCATACTTTCTTCCTATTATTATGAAGCTAACGTTTATATAAAACAGAGACTATAGTCTGTGTATAAACATTTCTTACTCAAATTGTATTTTGTTTCCTCGAGTCGTAGGCGCATAGCTATAATAGTGCATTAAAACTTTGCACCGTTCCGTGGTCACCGTTACCTTCACATTTGGTATTTTCTACATAGTCTATACACATGTAGTTATTTTTTTTTTAATTTAGTTTGGCGTTTATAGGGAACAGGTGCCAGAATGTGGGACAAGTGATACACATGTAACTGTACTATTTTGAAAGTTACCGTTTCCCGCCATTACAACTACAGTACTTAGCACATGCGCAAACGAACATATCTAGATAGATTAACGAGGCATGGACATGTCTTAAGACTCATAACATGCTCGAAATACCGTCATACGTTAAAAAGCATATTCTAAAATCATCGCCGGTCAGTTAGTGACATCATAATGGTTTTAGTATGGAATAAAAACTCTCGACTTACCCGTATATTTCAGTCTTAAGTTTCCCTTTATATAGATCTATTTTAAACAAAACACACACACATTCAATATAATCCTACAAGTGACGGGTACAACAGTTCACCAGACGACTAAAATATTAAGTTACAAGAGTCGGGACAACACGACATAATTTGGATTTGAAATCAATAGAATTTATAATACAATGTATGAGTGACGAGCGTATTGACATACATGTAGCTCCCAATACAGACAATATTTGTTTATGGTTACGCAATGTGTGGGATTGTAGACATCTCGGATTATAAGGGGGCGAAGGACAGGATCATGTATCAACTCGCTTATAAATACTTATAGAATATAGAATTGTAAGTCAATCCACATAGAAAGTACGTTGAAATATCAAACACATAACACTGGCACTAATAACATCAATGGAGAAAAAAAATCATTAATCAAAAATAATTTATAGGATTATTTTAAGCCCCTTTAGATGGCCATATATAATATACGAGCTAGGTTTATATGCCAAAGCCGTGGTAATTTTGTAAGAGGTTAAATCGCTTAGAAAATACAAAGAATTTCCGTAACGTATTCAGATCTGATTGTCGTTGTACGTCGATGGAAACTATAACAGATATTAACGTACGTCTACTTAGTACATCGTCATGTATACACACAAACACTCGTTATCTTCTACAAATTGACTTGATAGAAAGATTTCCATTAACAATTTCCTTAAGTATATCGATAAAAAAAATATGTCATAAATCAAGAGCTCGTTTGTCGAGAGTCAATATTTGCCGACAGGAAAAAACTAGAAAGCCAGAGACCATGGATATGAAAAGAAATGTGTAGGTTCAGCGTCCTTATTCTAGGGTGGTCTGTGTGGGTGCATATGTTTTTAAGTTTATGTGATTTCTCAACAGTTATTAGACTTAAAATCAGCGGCACAATTATGCCTCGCTCCGGTGACAGGTCAAACACAAATGATGTCCCAACTGATAGTCATTCAAATCAAACAAGTGCTGAATATCAGTGGGAGTTGGGCGCACTATTCCTACACATGTACCTGTCGTGACTTGCAAGATTTGCGAAGTAAATTACCTGGCCTATCGATGGGGGTAGGGATGATCTGCCATCGATATGTCAGGTCAAGTATCCTCACAGACCGTTCAAGTTACGTTATAAACAAACTCGCATCTCCACTTTGCTGCTCGTCATCACTGGTCCTGATCTGCAATAATGGTGGTAGGCATTCTGTCCAGACAGGTAACCACAGTCACACGACATGCCAAAAGCACACAGTGCTTCGTCAACTAATTTGTTTCAATTCGTGTTTTCCAAGAATTGTTAATAAATCATAACAAGAGGATCATAGATCCTTGGGCGCTCACCTGCTAAACATGGCCAAACTTTGAACTTGACCTTAAGGTCATCCAGATAAACATTTTGATTAAACTTGATGAAGGTTAAAGCAAAACTGAGGCCTCCAGAGTGTTAAAAAGGTTTTGCTATTATTTGACATATTGACCTAGTTTTTTACCCACATGACCCAACTTCAAACGTGACCTTAAGGTCATCAAGATAAACATTTTGACCAAAGTTGATGAAGATTAAAGCAAATTCCTTTGACCTAGTTTTTGACTTCACATGACCCAACTTCTAACGTGGCCTAGATTTCATTAAGATACAACTACTGACCAAGTTTGGTGAAGATCAAAGCAAAAATGTGGTCTCCAAAGTGTTAACAAGGTTTTCCTATTATTTGACCTGTTGACCTAGTTTTTGACCCCACATGACCCAACTTCGAACTTGACCTATATTTCATTGAGATACAACTACTGACCAAGTTTGATGAAGAGCAAAGCAAAATTGAAAGTGCTAGAGTGTTAACGGTGAAATGTCTAACGGACGGACGGACGGACTGACAGACGGACGACGGACAAAAAACGATCACAAAAGCTTGGCAGGTGAGCTAAAAAGTGGCACGGTACAAACGTATAGTAGACACATGTAGTCGCACATACTCGCAGCCATACCAAACCCACATAATTAACACAATTCTTACATTTATGATTATGAACTTTTATATAAATGTATTACACATGATCTTCATTTGTGCATTGTTCAAAATTGGCAAGCCGTCGACGTCATTTTCTTCCGAGTCATCAAAACTTATTTTATTCATTCGTAATTTCCTATACCCTTTTATAGGGAGTATCGATCTGTCAGTAAATTTATATATTATAAAGTTAAAATGAAGGTCTTGACATACTTGTAATGTCTTATAAACGTCCCAATGCCATTTCAATTAATACCTGAGATTTAACATTTATACAACATTCGCATTCAGTTATATCGTTACCCCTGTCTACGTACAAATATTTATCTTTGAGCTTCGCGACGGATAGAAGTGGGGTAGGTAGGACAAAGTGCGAACTAAATGACAACACCCTTAAAATGATAGCTATTGATTGTTGAATATCTGAATAATGTACCACTAATGTTGAACCATAAATCATAGACGCGTTTATATCTAGGACATTGTAAACCCTATCCAGTTCATGAGCTTTCTTAAAGTCTCGCGTTGCCGAAAAATGATTTGTCATGGCGACTGTGCCATTCAAAGTTCTGGTTATGCCAAAAGTGTACTATTAAACGTTCTTGTATTGTCGAACTATGCAACTTCACATACTGTCATACCTGATTGTGACACTCGGTGCGATTTCATGAAGTACCTGTCTGTACTTGATTGTGACAATCCGTGCTAATGCATGTTGACCTGTATTATGCGTCTATGTCATGCCGACCTGTCTATGTCATGACAACAAGCCTGTGTCATGAATGCCGACCTGTCTGTGTCATGCCGAATTAATTCTGGTAAAAAATAAGTGGCTGTCATAGAATAAGAACAGCGTCTTGCCAGTTGTCAGAGTTACATGAAAACCTGCCAAGGTGGTATGACTGACGACAATATCGGGGGAGCTTATTCCAGATGACGATTCTGATGGTTATGGAAAGATCTGTCATACATGTACAAAGGTTTGGCTGTGGATATCTGGGTGAGTTACTGGTTATAAGGCATGGTGTGAGAGAAAGAACATGTTAAAGGGTTCAAGCGTCCAGCCACAGGAACTATCGGTACCATTGTGTTACGTTTTTCGGAATGACGCGACCACGGATCGGACTCACGGTTAGTGTTAGTTAATATATGCCTAGTGAATGGTATACTAGACATAACCATGCATATGTTTAGTATTTGACTTTAAACATGTACATTGTAGTTCTATGTTAATAAACTTTATGTTTAATGGGTTCATAGTTTATAAATGAACCGTTGACATATAAGTTTGGAGATCAAAAAAAATAGGTGAAATTTGGGAAGCCACTACGAATCATTGCACACACACAAAACTACGTGTACATTTTTTTGTAATTTTATACCAAAATTGAAAAAAATCTTTTCAAATTCGATAAAGAAGGCAAGTGGCTTTAGTGTGGAATTTCAATACGGTTTAAACTTTCAGCATACACATGCTGGGGCTCAACGAGGGTAGTGTTACACAGAGGATTTAGACAAGTTGATTCGTCTCAAAACTAATTTGAAGAAAGAAAATTGTCATCGTCTTTTCAGAGTAAAAATCAGAGAACTAGAAGTATTCTAATTCGCTGTAAAAATACAATTGATTTTGGATATAAAAAACGATCTTTATAACTGAGGCCGTATAAACGTGTACCAGTATACAGAAACCCCTATACATGTACATGTATATATATATATGCTTAACAATGTCACAATGCGTAACAGTCGCAACTGATTGAAAGATTAGTTGTTTGTTAATAAAACGTGGTTAATCTAACGTTAAGTGCTGATACATTATGTCAAGTTGGTGTAAAATTAAATATCATCTCAAGGCTACAGACGTTAAGTTAAGCGTAATCAATGTAGAATTTAGTTTGTGTAGTTACATAATGGTTGGAAGTATGTACTACAGTACAAACGCTTTGTATTAAATTGCTATACCCGACTTAAAGGTCAAACATGCGACGCGCACGGTAGGCACACACGCCAAATATCGCGAAACCTTTTTTTTCAATTTGTTTAAATGTGTAGTCTAGAAAATGTTTTGAAGAATAGTACAGCCTCTAGAGAGCGGCCCTCTGTATAGCAACAACCTCTCCATAACAAAACCTTCAAACTTTCCTTAAGCTAATATTTACTATAAATTTAACCTCTGCAGAGCAACACACTCTGTACAAAGGTCAATATTTGCCATTCTCAAATGGTGTTGCTAGCCTATAATACAGAGGTAGTACTGTATAAGTATATAAAGTTGCAGCTGAGACGATGAATGTACATTTCAACATGTCTTAATTCGCTGTTTGGGGCATACACTCATCTAGTCATCAAATTGTTTGCATAGTGAAAATAGCTTTCATCGTCCCAGTTCGCCCACAAAGCGAGATGTGTATTTTATATCAACTATCTGGAGGTTAACATATAACAACTACTTCAAAGAATGGAACGTGTAATGTCCAGGCCTTGACCTCATATGTTCTATTTCTTTTTGAAAACGTTATTAATCCATGTATTGATCATTCCAATCGTGAAAGTTCGGTCATTTCAGTTTGTCTCAGGTATCAAGGGTGTGGTAATAATAATTTCAGCGTCAATGAATAGTTACCACCCAATTGACTCTTATATTTTAAAATTCACGTTACACTGTGTTAAAAGTCGAACACGACTATGTTTGACCTTACTGTGTAGTCACAGCTATCCTATTTAACAATATTCAAATGCACACACTATAAAACTTATGCACAGATAGGTCATATTGTATACAAAATACAGGGGTATATATAAGTGGTAGCATTTTAGTGACGCCCAGTATAGATGTGTGCCTAGAAAAAGGACTGTGCTGTGATGGACTCGAACTCAGGAACTTCCTTTCAGGAAAGAGTCGGACGTTAAGAGCCTAATTAACAAGAATCATTGGATTCCCTTTGTCTAACTCAGCATAACCAAATAACTAAAAAAACTGGCCTCTGTTCTCTCATACCTACGTGGCGATGGATAACATCAGGAATGAGGTCTCGAGGGTGATAAATGCAAGTTAGAAAAAACTTGTTCACATGAACACTCGACCTTAATTAAATAAATGGTTACAAACTAAAATTGGAAATATAACCTAGCGTCCCTGTCCAAACTCATCGGTCATCCAAATCAATCATAAATGTGACACATTTACTTGACTCACCCTGAATACACTTGATGTGAAATCGTAACTTCATACGTTATACATTATAAGACGTTGTTTGCTGATTTTGCTAATAAAACTTGTGTTACACTTGCGTAAACTGGTTGCGATAAAATCAGTCCTTGGGAGGGTACATAACTCGAATTCAGTCGTCACAGTAAGATTTCAACAAACTATATAGATAATGCAGTTATACGTGAGGCAGACGACATGCGCTATCGACATACCAGACTGGACTTGTGTATTGGAATTTTGTCAAGATGTGTCATATTGGATTCAGGCCCGTACTGCGTGTAGCCAAGCTGAGAAATTGAGAAATAACCAAAATAGAATATGTTTTTCAAAAGTAAAATTACTTAAGATAGTATCGCATAGGGAACATTTGCCTAGGTGTTTCAGTCTCTGGATACGGTCCTGACCCGACCTAGGTGTTTTAGGTTCTGGATACGGGCGTGACCCGACATGTGAGTTATATAGTTTATAGGATTATAGCAAAATATGGCCAAACACTTGACCCACTAACAATTTAAACATACTTTCTCGATGCAGACTGCACTGTTAAACGTGCGTAGGTGGATGGGAACGTTCAATGAACTCGACATTTACAACATTCTTTACACACTCCACAATAAACATACACCCTGATGGATTGCCTGACGTTTATCAGAGTGAAATTTTAGATCAATTCACCCCGAACATTTTGCAATATATCTGCTTCTATTTTCTACACACGTGGTTGCCATGTCGACCGAATTTTTAACCCATTCAGTGGCGTTATTTATAACTACATGGGGGTGTAGGTCGATGAATCATGTTGATAGAGAAAACACACACAATACCTGGACATCGCACATATGATTTACTAAGTTGTTAAAATAATGTACTCTGTAATTTGTAGGCCTATGTGTAGGCGTTCGTCAAATATGCCAAAATTATATACTTTTATAGATAACACTTCAAAGAGTCTGACCAACATCTTTGAAAAATGGAACCTGGACAGATACTAGTAGATCAATGAATGCATATGAGCTTGGCATGTCTATACATTTTATATGTAGATGTATACATAACATAGGTTTGTTGCCCAAAACTAAACCTTGATGAGCGTAAAATGCTGCCAAACTGAAAGCGGTGGTTGCTGTTTGAAAATTTGAATCGTAAATCACATATATTAACGTAGCAATAAGATTGGTATCGCTACTCTTAATTATAAAGCATCTGAACTGATCTCACTATTGTTGTAACATATTTATGGAGGGGGTGACACACGAGCAATCTGTCCGTCCGTCCGTTGCGGAACTCTTATGGCAATAGTTCAAGGTCATTGATCACAGGTATATGACCCCATGGTCCCCTCTACAAACCAACAACAAATAAATAAATCAGATCTCTACTTGTTGTTAGGGTTGTATAGGGGACCATGGAGTCATTATATCCACATGCCAAGCATCTTTATAATCTGTGTCGTTGACAATGATCATTCCATTTCATTAATAGCAAATCAAATACGTTACCATTCACATTGTAGTTATGGTTTCAATAATTATTGTGGCAAGGACTTCTTTAGTTCTGAATACATAATGGTATTTTATTCATACTTTATGAAATGGAATGAACCTCGTCAAAGACCTTGAACTCATGATATAGGACAGTTATTACGACTTCTGATTGACAATGACTCTTACAGATGTTAAAACGTATTCCAACTAGCACCGATCAGATAGAACCAAGGCAAGGGTCAAGTCTCAGAGATAGGCCTATTTAAAGAAGTGGTATAAACGTCTCTGGTCAAGTTAATTAGTTTCCTGTCTATAGGTTCTTCAGTTCATACATAGGGGCTGCGTTGAATATCTTATACTGACAATGTCACTATGTTACTATGGTTATAATGAGATTACGGAATATCCTGAGAGAATTGGACATGGGTGTCTACATGGCAGGGTTTTAGGAATCACAGAAAAAATCGGGGTACAGTACTGTACGATCTAGTCTCTAGATCAATAACATGGAATTTCCACTACCGGTATGTATAGTTTTAGTTCACGCATTATATAGATCTATATACCTATATGTATAAATCAACACGAAATCTATTTCGAAACACACTGATTATACGTTCTAGGCCTAGTGAAAAGCAAAATATATAGTAGCAGACAAATACGAGGAATTATTGATCCGGTTGTCAAGCTATGCAAGGAGACAGTATATGTTACAGTACAGTACGAGTATCGACAACAATTTCGTCTGTAAAATTCGCCGGCCAAACGACTCTAACTAAATATTGAAAATGAATATTCAGATTAACATACCCGTGTTCTAGTGTTAAACCAAAAATTCCGAATTATGAATAAGAAAACTTAATATTTAACGCCCACTGCACACGTACACACACTCTCTCGTATCCAGCAAAATGTATAACTCCAAACCACGTGTTAACATGTATATTCATAATAAATCGACCGACAACCGAGTAGCCAATGAGAACTTCCCAATCGTTTTGCCGGTTGAAAGGCAGAAATAAAGCAAATCTTTCTACTTTCAGTTTTGAATAGTGAGCTAAAAATAGAATTCGTGTTAGGTTGTTAGGCCAGACAAAGTTAAAAGTTAAGAACGTAAACTTTCTGATTACTTTGATAATCTATAGTTTCTATTTTGGATAAACGTGCCAGAATATAGAATTTGGTTGTACAAAGTAACCAGTTCAAACATGCATATGCAATATAGAAGCTGCGGTTGTGGTGAATTTTTAGCTCACCTGTCACAATTTTTGTGATCACTCTTCTTCCGTCGTCCGTCCGTCCGTCAACAATTTGCTTGTGTAGACTCAGTAGAGGTCACTATTTTGGCCTAATGATTTTTAAACTTGCTCACAAAGTTCATGTCAACAACATATCAATTTCGATATTGGGTCATCCGGCGATAAAAACTAGGTCACAAGGTCAACTCATTGAAAAACCTTGTGTAGTCACTAGAGGTCACAATCTTGACCTAATCTTTATGAAACTAGATCCCAATTGATCATCTTAAACAACATCTAGGTCAGTTTCGATATTGGGTCATCCGGGTCAAAAACTAGGTCTCAAGGTCAAATCGTTGAAAAACATTGTGTAGATCTAGTGCACTAGAGGTCACAATCTTGACCTAATATTTACAAAACTTGGTCACAATGATCATCTCAACAAAATCTAGGTCCAGTTTGATATTGGGTTATCTGATGTCAAAAACTAGATCACAAGTCAAATCATAGAAAAACATTGTGTAGTCACTAGATTTCTAGAGCTCGGACACAATGATTATCTCAACACCATGTAGGTCGAATTCGATTTTGGGTTATCTGGGGTCAAAAACTAGGTCACACCATAGAAAAACCTTGTGTAGTCACTAGAGGTCATCATTTCGCACTAACCTTCATAAAACTTGGTCTCAATGATCATCTCAATAGAATATATGTAAAGTTCGATATTGGGTCGTCTGGGGTTAAAAACTAGGCCACAAGGTCAAATCATAAAAAATCTTGTAATAGAGGCTGAATTTTCTTAAAATCTTAATCAGAAAATGTAAATGGTTACTTATGTCACCATAGGGGCTTGCATGCACTACTACGGCAGGTGAGCGTCCTAGGGCCCTCTTGTTGTTAATCTAGTCATTTGGACTCTCTCGTTTTAAAAACCTTAACAAAGTAAGGGACTGACTGGTTGGCTGGAAAAACTTAATGTTGGCTAATTGACTGGCTGAACTGATTGGCTGGCTAAACTGACTATCTGAATAGAATGACTGGCTAAACTGACTGGCTGGCTGAACTGATTGGCTGGCTAAATTGGCTGGCTAGCTAAACTGACTGGCTGTCTGAACTGACTGACTTTCTGAACTGTCTGCCTGAACTGACTGGCTGAACATACTGACTGGCTGCCTGAACTGACTGGCTGAACATACTGACTTGGCTGGCTGAACAGACTGACTGGCTGAACATACTGACTGGCTGCCTGAACATACTGACTGGCTGGCTGAACAGATTGACTGGCTGAACAGACTGACTGGCTGGCTGAACAGACTGACTGGATGGCTAAACATACTGACTGGCTGGCTGAACAGACTGACTGGCTGGCTAAACATACTGACTGGCTGGCTGAACAGACTGACTGGCTGGCTAAACATACTGACTGACTGGCTGAACAGACTGACTGGCTGGCTGAACATACTGACTGGCTGGCTGAACATACTGACTGGCTAGCTGAACATACTGACTGGCTGGCTGAACATACTGACTGGCTGCCTGAACATACTGACTGGCTGCCTGAACATACTGACTGGCTGGCTAAACATACTGACTGGCTAGCTGAACATACCGACTGGCTGGCTAAACATACTGACTGGCTGGTTGAACAGACTGACTGGCTGGCTGAACAGACTGACTGGCTGGCTGAACATACTGACTGGCTGGCTAAACAGACTGGCAGGGCTAAACTGACTGGCTCAACAGACTAACTGTCTGAACAGACTGACTGGCTTGCTGAACAGACTGACAGGCTGGACTGGGCTGTGCTGGCTAAACAGACTGGTTCAACTGACTGTCCGAACAGACTGACTGGCTGTCTGAACTGACTGGCTGACCGACTGGCTGGCTAAACTGACTGACTCAATTGACGGGCTGGCTGAACTGACTGGCTAAATTGACTGACTGGCTTGATAAACTGACTGGCTGTCTGAACTGACAGACTGACTGTCTCAACTGACTGACTGTTTCAACAGCAGGGGTGTCAACAGAGTCAAATTCAAAATCCTGAAAATCATACGCTACCGACCATTTTTGCCAAACAAGAGGCCTTCAATGACATTGTTTCCATGATTAACTTAGTTTGTATTAAAGAAATTCCTTCTGAGCATACTAAATTTACCATAACTTTGCCATTTCTTGAGTTATTTTCATCAAATAACTTTTATTTTGGCCAGAAGTCATTGCTCTTTCAGGAATGATAAATCCGGAATTCCGGATAAATCAGGCAAATTGACACCCCTGCAACAGACTGACTGGCTGTCTGAACTGACTGGCTGACCGACCAACTGGTACATTGAAGCTTGGATTGAATCAATAAAAAGACAAACAACAAAGCAAACAGTAAAGTGTATTTGGTATATGATAACATGGTATATAATAACATGGTATATAATAACATGGTATATAATAACATGGTAAATAATAACATGGTATAAGGTAACATGGTATATGATAACATGGTATAAGGTAACATGGTATAAGGTAACATAAGTATATAATAGTTTAAGGATACCATCTGTTCCAGTGGTAATTCACGAAGCCTCTTAAGGAAAACTTAGAATTTTCTTAAAATTTCCTTAAATGTATCAGCTAAAACAGAAACATCCAGATTATCCATGTTTTACATAGTTTAGAAACATTAGGTAAAGAGCTACAATAATCACAACAAAAACAAGGGTTAGTCTTTGTTTCTTTAGAAATATGTGCAGCTCATATTTTTAAAACTTAAGTCAATATATTTAAGTTTTCCCTTAAGATGCTTTATGAATACCAGTCAAGGTGATATTTTTAACAATGACAAATACATCGTGAGAGGGGTAGAAGAGAAACAAGACTTTGGTGATGACCAGGATAATAGAACAATGATGGTAGGAAATGTTTCATGTACACAATTCGCTGGCTTAGAATTAGAAGGTCAACCTTCTCTATAAGACTCATGCATATTTGAAATCTCCATCTCAAGGCGCTTCTTATGAGCCTATCTTCATGAAAATCGGAAGTGGTCATGTTGACCAAAGTTTAAAAAGCTTGTTTTCCCATAAGTAAAGGGTAGTTTTGAGACAATTTTTTCATAGTTTTCTCAAAATATTGATTTCGTACTTACGACCTTCTAATTCTAATCCAGCGAATTATTTTCATACAAAATGTATATCCTCGATCACTTTGGCAAGATGGTACAACATTGTTGAACAGCCGATGGTATAAAGTTATAAACAACATTGAAGAACATTGACTGAAGTAGAAAATAAGAAAAACACTTCTCACACAGGTTACCTCCCTTGCAATTACAGAAATTGTAAACATATACTCCAAATAGGATTGTTTGTCGAGTAGGGAAGAGCATAGGTGTTGATGTATCTCCCTAAAGGTATAGCACAGAGAATATGACACGTCTCTCAACCTTCTATTAGCATTATTTAACAGCTGATATATTGTCTATTTTTATAACCCTGATTGTATGTTTTCATAAGCAAGAAGTATCACGAAGATGCTCAAGGTGTAATATAGTCTGTTTGCGGCGAAAAAAATCGTCTAAAATGAAGATTTCTCAGTATTTACTGTACCTACAAGTATGAGATTTTGCACGAGTAAATGAAATGTATCTACCTAATATAAAAATAAATCTAAGCAACATTGGACATGTGTGAAAAAAGTTTTGTTCATAAGTTCTATGTAAAATATTTGTTGTTTACAATGAAACTTCATGTTAGAAGACTCGATACACAGAACAGCCAATTTCATGGTCATGTGACACGTCTAACGGTAGATTTACGTATTTGTAATCTATTTAATATAGCATATACGAGGCCCGTCTGGTAATCTGTACTGTCTATGTGTATCATATGTTCGGGTCTAAACGTAAAAATGGCTTGCGTCTAGCAGCCTCCTTCTCGAACTATAAAAACACGGATTTTACAGCGTCTTTAAACGATTTTGACTGCTTAACATTAGGCATTCTTCAAACCTGTTCATGAATGTCGATTTCAGACTAATCCTAAAGGTTTCGGTAGATGTATATTACTCAGTTTTTTAGGACTGGTTCAGTCATAAGACTACTTGTCATTGCGCACATAAACATTACAATGCTTTTATTAAGTTCTTAATTTAACATTATTATATACGTGTATGCCCATGTATAAGTATATACATAGCTTATGTAGCTTAGTGAATAAAGGTTTGGTTTTCACTGCTTTTCCGTGATATTACAGGTATTATACATAATCTGTATACACACAAGCGACATACCTAAATAAATCGACTTGTATGGGCCTCATAAATTTCGCTTTCATCACAGCAATGTTAATCTTGCTGATCACGGATTATAACAGTTAATAAAAGGACAGTCAAACATCAATGGAATACCAGATTTCCTCCCTGCGTTAAAGTGTTCAAATGCAAGTAATATCAATATACAATAAAGAATAAACTTGTTGAAATAAGTAACTAAAAATTATGAAATTTAAAATGGGAGTAGGTAGAATGTAATTAGGATTCTATGTAATTTTTTATCAACATCTGATGAATAGATTTTTAACCATTCAAAATTTAGACGATTTTTTTCGCTGCAAACGGGCTATACCAACACAAATCACAAGGACCGATATTGCAAGATCTGCTTGTGGAAATTGATATATTCAATGCAAGAACTTCGTAATATATTCATGCATAAAGGTCAGGATCATGTCCAATTCTCCATACTATACCAACTGTCAATTGTTATTAATTTCTAACAAACTGAGTAACACAGCTCGAAATGAACTTGTGCTTTTTTCTCTTAATAAAATCTATGAACACCATGGAAGACTGTAATATCATAAATCAACATATTTAAAGTTATGTTTGGATAAACAAACTGCAGACTAGATAGAATATAATACTATTAGTAAACCTAAAACTGAATAAAAAATTATGTTTATCTGTAAAGTAACACAGACAGTTTGATATCACTAATTGTTTACGATGAAATCCGACATTGAAGACATCAAAATGATACACATACATTATGGCAATATAATCTGACGTTAAAATAACAAAATGCTGTAAAATCATTAATATTCGTGGGGGATTTAATTTCGTGGATTTCAAGGATGACCTCAACCACGAAATTAAATCCCTAAGGAGTAATTATACCAATAAATATGTCAAATTTACAGTGGCTGTCTTACTTGTTTTCAAGTTAATTCAGGTATAAGACTGGGGGTTCGGAAAGTTTACTTGCATATATCAACATGTAATAAAACAATTATTATATCTGTTTAATTTTTTTAATGATTTCTGATAATTTGTGTGAATTTTGATCGTGCCAATTTTTATGAAATCCAAAATCCTTGAAATTATGTCCCACAAAATGGTCTTTTTGTCCAAAACCATGAAATTTTGTCCCCTTGAAATTGAATGATTTTACAGTATATATGGTGTCCCAAAAAAACGGGGACTACCTAAATCCTTGATATATTCGCAAGAAAGTACTGACATTTGACCTGATACCTAAGGGCAATTGGCCTAAATTTAACTCGGAGATGGGCCCTATAGTGTATCTGTTTGCCATACATGATGAACAAGTGTATGCAGATTCATTATCCTTGACTATGGGACCCCTGAAATGTCATGGGATCGGCATGTAAATCTGTTTATGAACACGCTGAAATTCCCTGTTCATTGTATTCTAATATACTGAAATACGTAATTGAAAACAAGGGAGATAACTCTGGATATTCTGACTAAATAATCACAATTATGATGTTGTTATCTTGAACGGTATTCATCCCTTAATGTTTTGTCATATTGACATTGTGTTATGAAAACATAAAAGAGAAAAAGTTACGAATGTTTAGCCTAGGTACCCGTTTTTTTGGGACACCCTGTATCTACCGGTCAGTTGTTTGATAAACTGAACAACATATGACAAAAAAAACATAAAGTAATAAAAGCAACATCAAACAATGATTATCAAACATGAAGTTAAAATGTTTAAAGAAAATAACAAGTACTAGTATGTAGATTGTCAAATACAGAATATTTAGACTGTTCAGCATAAATATAAATAAAATAAAGATACATATAGTTATGAAATGCAGGAAAATATGAATAATAACAACAACTACCCCTGAATTTAAAAATAACAAAAGTCATGCTATAACTCTTAACGCGATAAATTGTAGTACATAAATAAACACAATATTGCCTATATTTTTGTTAGGGATTAAAATCAAGGACTGTAACATTTGCCTATCAAAGCATTCACATTTGGCACAACATATTAAGTTTGCATGCTCCTAAATATTCAGAAACAATAAATATAGGGTATTTTGTGTTTGTTTTTGTATTGCAATCTATCACGCTGGAGTTATATCATAACTAATTCCCAATAAAGCACTTATATGCAAGTCTAGCCAAAAAAAGAAACAACGGATACTGAGGTCAATGGTAACAGAAAGACAATGTTGCTTATGAGTGAGAGTTGCTCTATTGGGGGGGGGGGGGGGGGGGCATCTGAAGAGTAGTATTGTAGTATTATATAATGTGAGTAAAACAACTAAAAATAAAATAATATCATTAATAAAATGTAATGTAGTTAATAAAAATAAAACTGAATCAGATAAAACATCTTGCTAAAACATCAATAAGAATACTGTAGTAATTGAGATTGTTGTCATGGTTACATATATATAACATGTATAAAGTCTAAATAAAACACTTCTCCAGACTGTCTCTGAAGTTGTTTAAAAATAAATCTGACAAAGTTCTGGGAGAACAAAGTATTGTAAAACACATGAACACTAAGAGGGTGGGGGTCATTTGAGTAATATTTGGAGAACTAATTAATTCAAACACTAATGCTCCCTCGAAGCCTGAAGTCATGTTCATTACCAATAATAGGAAGGGATAAAACCAGATGGTCGGCACTAGAGTCTGTCTCAGTCATCCAACACAAACAAACAAACACTAATGCTCCCTCGAAGCCTGAAGTCATGGTCATTACCAATAATAGGAAGGGATAAAACCAGATGGTCGGCACTAGAGTCTGTCTCAGTCATCCAACACAAACAAACAAACATTAATGCTCCCTCGAAGCCTGAGGTCATGGCCAATGAAACAGGTAAAACATTGGGCAACACACGACTTGTCTCAGTCGAAAACAAACACCCAAACTACACTATATATCAACAAGTTTATAACAATCATATCAGGTAATAGTGAAAACAACAACAATAGTCATACCAATAGAAGCTATCATCGATGGGGATAAATACACCCTCCCTCATCTACCCGTACACACTTATGTTAGCTGCAGACAAATTCAATAGATATGAACCAAACAATCAAAGAGCAATAACTCAGTGAAAATACATCAGGGGTGGTATTCAATATTGATCTTATTTAATTGGAGAATAAGGATAGCCAATCATATCGCCTGTTACTGACCAAGAGTTCAATATGGTGTGATCTCATTGGTTGTCCTTATCCCTAAGTAAAGTAATATCAATATTGAATACCACCCCAGTTAATGATGTGCTGCAGATATGCACAACTAGGATTTTTACTAACAACTCCAGTGAAGTTTGTTTGAAATCAGTCCAATGGTTGTAAACAAGAGGAATTTCCAGACAAAATGTGTCTGTTGTTGCAACTGACAAATCTAGGTCTTAGTCCAAAACAGTTGCAACTACTTCTAAAATCACATGTCGTTACAACTGTTTTGCACTGAGCCCTCGAGATGGATTAATCGATGGATACATAGTATCTGGGGTAAATTGTATAATAATAATAACAATAATAAATGCACAATAAAAATGTGGATAACAAATTGTACATAATCTCACAACTAGCACAAGTATGAGTAAATTGACTAAATAAACTAAATTATTAACATTTGTTAAATAATGCATAATGACTTAAGATGACAAGGCAAGATAACAGACATCTGACTTTCACCGTGCTATCAGTACATCAGCCCCAGACACCAGATTTTCAGAGCGTGTTCAGTACATCAGCCCCAGACACCAGATTTTCAGAGGGTGTTCAATACATCGGTCCCCAGTAACATTGAGCATACTTGTTTTTTATAGCAGCCTCAAGTTCCTTACTGTGCTCAGCATCTCTTGTCTCACAAACAACCTTCACCTGAAGATATACAATACATGCAATCTTAGTTACCATGGTAACTGCTCCAAACGAAAAGTTTAACAAGAGGGCCCAAAGGGCCCTAGGTCGCTCAACTGTCGTAGTAGTGCATGCAAGCCCCTTTGGCGACCTAGGTAACAATTTACATTTTCTGAATAAGATTCAAGAAAATTCTGCCTTTATTGCAATGTTTTTTTATTTGACCTTGTGACCTAGTTATTCACCTTAGATGACCTAATATTGAAATTTACATGGATTATATTGAGATGACTATTGTGGCAGAGTTTCATTAAGATTAGGTCAAAAGTGTTACCTCTAGTAACTACTCAAAGCTTTTCTATGATTTGACCTAGTGACCTAGTTTTTTTACCCCAAATGACCCAATATCGAACTTGACCTAGATTTTGTTAAGATGATCATTGTGCCCATGTTTCATAAAGATTAGGTCAAAATTGTGACCTCTAGTGACTACACAAGCAAATTGTTGACGGACGGGCAGACGACGGATGACAGACCAAGAGTATTCACAAAAGCTCACTCAGTCACTTTATAACAGGTGAGTTTTAATAAAATGATTGTGGTCTGTATGCTGATCATTGAGACTCCAATATTCTCTGAAAAAGTCCTGTTTTAATATCAATAATTCATAGTTTCAGTAAGAAATCTGGTCAAGAAGAGAACAGCAAAGGCAATCAATCAAATTAATTAATTGATATAAAAACAAAATTAATAAATAAATAATTAAGAAGCGCGCAGTAACCATTACTATCAATATATTTGATCTCTGACCAGAAACTGGGAGACATACATGTAGTACAAACTATAAAGTTAACATCGTGGAAGCGTAGTTTTACCTGTACAGCAAAGATGTCACTCTTTATCCAAGCACGTTCATGAAATATATCTTTAATACTGAAAACAAAAACATTCACATTGCTTCACACATAAGTTTTCATCTTTGAATATTCACTATGCCGATAGGTCAATGTACAGTCATGATGTTGTATTCAAGCTTACAATAAGAAAAGAAATTTATAATACACTTTCGTATAGACTTTCAAAAAGTAGAAAGTCTGGTCGACATGCCTGGTATAGTTTTAGTAATGGAACCAGTAAGACTGTCTGCATATATTTCAATGAAAGGCAACAGTATTTCATATAAGTAGCATTTGGAAGATGTAGGACAAAGTTAATCCACATTTACAAAACTGATAACAGTATTTGCTGCACTCAGACATACAGAATGAAGAGACTTAATTTATCATGGTTTGTTCCTGTTTAGATCAGATGAAGTCTTCATCTTGGTTTCATTTATTTTATTTTAGTGAGATGGATTTTTTGGCCTGATAGATTATATTTTGGTCTAATATATTTTATTTTGGAGCTACTTCTGTCTAATAGATTTGTATGCATCAGACTAATTATACCAAAACTGAAACATTTCTCATTGAAATCATGATCTTTTCTTTGATTAAAACATGTAAGAAGAGAGATAGATGTCTAACCTAACACCGAGTCCAGCCATCAGTTTAGTAAGTTCAGCAATACCACCGGGTCGGTCGCTAACGGTAACAACAAATCGTATCATTCTACCATCTGCAGCAAGACCTCGTTCTATAACCCGACCTAAAGCTGTGGTATCAATGTTACCTCCGCACAATGCTACAACAACTCTACAATATAATCACTCATTGTTTAAGCCTAGGTCCCACTGAGCATTTTTTGCCTCGGCGATGTACTCCTGTTTGAAATTAATGAGCTATCAGTACATCGAGAACAGGTTCCTTGTGGTCTAGGTGAAGCTTCGGAAAAGTCATGAGACAATTTGTGATATCTGAAGGAATTGTGATGAATCTGTGGTATCGGAAGAAATCGGGAGTTCCTCAATGGGGCCTAGGCTTTACAGACAAAACATACAAGTATCTTATCAGAAACCAGAAAAGTTTTGAGTAAACAGGAGAAATAACTATTGGTAAATTGTAACTAAAATCTAACTGTAATTTTTCAAAGCTTAGATGATATATGTATTCAATCCAACCTGAGTTTAATATTGAATCCGAGTTATCAGAATAAAATTTTGATGAATAGTAACACATCTACAGAGGTAGCACTATGTCAGCATAGTAAAAGGATGTGAAGGTACCCTCTAGAGGCTCACAGGGAAGACTGGGCTCTCTCATTTGTGTCGCCTCTTAAAGTCGTCATTATTATTATTATCCTTAAGAAGGCAGAACAAACGAGGGGCTCAAAATACATACACCCATAGGGAGTCAAAAGTACACTATAAAACAAATGGAACATTAATGGAATACAATACTGGGGAGTGGGTACCTTTTTCCATGTAATTCTGGAACCAGCCCCTCCACCACAGCAGCAAGCCCTGTAGCCCCGGCCCCTTCTACAATAGCTTTCTCCAATTCTATTAATCTCAATATAGACAATGCAATTGTTTCCTCTCTGAAAAAACAAAAATCATTTTGACTAAACTATTCCATCAATCTTTGTGATTTAAACAAAGATGATGAGGTTAGCTCCCCTGTCTTTATCCCTAGTTGTCTGTGCCAAGCAAAGCCTTTATTTGTCAGAAAGCTGAAATATGGCAGGCATATGAATGCCTCCATCCGTATTTGAACCCAGGTGGCCAGATTAGACGGCAAGCACACTAACCATTGAGCTATGGATGTACTAGCATTATACATACATCAAATAAACATGCATATACTATAACTGTTATACAAAGTTTTAATACACAAAATGTAACACAATATTATAGCAAACTGTAAAGATAATAATAAGGTAAAGGCCTTTTTCATTATAGTGTCACCCTTATTGAAAAGGCCAGCCAATTTGACTTATGTGACACCTTTCTTTTATGTGCACAGTACCTCCCAAATCCCTTCTCTTTATTGTCGGGTGCCTGGTAGAGTTGGGCCTACGGTAACCATTCTTTAGCTAGCTGGCGGCTCACCAACAGACAGCATCAGTTCTAATCCAGCTTCTGACGGGATTCGAACCTTCGATCACCAACTTCCAAGGCCAACGCCCTAACCACTCGGCCATGGACGCTATATAAATATAACTTTACTTAAGGAGGCAACACAGCTTAGCATTTTCTTAGTGTGAGTCATTGAGTTAACTCCCCTAGTTCCTGTCTAAGCATGGTTCTCCATCAATAATCAAACATTGAACAAAACATGCCTTAATACTGCAGCTCAGGTTCCAGGTATTGTCTCATCAAACAGTGATCTTAATCTTACCCTCAAATTTAAATTCTTTATAATACTTTTACAACTAGAAAGTGTTGTAAATTGATCTGCAATACTGAAAATGATTCAGTTAAAGAATGTCGCCAAACCATATATGTCCCCAATTTGCATGATATGAATAATTCAAATTTCAACGTAAGTTTAGGATTTTCCATGGGTACTTTGATAAGACAGTACCCAAGAACTTCAATAGAACCCAAACAGATGCAAATGTATGAAAAGAAAGCACTCACTTGACTGTGACCATTTTATCAATCAGATCTTTTACTGTAGCAAATGCATTGACACCAACAGTAGGCACAGCCAGACCTGTAATACAGAATCACAGTGCCATATTATAAGACAGTCTCACCAACAGTAGGCACAGCTAGACCTGTAATACAGAATCACAGTGCCATACTATAAGACAGTCTCACCAACAGTAGGTACAGCTAGACCTGTAATACAGAATCACAGTGCCATACTATAAGACAGTCTCACCAACAGTAGGTACAGCTAGACCTGTAATACATGTAGAATCACAGTGCCATACTATAAGACAGTCTCACCAACAGTAGGTACAGCTAGACCTGTAATACAGAATCACAGTGCCATACTATAAGACAGTCTCACCAACAGTAGGCACAGCCAGACCTGTAATACAGAATCAGAGTGCCATACTATAAGACAGTCACTCCAACAGTAGGCACAGCCAGACCTGTAATACAGAATCACAGTGCCATACTATAAGACAGTCTCACCAACAGTAGGCACAGCCAGACCTGTAATACAGAATCACAGTGCCATACTATAAGACAGTCTCACCAACAGTAGGTACAGCTAGACCTGTAATACAGAATCACAGAGCCATACAATAAGACAGTCTCACCAACAGTAGGTACAGCTAGACCTGTAATACAGAATCACAGTGCCATACTATAAGACAGTCACACCAACAGTAGGTACATCTTGACCTGTAATAGAGAATCACAGTGCCATACTATAAGACAGTCTCACCAACAGTAGGTACAGCTAGACCTGTAATACAGAATCACAGTGCCATACTATAAGACAGTCTAACCAACAGTAGGCACAGCCAGACCTGTAATACAGAATCACAGTGCCATACTATAAGACAGTCTCACCAACAGTAGGTACAGCTAGACCTGTAATACAGAATCACAGAGCCATACAATAAGACAGTCTCACCAACAGTAGGCACAGCTAGACCTGTAATACAGAATCACAGTGCAATACTATAAGACAGTCACACCAACAGTAGGTACAGCCACGCATGTTAATTAAATGTATATGACACTCTATATTAACGTACGTAAAAGGGGTAATATGCTGTCGCTCACACATATCGATAGGCAGATTAACAATGTTACCGCGTTAAGCGTAAATCGCACTAGTCAAATTCTACCCTGCTTTATGTAAGACCTCATAATTTTCGTATCTATTATCCGATTTTAAATATTCAAAGCTTGTAATGAAGCAGAGATATATGCCTGTCTATTAATACAACATTCATCATGATACCCTAGTTATTAAATCCACGGCGACGAGTAAGAATCCGTTCCGCGTAAAAGTAAGTTTAAAATATCCCGTTTTTTACCAAATAAAAATTCAATCAACGGTCGAAAATCATCAAACATGAATTTAATTTTCGATCGATTTTGTTCATTAAAGCTTGTTTTAAAAGCTTATACTGTAAGGTTTTATAAAATGTAAAACTTATTTTTAAAGCATTTGCGAGTTGTCGACCTCCAACGAAATTAAACAGAACAGACGTATTCATAATAATGTTTGATGTAAACTACGCCGACCATTGATCATCTTTTGTGGCGATTTTTTCAAAAGCTAGCATCATGGTTCGTAATTTAATGCAAACAATACCTCTCAAAATGCATTTAATAGCAGGTTATATTGTAAATAATCGCCATTTTATAATTAACATTCGGCAATAAGTCCGCAAGTTCAATACAGCTACCGAAAAAAAAAATCCCTCATCGTGACAAAAATCACTATCTTTGACTCCATTTTGTAAAGACAGAACCAATAGAAACCAGAAAAAAGTACAACCAGTACCTCAAAACGTATTTAATCTCACAATTAAAACAAGTTTCAATCAAAAATATGTTTTCAATTAGCGCATGGAAGGTGTGCAGGTGCCCGTTTCACACGCGTTTCGACGTGATTCCGCCATTTTGAAAATTTATTTGCAATAATTAGTACATAAATGCACGAAGTTTAATCAAATCGTTGGTGGTCGACAACTCACAAATGCTAAATAAATAAGTTTTACATTTTATAAAACCTTAAAGTATTAGCTTTTAAAACAAGTTTTAATGAACAAAATCGATCGAAAATTAAATTCATATTTGATAATTTTCGACCGTTGGTTGTATTTTTATTTGGTAAAAAAAGGGGTATTTTAAACTTACTTTTACGCGGAACGGATTCTTACTCGTCGCCGTGGATTTAATAATTAGGGTATCGTGATGAATGTTGTATTAAAAGACAGACATATATCTCTGCTTCATTACAAGCTTTAAATATTTAAAATCAGATAATAGATACGAAAATTATAAGGTCTTACATAAAGCAGGGTAGAATTTGACTAGTGCGTTATCACTGATTTTCAATAACTAGGTCCAAACGGTAAGGAAAAAAAGTAAAAATGCGACCTTTCCTGATTCAGTTTGATCTTACCTTAAAAGTTTGATATATCATCCAGTAACCATGCCCGAAAATCTTGAATGCAACACTTTCGTAGTTTTTATGTTATGATCATGCAAACACAGGTAGGTAGAAACCAATTCTAGTACTTACAAAACCTCCGTTATCACAGCCCTATGATGTTAATTGCACACTTATTTGAAATACTATATCAAAAATATAGCTCAACTTACTGTAATCGCAATTATGATGTATGGCGATTCTAAATGTGATCAGGTCTGAACGAAGTGATCAAATAACAAGTTTGAATTTCTACCGATATATTCGCACTAATCATTTGGCTGTAAACAAAATAAATATAAGTATGTGCTTGCTTTAACTTTCATTGAAACAAACAATGCTTTATTGTGTGATCGCGCATCAACCCAAGTGCAACTTGTTAATCGTATATAGAATTCAAATGAACCATTATTTTCGATCCATCTACATATAATTTTTAAAGTACATCAAACATTAACAATCAGCCAAATAATAACGAAGGTTTTGTGTTATAATGGATAAATACAAAAAAGCAACATATTTTTAATCTAAAGAATTGTTTAATGTTCAGAACTAGGATGAACAAGTACAACAATGTATAACATGCATTTACAATGAATATTTAGTACTATCATATTAAAAAGTTGAAGAAAACTTATTTCAAAGTCATACCTGAAATATCAGCAATTAATCAGAACAACACTTAAAAGTCAAACTGGCAAACGTATACAAACATAAAACACGTTTCTATGGTGTTTTTGATTTCAATTTACCACAAAACACGTTATGATATCATTTTGATAATGCAACATACTTATAACATGGCGACAGACGGTAAAATAACAATGGTAACGAAGGTTTCTGAGAATCAGAATATAACATGTTGACAATTATTTTGGGAACATTGGCAAGTATCTAAGTTGTAACTACATTAATAAGCATGCTGAAATGTACAAGAGACACTTGGACACAAAACTTAAACATAATACCAAACAGGCTAATTGAAAACGTCAATACCAACAACCTGGCTGATAACGAAGGTTTAGTGACATCAGAACTTTTCAGTATACACCGCATACATGTTCAAAATACACTATCTGTCACTATCACTACTTTTTAACAATGACTTTGACTTTCGAGTAGCCTTTGGTGCATCTACTAGTATCAATATTTAACAAGACTTCCATCTAACTATGTCGTTATGTCTAGGTCAATAGATAAACTGCATATTAGTTTTCACAAAAATCACTTCATGATTTTCATCGTCTTGATTAACAATGTTATCAATAAACATGCTATCTTTGCACTCAGTAGTAACATGATTACCAACTGCATATTTTGTTTCAACCACAATGCAGGTTTCCCTTTCTTCTTGTATTTTTCTAACGTCTTCATATCTGTTATTTTCAGTATTTTCTGTTTTGCTTGTTTCTCCCTTTTCACCTTCTTTCTGGCAGTTTAGAGGAACGTACATAATTACGGCACATTCTCTCTCGTTCCAGTCATAGGTAGTCTTCATTGTTTTGCTCTTTCATGCGCTTACAATATACCGTTTGGATTTCAGCATTACTCTTGTTCATAGTTATAAAAACGCATATAATAAATTAAACTTTCGTTATCTTTATGAAACCTTCGTTATCGTAATTATAAACCAAATCGTAAGACTGTAACTAAATTAATGCACTATAAAACTTAACAAATTATATAAGTCTATGCAATAGCAATACTTAGGTTGATATTGCGTATGGATAATAGGATAACTGTTCTAACAATCACTTGCAGAACACGAAGACTATTATATATTTTACCGTAGTCCGGATTTCTCTTCAACAAATAATAACATAACACATTGCAACTTATGTAATGGTACCAATTTCATACACATGTAACAGACTTTTAAATGCAATGAAGTAAAATGTGTACATACACGTTATAATATAACGTTGCTCACCAAATGCAGTGATATAACCTTCGTTATCGCAGGATAACGAAGGTTTTATAGATTTAAACACAAGTGTTATACCAAAAGGAAGCCATACTCTCTTATGTAAATGTTTTTCTTAGAAAAAACGTTATATTGTGCAAATAATATCATAGTTAGATACTATCTCAGTCAATCTTATTGAAAAAATATTTTCGTTGGAAAGTAAGGTAAAAATACTCACAACTCTAGTTGGAAATACAAGCAATGTTTTACGACATGTCTCGGCGATTTCGCATTCAAGCAAGTCTACACTTCAAATAGGCCTAACAAAAAGTCATATAATTGTAATCTTCTGCGTTTTTAGCGTTAGTTTCGAATTTTGGCAACGAAAGTTTAAATCACGAAGGTTTAAACTGTGTACAAAACTGAAACTAGTTTAATGTATAACACTGTATTAAACATAAATTTCGTTTTTATTACATCAAGATGATATATCTGGTTGTGTAAATAGCCTACCAGGAGTCAGTTTTAGTATTAATGTGTATCTTTTATGATCACGAAAGTTTTAAGCTATTACTTTTGAGTAAAGGTTAATATTTTATGATGCGCAGTGTTCGAGATTTAATAAATAATTCGTATATGCCTGCATTCCTATAGTCTTATTTAGGCTTTGATGGTATACATAATGATGTTTCATTTGTCATAAACAAGTTATTTCTTAGTTTGCTACACTAAATTAATTGGCAATAACGAAGGTTTTTTAAAATTGAAAAAATTGGCGACACATGAAACGCATTAAAATTTGACACTATAGCTGGCAATGGACAGCAGATTGCCTCATGAATTATTGAAAGGAAGGTTTGAGCTTGATGTTAAAACAAAAAATACCGTCTCCAATGAGCTACTCGTAAAAAGAAGACGTTGTTCATTTGGGTATTTTGAGTCGGCGACAATAACGAAGGTTTAAATTTTGATGATGTTTTGAAAATTTGAACTTTTTTATGGACGATGGAAGAGATTATTTTATCGCAGTGTTTGGGCTGATGTAATAACCTTCTGTAGAGACATATTTGTTAGCTTTCCAGTGGTTTGTTTGTTAATAAAACAACGGAACATGGCATGGACCTAGTTATTGAAAATCAGTGTTTACGCTTACCGCGGTAACATTGTTAATCGGCCAATCGATATGTATAAGCGACAGCATATTTACGTTAATATAGAGTGTCATATACATTTAATTAACATGCGTGGTACAGCTAGACCTGTAATACAGAATCACAGTGCCATACTATAAAACAGTCTCACCAACAGTAGGTACAGCCAGACCTGTAATACAGAATCACAGTGCAATACTATAAGACAGTCACACCAACAGTAGGTACAGCTAGACCTGTAATACAGAATCACAGTGCCATACTATACGACAGTCACACCAACAGTAGGTACAGCTTGACCTGTAATACAGAATCACAGTGCCATACTATAAGACAGTCTCACCAACAGTAGGTACAGCTAGACCTGTAATACAGAATCACAGTGCCATACTATAAGACAGTCTCACCAACAGTAGGTACAGCTAGACCTGTAATACAGAATCACAGTGCCATACTATAAGACAGTCTCACCAACAGTAGGCACAGCTAGACCTGTAATACAGAATCACAGTGTCATACTATAATACAGTCACACCAACAGTAGGCACAGCTAGACCTGTAATACAGAATCACAGTGTCATACTATAAGACAGTCTCACCAACAGTAGGTACAGCTAGACCTGTAATACAGAATCACAGTGCCATACTATAAGACAGTCACACCAACAGTAGGTACAGCTTGACCTGTAATAGAGAATCACAGTGCCATACTATAAGACAGTCTCACCAACAGTAGGTACAGCTAGACCTGTAATACAGAATCACAGTGCCATACTATAAGACAGTCTCACCAACAGTAGGCACAGCTAGACCCGTAATACAGAAGCACAGTGTCATACTATAATACAGTCACACCAACAGCAGGCACAGCTAGACCTGTAATACAGAATCACAGTGTCATACTATAAGACAGTCACACCAACAGTAGGTACAGCTAGACCTGTAATACAGAATCACAGTGCCGAAATATACCATAGTTTAATACAAATACTGTAGCGCACAGACAATACAAAGCCACACAGTAACGACGGCAGTGCCTAGCCATCCATTCAAAAATCAGACGCAGAATGAACCATCCACATCCCCAAGCAAGCCTCACTCTGCAATGAATGACACACTGTGGACCCCGAATTATGTGCATAATTCACCATAAAGGGAGGTAATTATGAATGATAACTACATGTACACTGAAGTGAAGTACGGGGAGACTTTTGACAGCCGCCATACGGCACTTAACACCTGCTGTAGTGATAAGTAAATACTGTAGACCATTGGTGACAAGTCAACTTCAACAGTTCATTATTTTATTACTCGATATGAAGACAACACCATTTCCAGTAATATTCGATTTAATCACACACTAACATGGTTTCTAAATAATTCAACGTATAATATAAATGTGGATAAGTTAGGCCGCTCAAGACAATACCGGGTATCCGTGTATGTCTGTAAATCCCGTCGACCGAAAGGAAAACGGATTCGTTATACGTAATTTGATTATGCTCCCACTGATTATTCTACTACCCTTGAGATGTACTACGACTTCCACAGTGCGAGCCACAAGCCGTGGCTGTACGTAAGACACCAACCAAGCTGTAAATCAACCGACAGTCAGATCGCGATCCCCCCACCATCGGGTTCCCGGAAAATGGAAGGGACCGCAACCCGTGCCGATCCAATGTACAGCCCGGATGCAACAACACTGTGAGACACACAAGCCGTGGTCGTATCATGCCAACTTACTGAGCCACAAGCCGTGGCACTGTATACACAACCAACTTACTGAGCCACAAGCCGTGGCACTGTATACACAACCAACTTACTGAGCCACAAGCCGTGGCAGTGAGTACACAACCAACTTACTGTGCCACAAGCCGTGGCAGTGAATACACAACCAACTTACTGGGCCACAAGCCGTGACCGTGTGTACACAATATCAACAACCTAGGAATTACCATTAGAGGAGGGCAAAACCTAATACTACGCAACAGACACACTCACTGATCAACCGTATGATACCTTTCCGTAGTACATCGTTAAGTCTCAACCAATTTAGATTCCCTATCAGAGGCACCTCATTCCCAGTCGGGTCCCCGGAACGAGAAGAGGAGCCCTGATCGGTCAAACACGTTTAAAGTACATAAACTATTTAATATTGTACGAAATACCTAGGTAACATCCGTATTCCTCTCGGTCGACCGAATTTTTCCGCTTACATATAATTACATGAGAGCGACAAAAAATAAAAGTTCATATTGCAAATTATTGATACACCAAAAGTTCATATATATATATAAACAACACAGCAATTATAAAACCGTCAAAGAGCACAATGGATTCAACCGTATAACACGTTAAACATTTTGTAGGCACCAGTTCAAGCACGACCAGAATGTCAATAAAGTCCACGGCAAATCCCCCATATCCAGGAAAATGTGAAAATATAGTAACACCAACACAAATCGTTCATAGAATATACACCTGTACCTTCCCATTCAACACCAGACGAGGACGACTGAGGTCGATGTTTGTCGTCGTCTTACTTGTGTAGTGCGCCACTGTGCTCCCGTGGAATGACGTGCAATCATGACCAAGTCAACATTAACAAACCAATACATCCTGTAAAATATATACTCAACAGCAGTAAACGGTTTAAAACAGACCATAAAATTAATAGGTTGTGACATCTACAAAGGCAGTGAAAACCCATAAGATATAAACGACTAAAACTTTTGATTAATACATGTACATATAATTATACACCAGCTTAACTATACCATTTACAAACAACAAACTGTTTGCTGTGGTAATACTTCACTTTAAGACGGTTTGCAATCTTTACTAAATGTTCATAACATTCAAACAGTAGTAATAAATTGTGTGTGATATTTACCTAAGCAGTACCATGTATAAAACATTTCATATCCCAATGATATAAAATATAATGGAGACGACATGTTACATATTCTTCAGATATGTTTTAGCTTATTATAAACTGGTTTTAGATTAGTCCGTCTCTGCTTAATTAAACATGCTCTAGCAAAGGCTGCATCACAGACTGTGCTATATTCATCATACGGAATGCTGGTCGTACACGAACAACCCCCCGAGGAGGAAACGTGAAAACCCCCTGAGGAGGAAACGTGGATCCGTAACACCGAAGTCTTTTAAACCCCGGCGCCAGACCATTCATCAGAATACTGAAACTACGGAATTTGTTCAGAAGCATTTGTTCTACATGTACTTACAAAATGTCATATTCAATTCAAGTAACCAATACTAAATGTAAATAAATACATTTTTAAAACAAAACAATAACTAAAAACTATCAGGACACCGGTTTCCGTTCTAATGTTTGCAATAGAAAAAATTATCGAATCTAAATTATTTCTCGACTGACTTAAAATAAGGTTACTAATAAGCCATGCATATAACTGCTGTTTTCCCGCGAAACTGCTATCTAACGACTTATACCCTACTTGATTTACAACCCATCGCGAGACTTATTCGTATAGCCCCGCTTGATACAACACCCGTCACGTGACATGACCACCTTGAAGAACACAGCCCGTACCCATGCGCGTTATAATGACATGAATACATAAGTTCTATCTACTACCTAACGTGCAGAACTAATAAGTACGCACCATTAATAGTTGTGTTAAATATTATAATGTGACCACCAATTTAAATATACAGCGTCCGTAACATTAAGTATCTATTTTTTCAAAACGAACTGATATAACACCGAACATCTCCCAATGTTCAAAATATTATGGGGTGTGGCGGGAGGGAAAATATTACTAACGAACTGTCTGGATGTAACTGAACAAGTGCGCGGTGCACGAGATTTACTGAATATATACCCTCTGATGGTACCCTATTACGACGCTGTCATACAGCGATAAAACAGGACCCAGCCAAAATCGACCAGGTATGTCTAATGCCTTTCGGACAAAGCTGGTGCGTAGCCAACACGTTTAGTGGGGATCTCGAAAAAATAAATATAATTATTTTAATTCTAAAATAATTTTGCATTATTTTATTACTCGATATGAAGACAACACCATTTCCAGTAATATTCGATTTAATCACACACTAACATGGTTTCTAAATAATTCAACGTATAATATAAATGTGGATAAGTTAGGCCGCTCAAGACAATACCGGGTATCCGTGTATGTCTGTAAATCCCGTCGACCGAAAGGAAAACGGATTCGTTATACGTAATTTGATTATGCTCCCACTGATTATTCTACTACCCTTGAGATGTACTACGACTTCCACAGTGCGAGCCACAAGCCGTGGCTGTACGTAAGACACCAACCAAGCTGTAAATCAACCGACAGTCAGATCGCGATCCCCCCACCATCGGGTTCCCGGAAAATGGAAGGGACCGCAACCCGTGCCGATCCAATGTACAGCCCGGATGCAACAACACTGTGAGACACACAAGCCGTGGTCGTATCATGCCAACTTACTGAGCCACAAGCCGTGGCACTGTATACACAACCAACTTACTGAGCCACAAGCCGTGGCACTGTATACACAACCAACTTACTGAGCCACAAGCCGTGGCAGTGAGTACACAACCAACTTACTGTGCCACAAGCCGTGGCAGTGAATACACAACCAACTTACTGGGCCACAAGCCGTGACCGTGTGTACACAATATCAACAACCTAGGAATTACCATTAGAGGAGGGCAAAACCTAATACTACGCAACAGACACACTCACTGATCAACCGTATGATACCTTTCCGTAGTACATCGTTAAGTCTCAACCAATTTAGATTCCCTATCAGAGGCACCTCATTCCCAGTCGGGTCCCCGGAACGAGAAGAGGAGCCCTGATCGGTCAAACACGTTTAAAGTACATAAACTATTTAATATTGTACGAAATACCTAGGTAACATCCGTATTCCTCTCGGTCGACCGAATTTTTCCGCCACAATAAATTATATAATTTATACCCCAAAAATTCTGAAAAACGCAACTCAGTTTCTAAAACCTAAACCTACATCATTAAGGTGAATTCAATCCAACGGAAAATCCCCAGTATTTGCAACGATATCCGGTGTGGATATATCAAATTGTCCAATCGTCTTAATTGAAGGCCGACTCTATTAACTCGTTGAACTGCAAATCCTGAAACTATACTGTATAACATGAATTTACATTCCGAACATGTGTTAGCTTCCAAGAAAATGTTGACACTTTAAAGTGAACTTGTAAGTATCTTACTCGGGGCACAGCGTTTGTTTTCTCATCAACAACGTCTGGCTCGAATGCCTATATGTCGCCATATTTATATGGCGTTGCTGGGCTGCCTAAACTTGAATGTAAAGTAAACAATCTGACCATCGACAGCACACGTTACATCTCATAAGAAACCTAGCAAGTTGAATGGCTCTATAATCTCACATACAGTACAGAGACAATTACCCGGCCCCGACACAAGCACGAATACAATACAAGTTCCTGTATTGATAATATCAACGTTCGAGCTAATCGTCAATATCGGTCCCTTAGCTCTGTTTTTGTACCACACATCGAGCGCCCTCGTGATACTCTCCGCTCATGAAAATATACCACAAGAACAAAAATATACACTTGTAACAAGATAGCTGTTGAATTATGTTCAAGAAGGTCGAGGATCATGCCACACTCTCCGAACCTTACGTTTCTCTGATACAAACAACGTATTCCTCTTCAAAAACGCAAACCAAACCAACAATTGTACCGTAAAATGACTGACGGTCACATATGTACTAATAACTTAGACAGCTTCGTAGTAACAGAGTGGTGTAAAAACAAGTACATCACAAATTGTACTATGCGTATGTATTAATTATACTTAACTTAGACTGCAGCTTGATCGGATGCCCTGTTAAAGGCAGTGAATACACAACAAAGTCGAGTCAAAACCAAAGCCTTCTCGTTGACGTCGATCCGTGTCCTAGCTGCGACAGCATCCTGGTTTCTCTTTAATAATATTACCACTACAATATACATAAATATGTGTAATAAGCAATGACTGCACTAACTTCTCAAACAAACCCTCATAGTAAAGTAGGCCTAGGACCACGAGCTCCTAGAGTCTAATTGAATACAGGCCACTGTTAATTTAATGCTATTATGTGTTATTTGAATACTAGGATAGACCCCCATGCATGTACATAGGTCAGTAAATTTCTTACTCGTATCCTAGATCGAGAAAATGAGAAAATGTACATTCCACTCGGACCAGCACGTAACGACATCCTATACCCTGCTGATAAAACGCTTGACTCATCGACAAGCCTGGCTTACTGTACTGACTTGAGTCAGCTATAGTTCGGAGAAATTTACCTGATCCCGACACCCACGCCCGAACACAACACAAGGTTATTGCGCTTATCATACAAGTTTTTGCCAGCAAACTTGCAATATCGGTCTACTAGATTTGTATTGATATTTCACATAGAGCGTCTTCGTGACATTTCCCCCCTCATGAAAACATACCAACTACCAACATAGACCAAGTATCAACTGTTAAATAAGCCTAATAACAGTTCGATATGCGCGTCAATCTCTCCGGACTATACCTGATTTGTAGACGCTATAGCCTAGTCTCACAAAAGCAGTGATCAGTCATCCACAACTACATGTAAAAAGTAAGAAAAAGTAAGAAAACCGTGCAGTTGATTGACATAAAGTACCAGTTACAATCTCGTGATCAAGTTTGAATACACAACTGCCCATGGTATGTGACTTATAAAAACTTCGGCGGCTGTTTTAGCCATAAACATGAATGACACACTAGCCAATTAAATTATATTCTAAAGTACACCAGAAATGCACGTGAATACCATGGTACTGACCGAGTGCTGTATACACTTCGCACGAGTGTATCAGTATAAACCTTATAAAATGTACCCCCGACAAAAAGTTATCTTCACAAACCAAGTGTCTAATCAGCCGAACTCTACATAGTGGCAAACTATAAAAGAAATGTTCAGTCACAACAAGTCCGTGCCTGGTAATATACGCCAGTTACCCCTGAACGGTCTGAAACAAAATAAATAATTCGTCCCATAAACAAAATAAAATTTCAACACGTGGCCTTACCGTGTGTTATATAGCATAGCAAAGGACATTTGGCCTGTCGCTAATAATTACTCGTGTGTTTTCTCTACCGTACTTTAAGCACGTGGCGGTTAAATTAGTAAAGTGAGGTGACAAAGATGTAATACCCGCTTCACTATTCAACCAATACATTATTATACTAATAATCAATACACATCAATATTCAATACAGACATGTTGAAATAACGGTACTACGAGTCAACACAATCCCAGTGTCGACTCGACCGTTTCCGACTAATCCGACTTATAAGTTTCTATAAATTTACCAAACCGTGTACATAAACCTGTTCCACTAGTCACAGTAAGAACTACAAAACAAAAACGCATTACTTATCTTTTTAACCCTCTTCGCCGTTTCTCCAGATTTGTTGACCTTGAAACCACACCGAAAAATGAAAATATTACTAACGAACTGTCTGGATGTAACTGAACAAGTGCGCGGTGCACGAGATTTACTGAATATATACCCTCTGATGGTACCCTATTACGACGCTGTCATACAGCGATAAAACAGGACCCAGCCAAAATCGACCAGGTATGTCTAATGCCTTTCGGACAAAGCTGGTGCGTAGCCAACACGTTTAGTGGGGATCTCGAAAAAATAAATATAATTATTTTAATTCTAAAATAATTTTGCATTATTTTAACTTCATGAAATCATGATTTCAACCATATGAATTATAATTTTATCTGCAATATTTTTATGAATTCAAGACTAAATTTCACCATAATATATATACCATAGTATACAAGAAAGGAATGATGTCTGTCCCCAGAATATATATTTATTTTTGATATCATAGTATATATATAGTATATAACCTTGTAAGTAAAATATGTTTGGAGGTACATTATCACCAAATCAGAGTAATTGTCAATGACTGTATTACACGATGACACCAACAAGCCGGACAACAGGTGTGTATAGTCGACAAGTTTCACATGAAATAACAAATCATACTTAATCACCTTTGAACTTTGTACGGATAACAATAATTCGAGGTCATGGTAACAGTACGTATATAGACAAGATTCAACTAAATTGGTAAACACCTGTCAATTTCTCTAATGTTATCTTGTTAAAATAACTTGTGATAAATAATAACCAAATTAATAAATAAACTATACATATATAAAAATATTCAACTAAGGCTTTATTAAATTGATTCATGAAGTACTAACAGATTCTGTTGACAGACCAGCAGAATGATGAAATTATATAGATACAGCCATCTTCATACCGACACCATCACTACATACCATCAACCTCTAGCAACAAATATAACCCTTTGTAACATATACCTCTCTTCAGTGCCCTTACTTAACCACTGTAGATAAAGTTGACAACATCATTACATACCATCAACCTCTAGCAACAAATATAACCCTTTGTAACATATACCTCTCTTCAGTGACCTTAGTTAACCACTGTAGATAAAGTTGACAACATCATTACATACCATCAACCTCTAGCAACAAATATAACCCTCTGTAACATATACCTCTGTTCAGTGACCTTACTTAACTACTGTAGATAAAGTTGACAACATCATTACATACCATCAGCTAACGTTGACTCAGTTTCTGTATGAACAGGTTTTCCATGTTTCAAAGCATTTGTAAAACTCGGACATTTCTCAGACTCTACTCCCTGTAAAACAATCAATATATTGTACATTAACCTGGTTGTCAGTAAAATTATACAGTACAACTTCTCTAGAGCAACCCTCTGTGGAGCAACAACCTCTCTATAACATACAGTACAACCTCTCCAGACAGTCCTCTGTAGAGCAACAACCTCTCTATAACAACATCTTCAAAATTTCCCTGAGTGGATATTTATTCAAAATTTAACCTCTGTAGAGCAACAACCTCTATACAACGGCCAATATTTGCATCTCCAAAAGTTTGTTGCTCTACAGAGGTTGTACTGTAATTTATGATACTCCTGTAAAATTAAATTCCACTTAGAAATTATAGCTCTTATGGTCATAACCTAATATCAAGGGTTTAATGACTTTAAGTACACAGAATTATAAACCGATAAGTCATCAAATGTCTCTATTAAGAGAAGTCATTTTAATGATGATAAAATACTTTAGTAATATCTTACAATTATTTTAACATTTGGACGTAGACTTTTGATCGCTAGAGCTGCTCCTGCTATGAGACCGCCGCCACCTACAGGTATAATACACGCATCGAGGTCCGGTACTTGTTCTACTATCTCCAGTCCCATAGTTCCCTGTCCCGCCAATATATGTGGATGATCGTACCTGTAAAAATCAAACATCATCTTTATGCTCCATGCTAGATGGGATATTATCACAATTGTAAAGTGTTCCTGGGGGAAATCATCATTAAATATGTTGTAACAACAAACATTAAAAGTTATACTTTTGATTTAAACAGACTTCTTTAATTTTCTTTCTAACTCTATCATGTACGTAATTCACTAATTACAGTATTTCTGGGTATAAAATTGTTCATAAAAAAGTAAATACTATTTATCGCATACCATGCGGTCCAGGAGTGCCGTAAAGCCGTGACGTAAATATCGTACGGCACTCCCAGACCGTGCAATAACTATTTAAATTAGTTTGTCGTGACGTTAGCCAATCCATGCATTGATCCGTCACTGACGTCAGGATAATATCAACGTCGCCATGACGTTGCGCTCTTTGTACCGCTAAATTTAGGCTGAAACATATGCAGCGCACATCATCGTTCTGAACAATATTGAGGGTTTTCTAAGGTTATGTGATAAATAGAATCTTACATTCGTGCTAATTACATACGAGTTTTATTAAACTCGTCGACAAAAACAATATGACACTCGGCAAAGCCTCGTATCATATCATTTTGTCCACTCGTTTAATAAAACTTGTATGTAATGAGCCCTCGTGCAAGATCCTCTATATAAGTTACAGTCTATTGTCAGACATGCGTCTCTTTAAGTCTACTGTCTGATTATCGTTTCGCAAGTTGGCTGTTACATGACTGTTATGTTTGAAGTATACTCTAACACTGGACATCTAAGCATAATTAATGCCAGACTTAATCTGTTGAAAACAAGTTTGTTACCAGGATTAATCCTTGATTTCATGTACCGACATCAACAGACTTTTACTTGTTCATTATGAACTGCTACTATGACATGTGTCATGTGTCCAACTCAACTACACAAATAGTACATTATCAGTATCGAATCAGTATGATAGCGTCACACTCACCCGTTGATGTATGTCAGACCTAGATCATGGCCCATCTTTATAGCATGCACTCGAGACTGTAAGATTAGATGTAAAAAAAGGCAAAATGTATAGATATAAAAGTGTTATTTAACAAATAAATATGTTCTTCAGGTATTGTTGATTTTGTTCTGAGGAAACATTGTGGTTGTCTATCATTAAGATAGAGTTTCCTCTCTATATACATACCGGTAAGCATATTGGGAACTTTCATTTCATCAATTAAATAAGATTATTCAAAGCAATGGCCACACAAAGACTAGACACCTTAAGTCATAGGAGAAGGCTCAATGATTTATTCCAATTATTTTTACAGTTCTGTTTGATATAGACTGTTATGAATTTCAGCTGACATTCTGTGCCTGAAGCAAAATTGTACTACATACATCTAGACATAACTAAAGTTAACCCTAAAAGAGTAGTACATTTTGTAATTAAACTAAATTTACAGATGCAGACCTGTATGCTCAACAACATCACTTATTCAAACTGCCATATAATGCATACAGTACCTCACTTAAATGGGCACCATGTATATGAATGGTAGCTCCATACTTTCTACAATTCTGTACTTTCATCAATGGTGCAATCACAGGCATCACCACGGTAACAGGAATACCTAGATCTTGTCCATGGTAAGATAAAGCTAGAGCATGGTTCCCTGCACTCGCTGCAACAACACCAACCTTCTTCTCTTCCTGGGAACCAATATACAAATACAGTCAGATAAAGCTAGATCATGGTTCCCTGGGAACCAATATACAAATACAGTCAGATAAAGCTAGATCATGGTTCCCTGCACTCGCTGCAACAGCACCAACCTTCTTCTCTTCCTGGGAACCAATATAGAAATACAGTCAGATAAAGCTAGAGCATGGTTCCCTGCACTCGCTGCAACAACACTGACCTTCTTCTTTTCCTGTGGGAACCATATACAAATACAGTAGGATAAAGCTAGAGCATGGTTCCCTGCACTCGCTGCAACATCATCCACCTGATCTTCTTGGGAACCAATATACAAATACAGTAAAACCTAGCTTATAAACCACCTAAAAAATAAGATAATAATTCATTTTCACTGCATAAAAACCCCACTACAAAGCGCCTTGTGTGTTCAACAGACAATAGTTGTACAAAATTTATGTATACATATTTATGACCAAAACAACATCAGCAGAGAATTTGTATATATCTTACCTCTGACAACATCAGCAATGTGTATCTTGCCCCTCGTTCCTTGAAACTGAAACAAACAACAGAAATTCTGATGTAATTTAAGGCAGGATTGACATAAACATAATTGGACAGGCTCTAATATTACACGCCTGAGACAGCACATTTTCCAAACAACTGAAACACTTTTAACACCCTTAAAGAATTAAATGTACTGAAAACCCAGTCTGAAAAATCAAGTCTATGGTTGGTTGTCATGGTCTGACTGCAATATGAGACAGTTATTGAATCTGATTGGTTGCCCTTGACTCAGTTATATAACTGACCAATTGCACGACTTTATTCTGACTGATCTCCAATTTAAGTTTGAAAATCTACTGAACCGACACCGCTTGTATATACAAAGCAAGGTATCATATCAATAATTAAAATTGAGAATATTCAATTACACAATTATTGCATGTAACTTAGAACTGGAGCGTTGAGAAATTCTTTTTATAAACAAAAGAAACAAGAGCGTCACTTACAGGTGTTGGATGCTCGATATTCTAGAACTTGTTTGTTTGTTTGTTTCCGTGAACCTGAAAACTTTAAAACTAAAGCAGACACAGCTTCAGCAGCAGACAACTAAGAGACAACAACAGTGTTTTACTTCATAAAGTGGAGCTAAAAGTGACGTACCTTCCTGTATACTGTAGAAACTCCTTCTTCATAAATAGTTTCATACCATACAAGTTGGACATCTGTGATTGCTACAATGAATATAAAATATGATTCATCAAATGAAATAATTTTTCGCTTGATTGCTATTTCTTTTCCCAACAACAAGAGTTGGCACATGCTGCAAAAATGACACAAATATTTGGCAAAGTTGGTGCAAACATAGCTCGTACATTTGGCTGAGATGGCACATACATTAGGTCGAGATGGCACATATATTTGGTAAAGATGGCACATATATTTGGTAGAGATGGCACTTATATTTGGCAGTGTTGGCACATATATTTGGCAAAGTTGCAAGTGTACATTTGGAACATTAATCAAACAGATCTTAATTGTTGCTTAGTTACAAGAAATAATCAAACTTTAAGGCAGAAAACTACGAACCAGGCATGGTGTCTTCTTAATACCTTTCTTGATTTTATATGCAGCAGCACTGACATCTTGAAATGTTACAACCACCGGATTGTTGGGATCACAAAATCTGCATAAGAAGACGAGAACAACGTGTTAACCAGTACAGTCGGTACTGTCGGAGATCTATTCCTGACTATCAGAGACACAGTCAGTACTACCAGTACAGTCAGCACTGTCGGAGATCTATTCCAGACTATCAGAGACACATTCAGTACTACCAGTACAGTCGGTACTGTCGGAGATCTATTCCAGACTATCAGAGATACATTCAGTACTACCAGTACAGTGGGTACTGTCGGAGATCTATTCCAGACTATCAGAGACACAGTCAGTACTACCAGTACAGTGGATACTGTCAGAGATCTATTCCAGACTATCAGAGAAACAGTCAGTACTACCAGTACAGTCAGCACTGTCGGAGATCTATTCCAGACTATCAGAGACACAGTCAGTACTACCAGTACAGTCGGCACTGTCAGAGATCTATTCCAGACTATCAGAGACACATTCAGTACTACCAGTACAGTCGGTACTGTCGGAGATCTATTCCAGACTATCAGAGATACATTCAGTACTACCAGTACAGTGGGTACTGTCGGAGATCTATTCCAGACTATCAGAGACACAGTCAGTACTACCAGTACAGTGGGTACTGTCAGAGATCTATTCCAGACTATCAGAGATACAGTCAGTACTACCAGTACAGTGGGTACTGTCGGAGATCTATTCCAGACTATCAGAGACACAGTCAGTACTACCAGTACAGTCGGCACTGTCAGAGATCTATTCCAGACTATCAGAGACACAGTCAGTACTACCAGTACAGTCGGTACTGTCGGAGATCTATTCCAGACTATCAGAGATACATTCAGTACTACCAGTACAGTGGGTACTGTCGGAGATCTATTCCTGACTATCAGAGATACATTCAGTACTACCAGTACAGTTGGTACTGTCGGAGATCTATTCCAGACTATCAGAGATACATTCAGTACTACCAGTACAGTGGGTACTGTCGGAGATCTATTCCTGACTATCAGAGACACATTCAGTACTACCAGTACAGTCGGTACTGTCGGAGATCTATTCCAGACTATCAGAGATACATTCAGTACTACCAGTACAGTGGGTACTGTCGGAGATCTATTCCAGACTATCAGAGATACATTCAGTACTACCAGTACAGTGGGTACTGTCAGAGATCTATTCCAGACTATCAGAGATACATTCAGTACTACCAGTACAGTTGGTACTGTCGGAGATCTATTCCAGACTATCAGAGATACATTCAGTACTACCAGTACAGTGGGTACTGTCGGAGATCTATTCCAGACTATCAGAGATACATTCAGTACTACCAGTACAGTGGGTACTGTCGGAGATCTATTCCAGACTATCAGAGATACATTCAGTACTACCAGTACAGTGGGTACTGTCGGAGATCTATTCCAGACTATCAGAGATACATTCAGTACTACCAGTACAGTGGGTACTGTCGGAGATCTATTCCAGACTATCAGAGATACATTCAGTACTACCAGTACAGTGGGTACTGTCGGAGATCTATTCCAGACTATCAGAGATACATTCAGTACTACCAGTACAGTGGGTACTGTCGGAGATCTATTCCAGACTATCAGAGATACATTCAGTACTACCAGTACAGTGGGTACTGTCGGAGATCTATTCCAGACTATCAGAGATACATTCAGTACTACCAGTACAGTTGGTACTGTCGGAGATCTATTCCAGACTATCAGAAATACAGTCAGTACTACCAGGACAGTGGGTACTGTCGGAGATCTATTCCAGACTATCAGAGATACATTCAGTACATGTACTACCAGTACAGTCGGTACTGTCAGAGATCTATTCCAGACTATCAGAGATACATTCAGTACTATCAGTACAGTGGGTACTGTCGGAGATCTATTCCAGACTATCAGAGACACAGTCAGTACTACCAGTACAGTCGGTACTGTCGGAGATCTATTCCAGACTATCAGAGATACATTCAGTACTACCAGTACAGTCAGCACTGTCGGAGATCTATTCCAGACTATCAGAGACACAGTCAGTACTACCAGTACAGTGGGTACTGTCGGAGATCTATTCCAGACTATCAGAGAAACATTCAGTACTACCAGTACAGTGGGTACTGTCGGAGATCTATTCCAGACTATCAGAGACACAGTCAGTACTACCAGTACAGTCGGTACTGTCGGAGATCTATTCCAGACTATCAGAGATACATTCAGTACTACCAGTACAGTGGGTACTGTCGGAGATCTATTCCAGACTATCAGAGATACATTCAGTACTACCAGTACAGTGGGTACTGTCGGAGATCTATTCCAGACTATCAGAGATACATTCAGTACTACCAGTACAGTTGGTACTGTCGGAGATCTATTCCAGACTATCAGAGATACATTCAGTACTACCAGTACAGTGGGTACTGTCGGAGATCTATTCCAGACTATCAGAGATACATTCAGTACTACCAGTACAGTGGGTACTGTCTGAGATCTATTCCAGACTATCAGAGACACAGTCAGTACTACCAGTACAGTGGGTACTGTCGGAGATCTATTCCAGACTATCAGAGAAACAGTCAGTACTACGAGTACAGTGGGTACTGTCGGAGATCTATTCCAGACTATCAGAGATACATTCAGTACTACCAGTACAGTGGGTACTGTCGGAGATCTATTCCAGACTATCAGAGATACATTCAGTACTACCAGTACAGTGGGTACTGTCGGAGATCTATTCCAGACTATCAGAGACACAGTCAGTACTACCAGTACAGTGGGTACTGTCGGAGATCTATTCCAGACTATCAGAGATACATTCAGTACTACCAGTACAGTGGGTACTGTCGGAGATCTATTCCAGACTATCAGAGATACATTCAGTACTACCAGTACAGTGGGTACTGTCGGAGATCTATTCCAGACTATCAGAGATACATTCAGTACTACCAGTACAGTGGGTACTGTCGGAGATCTATTCCAGACTATCAGAGAAACAGTCAGTACTACGAGTACAGTGGGTACTGTCGGAGATCTATTCCAGACTATCAGAGACACATTCAGTACTACCAGTACAGTCAGTACTGTCGGAGATCTATTCCAGACTATCAGAGATACATTCAGTACTACCAGTACAGTGGGTACTGTCGGAGATCTATTCCAGACTATCAGAGATACATTCAGTACTACCAGTACAGTGGATACTGTCAGAGATCTATTCCAGACTATCAGAGATACATTCAGTACTACCAGTACAGTGGGTACTGTCGGAGATCTATTCCAGACAATCAGAGATACATTCAGTACTCCTTCTTCATCTTCTTCTTCCTATGTAGTACCGATCCAACATACTCTGTGGCAATATCGTACTACAATGTATGTTTTACTTTCAGAGAAAAAAGTATATACCTTTTGTACAGTAAAACCTAAGTCAAACTGAATTAGCGCATACAGTATCACACAGTAGCATAGAGACAGCAAGCTTGTCTAAGAAAACCTCTACAGAGCGACCCTATGTACATTGTAGAGTGAGAACCTCTCCATAACAACATCTTGAAAATTTAAATTAACCGATAATTTATACTATAAATATGACCTCCGTAGAGCAACCTCTAAACATTTGCAAATAATTTCATCATTTCCACCAGTTAGCCTACCTGTCAGTTAAGATATTTTCGTCACTGTCGACAACCTTCAGCTTTTTGCTTGGTGGTTCGTTCAGCGTAGAATCCATTGTTGAAACGTTGTTAGACTCTTGCAGCTAAGCTGGCCACAGAGTGTTTGTGAATAATGACACAGTGAAAAATCCGTAAAAATCTAGTCAAACGGATTAACACTGATTAAGGTGGACTGAAAAAATAACTTTTTCTAATGAATTCAAAACACAAAACTCATACAGATCGTCAAATAACAAATTGCCAGTGAAATGAATGGGTGATAATACAAACAACAAACTAACTGCTTTGAAATGTCATTCAACTATAAGCAAATAATCGCATAAAAATATTGTAAAAGTCACCTCTAACTTGGCAATGTTTGTAAACAACTATTCGGAATGCTTCAGATAAACGACTAATCTCGCGCGCTGTGACGTCATATTCAGCTACTGCAAATACGTTCAATATGCGGCTCAACTAAAAGTAATACATAATAGGCCCGTAAAAGCCCCTACATCAATTGTAGTAAATGGTTCAATATCCATTATATAATCTACGTGTTGAATTTAATTAAATATATTTTAAGATAAAACGACCATTTATGTGCAAAAGACAATATGTTGATTAGATCTTTGATCTGTGTTATTTTTTCGCGATATTTAGTTTTTATAGAACAGAATATAATGGCAATAAAAAAGTTTAAACATACATGTACAATACTTAAGATAGAACATAATTATAAATAACAACATAGTACAGGAATACTTTGAGAATATAAAGGAATGAACGTCACATGACCATTAACCATGTCAGTGTTATCAGTCATTCATAGAATTACCAGAACGATTAAATTGACCCTTCTTAATGTACTAAAGAAATATTGTATGCCCAGTAAGGACACGATATGATCGCCTAGGAAATTGTATAATTTTCCTCAAAATGATAAGACTTTTATAAGAAAGTTCGTAATTTCTCGTAGTAACAAAATGGCCGAGAAATCCAAAAACAACAATACTATTTTAGTTTTGTATATATCAATACATTCATTGTGTACATTATCATTGTTTGGACTTACCTTTTACCAATATTTACAAATAGAAACTCTACAAGAAGATGTTACAACTTTGTGGAGTAATGTTCACGCCGATGTAAGTATAGGCTATGCTTGGATAATAAACAGTCATACTACATAGTATATAATTCCATAGCTGCTCTATTATTTGGATATAAACGACATATTACACGTTGACAACTTGAACAGGAGGTCATAGTATTAAGAATGTCTTTCTGGAGTAGATGAGGATGTGGGTTAGGTCCTTGGCATGGGACCTAGCCATACAAAACACCATTATCATGATTATATGCGACCCAATGTAGTACAATATATTACAATATTTAATAAAAACAGTTTATTTACATCAAATAAGTTATTTTATATTGAAACATGATACATGTATATCTACACAATTAATTGCGTGTGGTTATATTTTTACCATTCAGTTTTTCGCTTTGTATGATCATATTTCAATATCTTTTTTCTCTCATTTTTTTTCGAATATTGACCCAATGCATGGTTTGTAAAATGTCCAGTAATTGATTTAAAGTGTTTATTCTTCATTTATTAAGGAGCACGGATCAAGAGATACTCGATCAGTAGCTAAGCGACAATCTGCACCAACACTGGTAGATGTACAGGTGGGTACTATGCAAATACACTTATAATCTTACCGCCATATTTCATCTGATGCTAAGAACAATTTAGGGGTCATTCCCCACACTGACTCATATATATGTTGTATTCTACCCATCGTATGATCAAACTAAATTGAATGATCAAGTAAATAACTCAACATTTTGGAATATTAACCGACGATTTAGTATGTAGTAATAAAGATATACAATCACGTATGTGCAGTTATAAGAGTTGCAGTGATGTAAGCTGAATTATGTCTTACTAAACAGTATAATTAAGTACAATTTTGTATTTACAACTTTTTATTATGCAACATTTACATTTTCTGCAGAATGAGATACAGAAGGTGTGTCAAGTCAACGGAAGTATCATTTGTTCAGGTAAGACAAAGTTATAGAGGTGCCACTCTTTACTCCCTGATAAAAGTATGACTGTCTAATGATGGTACAAATGGATCAAACTGAATTCTCATCTGTATGTGACGTATTTTATGTAATCATTGATAATTTCTTAAGGCCTACTTAGTATATTTATGTATGGAGTTTAAAGTTAATGGCAAATAGTGATATTGTCAAGTATAAAAGCTATATCACAGTTTTAATGTTGATATATTTTCTATTTTTCCAGGTGGACCAACAGGACCAAAAGGTAACTGATTGGTGTAAATTCAGAATTCAGCTGAATAACGAAATAATTAAATTTTGACCGTTAATTCATTCAAAATAAATAATCCAGTGGTTTCACTAATTCTTGTTACCATCCGACAAGCCATAAGGCGTGGTAATCTCTGATTCCCTGAGGCAGTAATTGCTAACCTTTTCCTTTTGTCATTATGTCTGCTAAGCTGATTTTGATGAGCAACGAAGTAGAAGATTTTTGGTAAGGCCAATGGGGATATGTTTACTGTTTACTATTTATACCTCGATTCATTTTACACTGTTCCATTGTAACAGTAAGTAAACTTAAGGGTGGTGCTTAATGGAATGCTTTATCTGCCAAAATCAAGAAGTTACTGCACTCCCGACAGGGCTCTGATACACTGAAACTGATATAGAAGCAAACACTTGTATATTTTATTTACTTGTAGTTTCATGCTCCACCTAACCTTGTGTTTTATAGTGCGGCCAGGATAATGTGATATTTACAAACACGAGTCGGCTTGGTCAACTTTGGCAAAGTTGGTTTTACAAATCACTAAAATAAAGAGATAAGGTCAGTATTGCACACATAAAGTCACGGATAAAACGTGCACATCGGATTAATCTACCTTTGTGGAATATGCGAAATATTCCCGCCTTTCACATTATCCTGGGCGCACTATAGTTCTCATTCTATAAATAAAACATACAATGTAGTAATGATGAATTATTCAGGTGACATTGGTGATCCAGGGTTACCGGGATACAACGGTACTGATGGAAGTCCTGGTATGAAAGGTGATACTGGGTCCCCGGGGGTACAATGTATAAATGGTACAGATGGAATCAACGGGGATAAAGGTGAACCAGGTATTGCTGGTACTAAAGGTGAGCGTGGTTTGTCTGGATTATCGGGATCAAAGGGTGATATTGGTAGCCCTGGGTTCAATGGCACTGATGGATTGAAAGGAGAGAAGGGTGGCCCAGGTGTTCAAGGCACGAATGGTACAGACGGTGGTCAGGGTATACAAGGTCCTCCAGGTGTTAATGGTACTAAGGGTGACCAAGGACCAATGGGTCCCGGTGGTGTAAATGGCACTAAAGGAATTCCAGGTTTACAGGGCCAAAAAGGTGACATAGGTCTCATGGGTCCGCCTGGTTTAGATGGTTCAAATGGGACTGACGGCGCTAAAGGTGACCCTGGTCTGATTGGCCCTAAAGGCGACCAAGGTGTCATAGGGCTAAAAGGAGACCGGGGTCTCCAGGGCACAAAGGGAGAAGTGGGAATTCAAGGAGTAATAGGTAGTCCTGGGATCAAGGGAGACACCGGAGGCACAGGACCAAAAGGATCACTGGGTCAAAAGGGAGAAAATGGTGCGACAGGAATTTCCGGACTACCAGGCTTACCAGGATTTAACGGGACAGACGGTGCAAAAGGAGATCAGGGAATTCAAGGTATAAAGGGAGAAAAGGGTTACATTGGTTTAATGGGGAACCTTGGACAGAAAGGAGATAAAGGAGATACGGGAATTACTGGTATTCAGGGACTGAAAGGCGAGATGGGAGCAGCGGGGCAGGACGGCATGAATGGGACTGATGGTTTACCTGGACCCCAAGGTATGAAAGGAGTTCAAGGACTTACTGGTTCAAATGGTGTAAAAGGTGATAAAGGTGAAACCGGAATAGGTGGTAACAATGGTACTGATGGTGCTATTGGTCAACCTGGTCCCAAAGGAAACCAGGGTATTCAAGGACAACCTGGCATGAAGGGAAATACGGGTCTAAGTGGCTTACCTGGTTCTAAAGGGGAGAAGGGGAATACTGGTTTGCTCGGAGCCAAAGGAGAAAAGGGTTACATTGGCCTAATGGGGAACCCTGGACAGAAAGGGATTAAAGGAGACACGGGACTTACTGGCATCCAGGGGCTGAAAGGTGAGATGGGAACAACAGGACAGGACGGCATGAACGGGACTGATGGTTTACCAGGACCCCAAGGTATAAAAGGTGTTCAAGGTCTTACTGGTTCAAATGGTGTAAAGGGTGATAAAGGCGACAGTGGAATGGTTGGTCACAATGGAACAGATGGTGCTACGGGTCAACCAGGTCCTAAAGGGGATGTGGGTCTTCAAGGACCAACAGGACCGAAAGGTGATGTTGGCTTAGGTGGATTGCCTGGTTCAAAAGGAGATAAGGGACAGACTGGTGTACAAGGTCCTAAAGGAATCGGTGGTATGAATGGTTTAAATGGTACAAAAGGAGATGCTGGGTCACAAGGACAGAAAGGAGAACCTGGTTTAACAGGATCTAAGGGATCAGTTGGATTACCAGGAACAAATGGTGCAAAGGGAGACAATGGTATCGCAGGACAAAAGGGTGAACAAGGGTTACAAGGAGTTAAAGGGGACCACGGTATCAATGGTTTGCCTGGGATAAAGGGCGAACAAGGAGGTATTGGGCAGAAGGGTGAGCTTGGTATAAAGGGACTTGATGGTACTGATGGACTTCCAGGGCAAAACGGTAAAGATGGATTACCTGGTCAAAATGGACCTAAGGGAGACAGAGGCGCCAAAGGTTAGTACAATGATACAATGTATGTATGTTCTAAAATGAATATTAACGCGTAATAGCGTTAACTGGTTAAGGTGTAGTCACACATCAACAAAAAAACTATATAGTCTATGGGTGAACACGAAATTGGTGTCAATTATGATATGACAAAGGAGTTAATCTGCTCACACAATATCAGATAAACAAATATAGGGATGATAATACAAGACGTTGAAAAGGTTTAAATAGCGTGTGCCCATTTTGATTTTTAAGTTGAAACAGAAGAGTTAATAAAACTAAAAAATACAGTGTATAGACATTTATAATAATGTATGTTATTATTAACAAGTATGACAACATGTTAAATGATTTCACAACACGAGCGAAATCTTGCAGGTGACACAGGAAATCAAGGTTTGGTTGGACCGGCTGGAATAAATGGTACGAAGGGTGAGCGTGGATTAGACGGAAGTAAAGGTGATATGTAAGTACAGTGTACATGTAAACGTCAAAACGTTGTGAACTTATTATATGAACTTATTATAATAAAGTTTTCATAACATCAGTATTTTATTAATAGCATACATGTACATAATTATATGACGTAACATAAAAGTGAATACATAGTCATTTTTATCCAATGTCATATTCAGGCTTCCAAAATATAAACTCATTGAAACGTATAGTGAAATGTTCGAACTTACTAACTTAATCATTGGTGCATATAGATCAATAGATTATTCCAATTTTATTAAGTATTGTCTTAACCTACCTAAGTGTTTACTAGTACAGAGTAACTTAGTTGTCAATAATTCTAGTGGACAGCAGGGATCAGAAGGACCTACAGGTGTTAAAGGTGAAAAGGGAACAGACGGTTCACAAGGATTAAAGGGGGAACCAGGTCTTGATGGACAACCCGGAAGTAAAGGTGACATTGGGCTTCGGGGTTCCGTTGGACCAAAAGGTGACCTCGGACTTCCGGGTCCAATGGGGCCAAAAGGTGGATCTGGAACAAACGGGCTAAAAGGCAGCAAAGGTGAAAAGGGTAAGAAATATGCTATAGGTGGGAGGGTAGTGGGTTTCAATACATTATAGTATTGTAAACATTAAAGTCCACAAAAAACGCATAAACTTAGACACCTCACATTTATAAATATAATGCATACAGTAAAATAAACACAATATAATACGGTATTATTCAATGGCGGATCAACTGAATAAAACAAACGTTTCTAGGAAAGTTATATGACAGTGCACAACATCAGCCAATGCATTTACCAAATGCCTAATCTAAAGAGGAGCAAGAAATAGCAAGAAGAACATTAATGACATTGTCGAAAAGTGTATTCAAAGTTTTCTTCGTCTGTCTATTTACTAGGTGATGTTGGAAGTAAAGGTGACTTGGGAATACAGGGGCCAGTTGGCCCAAAGGGTGTTACGGGTTTGAAAGGAGAGCACGGTGATGTAGGTACAGCAGGACTTAAAGGTGAACCGGTAAGAATGGAAATTATTTGCTTTTTGTTGACGTCGTTTTGGTCATAGTTACACTAATTATTCATCTCTGAAAGAGCTTGAAACGACATCGAACTTATCCAGAGTGAACTTCAGTTTAAATAACATTTTAGTCAATTTGTTTCGTAATAATTCTATTTCATATACAGTTATCATACCAAATACTGTAATGCACTGACAACCAAAGGCGACGTAACAGAAACGACGACAGCGCCTAGCCACCCACACAAAAGTCAGACGCCGAACTTACCATCCATATCCCCCAAAATGGATATTTCAAGCTAGCACATATACTCACTCCCTAATGAATGACACACTGTGGACTTCGAAATGGACTTCGAAATATGTGCATAATTAACCATAAAGGAAATGTTTTGATTTATACATCTCTCTAGATAAAATCTCGAACAACTTTATATTCTCGATATATATTTCAGGGTAAATCACCGACACATGACTGTTGCCAAAATTTGCGTAAGTGGTACACACGTATTGAATAATTTACTGATTTATACCATGCTAAGAGTTAAAAAGTTGTATAATACTCAAATATGTTTCGGGTTTCGTTTCTGTATGTATATATGGAATATCGCCGCAGACGTAGAACACATACATAATAAAATACATATTGTTTTCATTCTCTCATTATTAGAGATACCCACAATACAGGGAGGTTCCACTGATTTTGTGATCACAACAACCGAAGGAAATACTGTATTACTGCCGTGCGTTCCTGCAGGAAACCCCACTCCAGATGTCACGTGGGACAGAGATAATGGCGTACTTCCAGTGAACAGGACAGTCAATACACCTATTGGTATAGCCATAGATGCAACTAAAGTCGGTGATTCAGGAAAATATACTTGCAAAGCAGCTAACATCCTGGGAGCAGTTAATAAAACCATCATACTGATTGTTGAAAGTTAGTATTCTTAGTACACAATTTACCATTGTTCTAACGTCTATATTAATGTAATTATTTCTTAATGTATGTACATTGTACTTGAAAACCAATGAAACCATGCTTTACAGTATGTTGAGAATGTGAAGTCAAGCAATGAAAACATGCATTACAATATGTTGAGAACTTGCAGTCATCCAGTGAAAACATGCCTTACCATTTGTTGAGAATTTGCAGTCATCCAATGAAAACATGCCTTATCATTTGTTGAGAACTTGCAGTCATCCAATGAAAACATGCCTTACCATTTTTCGAGAACTTGCAGTTATCCAATGAAAACATGCCTTACCATTTGTTGAGAACTTGCAGTCATCCAATGAAAACATACACCATATTGACATTATAATCAAGATCTAGTACACGAACAGTATTTGAACTATTATTTGAAACTATTTGATGTTTTTATTTATACTCATCATATACCAAAACATAATGTACTAGTATATGTACTTCAATAAACCACATGCGATGTATGAAAAATATAATACAATGTGTTTATGTTGTTTTACTTAAGATGGCCAGCCTGTTATCAAACCATTGAACAAGTTTGTATCGGTACGTCCTGGTGATTCCGTTGACGACGGCTGCCTGGTACAAAATGTAAACCAACAGATAGTGACTTACTCCAAGGTTCATGGTGGTCTACCGACTCACTACATATTGCCAAATGGTGATATTGTATTCCGATTTGAATCTACGAAAGATTCCGGAGAGTATCAATGTCAGGCTACCACAGACAAGGGAATATATTCAGCATCATTCTATGGTTGGCTTTGTTTACTATCACATGTACTAATGAGTCAATGCAGACTTTACACTGCATGAGAAATACTTGATATGAGGAGTTTGTACTTGTATTGTTATCAAATGTGTTGTGTGTACACATCGTCAAGAAGAGGAACTCCTTTTAAACACATCCATGTTAATTCTTCTTTTCCTCTACAGTTGAATGTACAGTATATATGTGATGTGTCGATATCATCCATCAACCGTACCATACAGTCTTTAGAGTTGATTAAATGAAGTTTATAGGAAGCATAATATATACTAGCACAATTAAGCAATTGCAGTATTCTCCTCATATCACAGGACACTGGGTGTCATTGAATCAAGTTCATTCCTATCTATGTTTATATATCGCTGTTTGAAAACTTCTCTTTACTTATGGAAAAACAAGCTTTTTTAACTGCAGTTTGGTCATCATGATCTGTTCCGATTGTCATGACAATATGATCATAAGAAGCATCTTCTGGTGCAAATTTCAAATGTGTATGAGTCAGATAAAGTAGTATGTAGCACTTGCGGCCTTCTCATTCTAAGCCAGAGATATATACCGTTGTGTTTGAATCGACTGTTCAACACTAGTACATGACATTAATGAAATCCATTTCAACATTTTCAGTATATCACAATATAACGTCATTCACGTGTGATACAACTTTCCAAGTCTGTGGGCAAGATGGCGCCATTTGTGGGTAAGAAGATATTGTTTTCTTTGAGAGATTTGTCTATCAGCAATAATTCTGAATCTATCTAAGTGTATTACAATAGGGAATTAACAATCAATTTTGAAATAATGTATATAAATGGCAAACAAATGTTTACTTTAGACATTTTTATTTTATGCAATCACAAATATGCATTTTGATTAGACGTTACAGGCGAGTTCAAAATCTCATGTTTGTAATGCTTGTATGATTGATTTTAGTGGCCGATGTCCACCTGGATGTACAAACCTGAATGCACAATATGCGGCTATCCGGTATTCTGTGGTGAGTATCAATATGTGACATGTTGGAGAGTTCTCATACCTCAAGCCGTACAGTCCTCGACCGACCAGAATGTTATTCCATAAGCATATTTACAACCAGTTTTATCATTCAGCAAATTTTGAAAGCCATACATTCGTCGTTTAGCTCTTTATTCCATGAGCAATTAAAAAATCAAGTTTATCAGTCAAGCTATTAAAATTTTGTAGCATACACGATTTATTTATGCATGTATCCTTATATGTAGGCCACTGTAAACAAATTGCTAGTTCTTACACCACTAATTATTTAGCTTACACTGCACAGAACATTAGTTGTACGCCTAAATAAACACTATTAAACACGTTATTGCAAACATACAATGTACCACAATTCATAATACCTTTATGTTATCTTCCCTTTGATAGAATTCTGCGATTTGCCGGTCAGCAGTCAACAACGGTAAAATCGCCCAGAGCGGTGGAGAAGTAGTATTCAAAGTGAATCAAAATATGTAAGAATTTATTTTTAGTAAATGTGTACATTCTATCTTAATCGGCTTGCACATTCACATTGATAACAAGTTATACATTCATGATATAATTACTGTACCGAAAAGCTATGTAAAGGAAATTTAGTGCTTCATCTCTTGAAAAAAGGCCAAACAGGTTTAAAATATTGAGATACATAGTTGTTTAGTGTGATCCCCTATTTGGTATATTTTATAACAAGATAACTGTTAATTTCCTTATTTATTTCTATTTCAGGAATTTCATGGAAGCCACATTTCTGGATTATTTGCCTTAAGAACTTGCTCAGAGATCATGTGTTCATGTACATGTATATCATTGTCATTAAATTATTCTATAATGTATGTGTTTCTGGTTCGTCTATTGATCTCCTCAATACCTTAAAACTGTAAATAGTACCTATATATCAGGTAAAGAGAGCCAATCGAGTCGCATATTTTAGATTTGCGTTATTTGAGAACTGCTGCTAGCAAAATAGTGAAGCATGTTCTGAATACCATAACAACATGTATATGACAATTTACATACGATCAAAATTGAACCTTATGCTAACCATTGTTGTCTTTAAAAATCTTCGACTTATGAAGTATAAAAAAGCCAATGCATCAATGTTGAAAAGAATATTGACTGATAAACATCAAGAATACAATTTAGACTAATTGTAAATAGCATGCACACTGAATAGCAGGCAACCGAAGGTTCCTTCATAAATATTCACTTTTCTACTTTTCTACTTTTCCTCTTTTCCTTCGTATTTGTTCTAAATCATAACCACCAATCATGTGACTATGACGATGTGAGAAACGGTCCCTGGTGAGCTACTTCCTATAAATTAGATTGGGCAAAGGGAAGTAAGTCATACAAAAAATGAACCGCATATAATTATTTTTCGTCTTAGATTAGGTTTGTAATCAATGTCAGTAGACGCTTCTTGTTTACAAATGGCGGCAGGTTCGTTAGAATTTGTTTATTTTCAGTAATTATTTGGTTATATTTCCACTCGCTTTTTAATTAATAAATATCTAGGTTGTTTATTCGGTATGATATACTTAGATGCATTGAATGGCGGGGAAATATAACTTATTTTTGCCTGGTATCCGGGCTAAATTTTGATTTTTATCTTTCATTTCATGATTGAGCAAGTCTTTTTATCAGTTTATATTTAAAAAATAAAGCAGGATGGCTGTGTCAAATGTTAAAAGTAGATCACTGTTTAATACAGGTTTATCTAATGTTAAGATTGATGATTGGCTGCCTTAGCTGACGTCCTGTTCATGCGCCACACATTCAATCTCATAGTCATAGGCGCTTTTTACCTGTTTACATAGTGTTGCAGCAACAAGGACGCATACGCATCCTCTGCCAGTGTGATACAGCATGATCTGACCAGAGGGACAGACTGAGAGAAAACCCCACGGAAGGGAGAGAGAGACATTAGATACAGAGCTAGGCATGTCTAAAGCTGCATGAGGGCGCCTAGCTCTTAATTCGAATAGACATCCTGGTTCTTTAATATGACTGATGTATAGCACCAGCAAACAGCTTCATGGCACCCTTTAACCAGATACTTTACATTCCCCACAGTCAGATATAGTGGGAAATACTACAAATAGAATTTCAAGATAAATCATTATATTATAAATGTCCAGTTCCATGTTGGGGATTGAACCCACGACCTCTGTCTCAGCCTAGACAGGTGGTTGCTTAATTCAGGTGATTCACCAATTAACACAAGGTTCAGTCCCTTGGAAATTCGCTAGGCTAAGCAATTTATTATGCATAAAAAGTTAATTATCATTAGCCCTTGAATTTTCATTAATATCCCTACATCATCAGTACATGTAGATTACATGCAGTAATTTTTTTATAATTTTCCATGCAGTTTTGGGTCATCAGTGGTTGCTTTAGGGTGTTGCGTATGTTTTTTACAGGCGGCCTCTTGATTTGTCTGTTTTTACTCAGTTATACAGTTGACCTTTTCTGTATTGATACAGAGGAACACCAAGACTAGCATGATGTATGCGTGAAGTTAAATTAGAAAGATGCAGCGTAGAAATCCCAGTGCTACACTAGCACTACTACAGAAAGCCAACAGTCAGCTTAAAGGGGAGAAGATTGAAAAACCGGAAGATGAACTCAATGTAAGCGAAATATGTACAGTACAACCTCTGTAAAGCTTAAACCTAATGGAAGCTGCGAATATTGCCGTTGTTTAGAGGTTGTTGCTCTACAGAGGTTAATTTATGGTAAATATGGGCTTAGCAAAATTTTGAAGGTGTTACAATAGAGAATTTGTTGCTGCACACAAGGCTGCTGTGGAGAGGTTGTTCTGTATATCATATTGTGAGAGGTGTGATCAAATAGTCAACATTAGACAAAAGTAACTTTTGCAAAGGTACATAAATCTAAAGTGTTTTAAAGAAGTGATTTGATTTTGCAGAAATGTCAAATTGTCGATTAATTACTGAATTAATAAAATTGACTTCTAAAGCTTATAAATAATAATTATTATAATAACATATTTGCATATATATGTGCAACTGATAGCTGGGCAAACAAATGTTATAAAATATATGCCCAGCAAACCTGTCTGCACAGATGAACCATAGAGAAAGCAAAGAGTGGTCGTTATTAATAAAATAAATCATTGCAAATGGTCTGATGGGAGATAAAAATTGTTTGTTTTGTTATAGTTGTCAGTGTTTAAAGGACAAGTGGTCGTCAATACAGGGTTGTCTTATTTGATTTGTTTGACTTCCAAGCGTTTTTATTTATCTTCCATTTGTTGTTTTTCAGGATTATATCAGTTCTTTGACCCAGAAAACATCAAAACAACAAAAATTAGTCAACTTTGAAGATTTAGGAGATAGTATATCCATCTCTAGCGATATTGAAGATGTCCCGGTCAAGCAGAATGCAGTCCCAGCACCGTCAGCAGGTAGTAAATTCCTTAAGAAGAAACCATCGGTAGATGAACCCGATGCAGACATCCGGGGAAATGTGAACAAATTTCTAAAAAAGCCACAGCTGTCTTCTGGAAGTCCCTCACCGTCGGTACAAACCCAACAGAGGTAATCCATACGATGTTGAATTATGTTTACTAATGCCATAAATCACTTAGGGGTTGGGCAATTTTTATGCCCCTGTATCGATTGAGTTAGCTTTTTTATGGACAAGGCTTCCATGATATTGAGTGCAGTCTTTTAGACATGTGTCCTTTCAACCATTTACTCCCCTATAGTTGAGTCGCAAGTCGGCTGTTACACTCTTTTAAGTGAAGGCTGATGTTGGATAGTAAGCTTTGACTTTAATATATCAATGGCTTAGAAGGTCCTAAGAACAAAATCAATATTTTGAAAAAACAAGAAAAAACTGTCTGAAAACTGCTTTTTACTTATGGAAAAACAAGCTTTTTAAACTTCAATTTGGTCAACATGACCACTTTCGATTTTCATGAAAATAGGCTCATAAGAAGCGCCTTGAGATGCAGATTTCAATTATGGTCTTATAAGGTTGTAAGTAGCCAGGGATATATGATAATGTTATGTTTGTATGATTCAGGTATGGGAGTCAGTCTGTACAGAGTCAAGGATCGAGTCAACCAGGAAGTAAGGTTGGGTATAGTCGGCCAGGTTCCAGCGCCCTGGATAAAGCTTCAGCTCTCACTGGTAAAATACAGCAAAGATCTGTAGCACGTAAACCTGTCACTATAGAGTCGGATAGTGATGAAAGCTTTGCTGCCATGAAACTTGCCCGGTCTAGTGGTGAACAGGTAAGGTTAAGATAAGGCTAACATGTGTGGTTCAGGTTATCCTGACCACCTCCTCAATAACCTAGAGGTTGAGTGTCCGCTTTGAGTATGGGAGGTCTCGGGTTTGATTCCATGCTGCGTCGTACCAAAGACGAAATAAAAATAGTACCAGTAATTTACTTGCTAGACACTTAATAAAAAAGGAAAACTTGCTTCTCTTCTCGTATACCCTTTGGCAGATATCTAATGCCGACGATATATCTAACTCCCAAATACATAACATGGTTTTACATGTCCATGTTTTGTAATGCACGAATTTAAGACCCCAGGAAATTATGTGATTTTACAATATATTCCTTAAAACTTTATAAATATTGACTAGTTTGTTTTGTCCTAGGTCTCCGAATCACAAAGTGACAGTATCAAGATCGGTAGAGATAAGGGTAAATTTCTAAAGAAAACTGCGACCCCTAGCCCAGCCCCTGCAGTAGAGCCCCCTCGTACAATAGTAGCACAGTCAAACAGAGGCAAATCTCCAGCCAAGGGTCGGACAGAAGCTTCCTCTCAGAAAAAAGGTAAATTACCCTGTACAGGTTTATACATGTATGTGCATGAGGGTAACAATTTTATCTATTTTCTTGTTAATGGCTGTCTAGGAGGAAATTTACATACTGCTGTAATTTTGAGTTTCGTTATATTAATTAATTTTTACATGGTAATAGGTGTATTATTATTGTCATGAATGAAATTCTTCTTAATTACTCCAAGTTAATCTTTGTGATCGCTTCACACTTGTCAGTAGATCTGTGTGTGTCCGTTGTTGATCTGTGTGTCTGTTGGTCAGTGACAGTCGTTACATCAAACGGTTTCTGATAACACATCATGGTTGATGGTTATACAAAAAAAAAGACTGATAAAAGACAGGGTTATAAAGAATGTATGATTTTCTAACAGAATGTTTTGGTTTGTTTGTAGCATCACCCTTCCAGTTGAAAAGTTCTTTGAAATATTCAACGGATGTTGTGTTGACATCGGAGGAGGAAAGCTTGGCAGAATTTGTTGGTGGTCTACCTTCGTCGTCTGATAGTCTGGATAAACCTAAACAAGCGGTAAGTTAACCCTTCTTTGTGTTTATATCTGTTTATACTGTATACATGTGGTGCTATCCACTGGTTAAAGCCCTACATTTATATCCCTGTGATCAAGGTTGAATTCTGGGTTGTAGCAACCTTTCCATCAACATTTGCCAACAATGTTGGTTTTCCTCCACATGTGGAGAAGTTGCCAATTCTTTTCGGAAGGTTAAATTAGTGCTGGTTAGGATACAGTCAATCCATGAAAACTGGTAAGATGAATTGGTTGTCAAGTTGTTGAGAAACAGGGTTAGATGCAAATGAACAATTAACATTTTCTTATAATTTCTGATGACATGTTGAAGACTAATTGTTGTAGTGATAACTTATTTCTTTATGTCTTTATGCTGTAACAAAGCATGAAATGAAATCAACTGTCTCTGTACCTTATTTATACTATTACAGTACGGACGATCTGGACGCCATTCACCTAAACGATCACAATCTCCAGTCAAACTCAACAAAGGCAGAAGAAGCCCCTCCCCACCTCCTCCAAACAAGTCTCGATCACCTTCAAAAGGTCAAGGTCGTTCAGTGTCCCCTCAGAACAAGCCTCCATTGATTCGTCGTACTCCCTCCCCAAGTCCACGTAACGCATCACCAGGGTTACGACGTCGATCGCCGTCACCGAAACTGATGAGATCATACTCTGATGATTCTAATGTTGCTGATTCTATCAAAGACGAGATTGCCGAAGATTATACACTCGGATTTAATGGTAACGTTTTCTATTTATCATAGCTGTACTTTTTTGTTCAATTTTGTGAGAATATTTTCACATTTTTTGCCTTTAAGTAATAGTAGCAATTCCAGCTGACGAGCTTATCTACTGGAATTTTTCTGATTTCTGATCTTCACTAGACTTACTGGGTCATAATATTGTAACACTTATCATAAAATTTAATCTTTAGTCTTGATTTAATAATTTTTGATACACATTCAATCTGGTGCTTATGCTAGGAAGTAGATGTTTTATAGTCAAATCAGTTACTGTAACTTCCATGCTTTTCAGGCATTAGTCATTAGTAATTGATATGTGTTATCTGTTAGCTACTGCATTTCACTCATACTCATAGAATAACAACTTATAAGTTATAGTTAAATGCCAGTTTGTTATAAATGATTAACTATTCTGTCAGACCTATTTACATAGTATTACAGTATTGTTCAGGAACCAGCGTTGTAAAATATCAAACTGGTATTGTCACTGTTTTGACACAGTGAATAACTCATTGATTTTTCGCTGATAAATCTCATTATTTGATAAAATATGAAACTTAACTCAATAGTCATCAATGTATAGTTTATAATACTACAGTAAAACCTTGATTGTAGAACCACCCTTTGAACCCTTAAAACTTGTGGCGATGGATAACATCAGGAATTTGGTGTCGAGAGTTATTAATAAAACATGAAAAAACTTGTTTCACAATTGACTTAAAAAAATCAGTGTAAACTAACCCATAAAAACTGATAATTGTGTCAAGTTTGTTTTAATTTTGAGGTAAAATGAAGATTAAAACAATGGGAAAAAACTTGGAAAGTTGTATTCATAATTTTACGGTGGTGTTATAATTGATGTGGTGTTTACGAGAGGTTTTACTGTATATTGAACATGTATACTCATCTAGCTAGCTACTGTAAAATCACACATTTTCATGGATATTAAATTTTGTGGATTTGTATAAAAATACATTTTCGTTGGGTTGTAAATTCTTGGATTACAAAACATGAAATGGTAAAGCTTTGGTCTATAATTGAGAGTGTGATTAATCGTTAGAATTAGATTTCGTAGTCGAGTGCAACAACGAAATCAACGAAAATTCAACTCCATCGAAAAATAATGATATTACAGTGTATATGCATGCATTTAGAACTATATAACCGTATCTTATCATTAGACTCGCTCTCCACACCAAGGATAAAGAAACATGTCGGTAAGCTGGGGCAAGATTGTGTTGCACATATAGCGAAAAACATTCTTGTTTACTAGTATTACATGTATATCAGGGGTTCCAATAGCTTCTGAATCTGAAGGGTCATTTTGATACTTTTCACTAAATTTTACCATTTTATAGGCAAAATACCCATGATTTTAGAGAAAATGACCCTTCAAACCAAAATCCTGATAGTCAAAATGTGGCTTTTTTGGAAAATTTCAAGAGTCAAAACCCCTACTCAACATGGAACCCCTGTTGTTGTTGTCTAGTATTACATGTATAATTATCCACTTTGTGACCGCTTTGTATCTTCTGGTTACCTTAGTTGCTCATTAGGATCAGTGTGTGTGTGAATATACTCAGCATTATCTATTTTCATTTTCAAAGAGATCTCTCTTTCTTCAATACTAAAGAGTGCTCTACATATTCACTCTTCAACTTCTTTTTTGAAGAGCTTTATCTATCTTCTTTCTAGATTTCTAAAAGAGAATTCTTTATCTTCAATATTAAAGAGTGCTCTCAATTTTCATTTTTCAATCTTCTTTTTTGAAGAGCTTTATCTTCTTTTTTGAAGAGTATTCACATTTTAGAGAGTAGTCACACCTTACTGGGTAACATAACTGACAGCCAATTAAGGACATAAAATCCATTCTTAATGTCTTTTCTTTTTCTGCCAATTTGTTACTTATCAGGTTGATGTCCGTTTTAACTGGCAGGAAGTTTTGAGGAAGTTTTAAGCTTCCCAAATCCACAAAATGTGCCATCTGGTATCTGTTTGTCTGTATTCATTCATAATCCATTTCTTATTTGGTAAATGCATCAGACAGGGTACATTCTATCTAGTGAAAAGTTTAGAGCATGTTTAAAACTTGCCACCAGATTGAACGTCCAATGTTAGTGAAGTTGATATCGGCAATGTTCTAGACAAACATTTGTCAGTTTCTTGTGCATTACTCTTTACAATATATGGGGTTTGGATGATTTCATCACTGGATAACATTTTGTCTCCATTTATGATTTTACGTTATCCAGTAATATGTGACTCCACCTATAAGACGGCTTCCTTAATAAAATCAATATGAAGTTGTCTTTCTTCAAATTTATGTGAAAATTTTGTTTCATTTCACGAAATATCTTCTGTTCTTGTAAGCACATATCACATGAATTCAGTTTTACTTAATTTCCAATAAGGTGAAGAAATACGGTACAACCTCTGTAGAGCAACACCTTTTGGGATCTGCAAATATTGCTTTGAGGTTGTTGCTCTAGTGATTAAATTTATAGTAAATATAGGATTAGGAATATTTTGAAAGTGTTGTGATAGTGAGGTTTGTACTCTACAGAGGTTAGACTGTATATGCATAATCATAAATGTATACATCGCTGGCTTAGACTTAGAATATTGTAAGTACAAAATAAATATTTTGATAAAACAAGAATAAACTGTCTGAAAACTACTCTTTTCTTATGGAAAAACAAGCTTTTCAAACTTCAGTTTGGTCAACATGACCACTTCCGAAAATAGGCTCATAAGAAGTGCCTTGAGATGCAGATTTCAAATATGCAAGAGTCTTATAAGGTCATATATGTAGCACTTACGACCTTCTAATTCTAAGCCAGCGACATGTATGTTTCCATAATAATCTGCCTGATCTGGAATATCCATGAAGTGGTAGGAGGTGGCGTATACCTTTAATGTTGTTTGATAGAGGTGAAGATGACATGTATGGTTTAAATGTGCACTGGTTCATACACGGTAAGGGGTTTTCCTGTGTGTTTTAGGGAAATGGTTGCTTGATCAGGATTTTTAAAAATTAATGGGAATAATCATTAATGTATTTACCAGTATGTCTAATCGTTTATTGTTGTAAAAATGTACTTTAACCCTAGTAAATTTAGGTTAAGTGTTGTTTTATGGGACAATTAAAACTAATTGCTATGAAGCATGCATTTAGATAAAAGAGAGCAAAACGATTGATGATAAACTAGATTCTGTAACTATCACATAAACATTGCTATCATATAAAGTGGTATGGCACTTTTAAATCTATGATTTTGTATAAAATTATCATTCCAAAAAGCCAGATCTGCTGAACAAGAAAGAAAGAATTGTTATGCCGGATATAAGAGTTATTTGATGAAAAGTATCCAATGTTGACTGAGTTATAGTCATTGGAAATTTCTTATGCTAAATTTTGACACTTAAACAAAGTCTGAAACAGAGTTTTTGTGTAGGAATGAATGCTTATGTGCACCAGAAACTGACTTGCGTCTTACTTTCAGGATTGAGCATTATGCCTCAGTAGGAGTTTCGCGAGGAGCTAAATCTAAAAAATAACTTGGACTATTTTGTTACTAGATTCACACAGATCAAGCAATACTTATGGGTATTGGGTGGGGTTCAGGGGGGATTATTCTTTTACAGAGATATTCCAACTTTATTCTGATATTGTCTTGCAAATAAAAATTATGCATATGTGCATGTTTATTTCAAGAATAAAAAGTTTGCCATTTCTTTATTTAACCATTTTTGTCTTTTTTCAGTTATCATGGATCTGGAGGACTTAGGTCCGAGTGTGGATGAAGAATTACCACAAGTCAATGAACCATCTCGTAGTGACTCACCTGTACGATCCACTGCAAGAAAGTCTAAAAAAGACAAGAAAAAATCGAAGAAATATTCTAAATCGGAGACTTCAATAAGTGACCATGAGCGGTCATCCCCCTTTAAGGGTAAAAAGGAATCAGACTCGCCATTCAGAGCAAAAAGTTCTGACAGGGGTAAAAGTCCATTAAAGGCCAGCAACGAAGGAAAAGATTCACCATTTAAAGCGAGTAGTGGCAAGGAAAGTTCCGTATTTAAAGCAAACAATTCTAAATCCTTGTTTCATTCTGCTCAATCAGACTCGCCATTTAAATCTAAAACTCAAACCTCACCATTTAAAGCAAGTAATGAAGGGTCGATATTTAAGGCTGCAGAAAGAACTAAATCACCTAAACCAGACAAGCACAGCAGCTCCCCATTCAAGTCGAAGGAAAAATCTAATAAAAAGTCGAAAAGCAAGAAAAGAGATGAAGGTCACCGATCTAAAGGCTCTTCAAAAGGAGGTAAAAATAAATCTTCGGTGGACGTATTTGGCTCATTTGGTATTCAGAGTGTAGACGATTTATTTGATAATTCTGTGAAGGTGAGCGAGTATGAGAGTATTAGAAGTGAGGTGGACGAAGTGAGGAGTGAAATATCGGAAGAAATTAAAACCGAAAAGCCTGGCGCTTATAGTTACAGTCAAAGGTTTGAAGACACTGCAACTGAAATTCCTACAGAAGCCGACTTCACACGACCATCTAATGGTTATACTGAAGATTTTGAAAGCATATCGGAGAGGGTTGGTTACCGTAGCGACACTGGAAGATCATCTATTTCGGAAGTTAGAACAAAATATAGTGGGGAAGAAACTGCGACGAGTTATACTGAATTCAGCGAGAGTGAGACTGAGTCGTACAGAACAACAGAATCTAAATACACAGAAGATGAGAATGATAGGTCATACAGAACTTACAGCGAAAGTTATACCGAATATTCTGAGGATTTTACAAAAAGGTATCCTAAAAAGTTCTGAAATTTGTAAAAAAAATTAAAACTTTTTAAAATGCCGAGCGTAGCCTTTATTTGCCAGTCAGCTTTCTGCTGGACAATGTACCACATCTTCTAGTTATGAAGTACTATACAGTAAAATTAAGGTTTTAATTTTCGTTCATTTTGTTGTTGAACACAATTACATATTTGATACCATTGTCATTTGTTTATAAGTTGTTACAAATTATACACGTTTATTTGGTATCACTCGGCACATGTACAATGTGATATGAGGTAATAGAGCTAAAAGTAGGCTGGCGAAAAACCACCTATGTGATAAACGTCCACTTCATTAATATGTGGTCTGTATTCTGTAACCTAACTACAGTCAGGTTTCAATAGAACGGCGCTGTTTGTTTCCAAGAAAAATGTCGTTATAACGAATATGTCGGACAATAGCTATGCATAGCTAATGTTTCCTGTTATACATGTATCCTACTTAAAATAAATATTGTATTTATGTCGGTATACTGAATTAATACATAGTGTTTTAATACTTTTGTCCCCAAATTATGGTGTCATTATAATGACAGTATATCGGGTGTCGTTATATCGGGTGTCGTTATATCGGGTGTCGTTATATCGGGTTCAGTATATCGGGTGTCAGTATATCGGGTGTCAGTATATCGGGTATCGTTATATCGGGTGTCGTTACATCGGGTGTCGTTATATCGTGTGTCAGTATATCGGGTATCGTTATATCGGGTGTCAGTATATCGGGTATCGTTATATCGGGTGTCAGTATATCGGGTATCGTTATATCGGGTGTCAGTATATCGGGTATCGTTATATCGGGTGTCAGTATATCGGGTATCGTTATATCGGGTGTCAGTATATCGGGTATCGTTATATCGGGTGTCAGTATATAGGGTGTCATTATATCGGGTGTCGTTATATCGGGTGTCATTATATCGGGTGTCGTTGTATCGGGTGTCAGTATATCGGGTGTCAGTATATCGGGTGTCGTTATATCGGGTGTCAGTATATCGGGTGTCAGTATATCGGGTATCGTTATATCGGGTGTCAGTATATCGGGTATCGTTATATCGGGTGTCAGTATATCGGGTATCGTTATATCGGGTGTCAGTATATCGGGTATCGTTATATCGGGTGTCAGTATATCGGGTATCGTTATATTGGGTGTCGTTATATTGGGTGTCGTTATATCGGGTGTCAGTATATCGGGTGTCGTTATATCGGGTGTCAGTATATCGGGTGTCAGTATATCGGGTGTCAGTATATCGGGTGTCAGTATATCGGGTATCGTTATATCAGGTGTCAGTATATCGGGTGTCAGTATATCAGGTGTCGTTATATCAGGTGTCGTTATATCGGGTGGCGTTATATCGGGTGGCGTTACATCGGGTGGCGTTATATCGAGATCTGACAGTACATGTTACTGTTATATATGTGGTATATGTGTATGTTTTCAGTATTGTCCCTACACGGAGTTCCAGATCTGACATGACACCACGTCCACCACGTGGTATGGCATCAGCTGAGGTACAAACAGCTATGGATGGATTACTGTATTCCTGGAACCCGGCTGCTATGGGAATGTCAATGCCTAGTACACCGTATGGACTACACTTTGTGGATCCGACACCTATAGCAACACAAGTTGTGTCAGCAGACGCTCTTGAAGGTATTTACATGCATCATAAATCTTCTTTGAGTCCCATTCATGAGGTTTAAGTTCGAAACTCAAAATACTACAACAAAGTTTCTGAGCTTAAAAAGATCAGGAAAAAACCCTTTCTATCACAGAATTTTCATGAAATGTCTCTTTTGAATTTCAATGGTCACCCTGTTATGATCCAGAGTTGATGTTTGAATAATTGTTTGCTTGTTTCAGCAATGACATCATACAGTCCATCCATGTTAGCATTACATGATATGTTAAAATCTCAGTTAGAACTCACGAAAGAATTCCTTGATATGCAGAAGCGAATGTACTCAAATTTCTCGACGGATATAAAACCTGGATTTAAATATACAACCCTTGAAGATACTAAAAAGGTAAGCTTTATATCTTTTTGTAAATGTTTAAAAAATATTGTTTTAAGTCGCACTGGTCAACAGTATTTCAGTCATATGGAGACTACCCAGCCACAGGTGAACCAGAACTCAAACCTGGCAATAATTCTAATAAATGCAGACTGACAACAGTATTTTACGTGTTATGGCCCTGCCCTAGAATAAAATTTAAAGCTTTTTTCCTTGAACTAAATTTTGTCAGAGTTATGGCCCTTGTCATGTTATATGTTATTTCACTAGCACAACAAGTGTATTTGTATATTGCTTTATATCTAAACAAATTGTACTCGGTATTAGAAAGTTATCCATGCTTATATTTACAGTATATAAAGAAGAACAAGAAGAAGAAACTGTCATTTAAAGAAGCTTTACAATTAGTAGATCTGGAAATGATGAGATCGTAGGAGATACTGTGTTTTACAAAAGTCAAGATATTTCAAAACATTTCATGTGTATTATGATGTATACAGAATACTGTTTACAAAGTGTCAAATTTTGCTCAAAATGCAGCCTTGCTATTGGTCAGTCAATTGGATGCATCAAAATGCAGTCTTGCTATTGGTCAGTTAATTGGATGCATCAAAATGCAGTCTTGCTATTGGTCAGTTTGTTAGACATGTCTAAATGCAGTATGTAAGGCTGAGTGTTGTAGATTGTGTCTCAAATTCTTTTTTAAAAGACAATATTTGTGAACTCAATAGCTAGCTTATAGTAACATTTGTGATGTTTGGAGACATGTTAGCCTGTGATAATATTTTCTAAGTACTAACATTCAATTTTATTCCTAAATCAAGTTGTACACTTTACGGTACACATGAATTTTGAATGTTATACATTGATCTTTATATGTAATTATGTTACCTAGCTATAAAATAGAGACTAGAGTAGTTCTAAACTGAAACATATAAACAATCTGTACATTTAATCCTCAACAATAAGACCACCATTGGGAAACTGGTCTCTTTATAGTTGGCCTTATAGCAAACCAGTGAAAATAGACCTGAAAAGTGTGGTCTTAATTTTGAGATGGTCTTATTATTGAGATGGTCTGTATGTGAGGTTTTACTGTTAATGTTTCACTGTATTCACTAGTCTGATACGTAGATTGTATATTTTACATTTTTGTTTTATCAAAATAAATATTAAATTAAATGAAGGTGTTTTATTTGGTATCTTTAGGTTCTCTTACATTCAGCATGGTTAGCAGGTATGTCTCAGAATGCAGCTCTGTGATTGGTCAATTTAAACACTAATCTCAGAACTAACCTATCAGATACTAGCAGTCTTATAATGCAGCTCTGTCATTGGTCAATTTTAATACTGATCTCAGAACTAACCAATCAGTCTCAGAATGCAGCTCTGTCATTGGTCAGTTTTAATAAGGAGCTCAGAGTCAACCAATCAGATGCTAGCAGTCTCAGAATGCAGCTGTCATTGGTTAATTTTAATCCTGATCTCAGAACTAACCAATCAGTCTCAGAATGCAGCTCTGTCATTGGTTGATTTAAATACTTTGCTTATAGTCAACCAATCAGATACTAGCGAGTCATTGGATGTAAAGGTAGAGCTTGAACAATATGCTTCCAAGGGAAACAATTACCCATCATTGAAGGCATTGTATTGACCTCATTTCAAGGTCAAACCAGATTCACTACATGAATATTTATTTCAGATTTCGAGTTTTCAACTGCTATCTACTAGGGCTGTGTATCAGTTAAAATGATCGATACGATATTTGTATCGATACAAAATGATCGATATTCGATATATCATATGATATTTTGTTTTGACAATAAACAATCTAAAAACTGTATATCTGCACTTGCAGACTTACAACATTTATTTAACTTGCGGAACACAATCACGTCAGACTTGAGATATGTGATAAACAACCTATTTACACATGTTTAAATTGCATGAGTAGTTTGCAAAGCAGATTCTTGTTAGAAAATTAGATTCGCTCGGACATAAGCTGCGTCGACGACCTGACCATTTTGAGACGAAGCTAATAGTCTACCGGAAACATAACTGAAAATGGGGATTTTGTTGTGTATTTTTGTTGATAGATGTTTTGACCAATACTGACATGTTCAATACGATGTATCGATCGAACGCAAAATACAGGTATTCGATTTATATCGGAAACTGGTACGCAGCCCTACTATCTACTTTTGTAGTACATAACACAAAAATGTCCTTGCTATATCTGGACTCTGTATCTTATCTTGATACAAGAATAAGGTCAAGGTTTAATAATGCAAACAACTGATTATATACAATGTTATAAACGTCAACAAATTGTTTTGATCCAATATTGAGTTAAAGTTTACGTATGATGACCGATATTAGTATTTGATTATTGAATCTAGTATTCATAATGGAGTATCGTGTAGTGTTTGTTGTTGTCTACATGTATATACAGTGGTGTCTATGTTTAGAACACAACAATTCAGGAAGAACATATCATCCGTGTATCAGGAAGTCTTTCGGTGCCTCTTCGATCGTCTGCGTGTGTAACTCTACGTATTGTGACTCTATTGAAGAAGAAACTCCCCTTCATCCGGGAGAGTTTGCAGTTTATGAATCAACGAAATCTGGCTACAGAATGAGAAAGACGGTACACAACATGTCGGAAAGTTTCATTGTTAAAAAAAATGAACAATCAGTTGTAAACATCGAGTTTAAAATTCAAGTTACTGAAACTAAGCAGACGGTTATTGGGTTTGGAGGAACGTTCACGGATGCCGCCGGTATAAATATCGCCAGTCTGCCACAAGGTGCTCAGGATAATCTGATCCAGACGTACTTCGGTCCCGACGGTATCGAGTATTCTCTGGGCAGGATTCCAATCGCAAGTAACGACATGTCGTCTGAAATATACTCGTATGACTTTACTTCAGGTGATACAGGTTTGTCTAAATTCACCATCGCTGGAGCGGATCATTTTTATAAGATACCCTACATTGATAAAGCTGTGGTTACAAGCAGAAGAAACGTGTCGCTGTACGGAAGTCCGTGGAGCCCACCCGATTGGATGAAATCCAACAACAACATGGTCGGGTATGGTACGGTACTAGAGAGTATGGCTAAAGTATACGCTAACTACCTGGCTCGATTTCTAGCGGAATATGAAGGTTTTATGCTTCATGGTAGAATGTGGGGTATAACACCACAGAGTGGACCAGTCCGTAGCTGTGACAACCAGACTGACCCGCAGTACCAATCATTATGTTGGACCGCTGAGACAATGAGAAACTGGACAGTCCATGACCTAAAACCTTCGTTAAAGGAGTACAATTACGACTACATCAAACTACTGGTCATGGATGACAACCGCGATCAGTTGCCACTTTGGACGGACGTTTTCAATGACGACGATGCACGAGATGCTATCGATGGTTTCGCGGTACAAGGTCACCATGACGATCCATCAAATGCTGAATATTTATCAAACGCTCATTTTAAATATCCTGATAAAATCATCTTAGGTTCAGAGTTTTGTTTACGACAACAACCAGTGGTAGTGTTAGGAAGCTGGGAGCGAGGTGAAACATTGGCTAGAAGTCTGTTTCAAGATATGAACAACTTTATGTCTGGTTTTACACACTATAACCTAGCGGTGAATACGTCCGGCGGACCGAGTTGGGTCGGCAATGATGCTGATAGTCCAATCATTGTAGACCGCACTAAACAAGTCTTCTATAAACAACCAATGTTCTACGTGATGGGTCACTTCAGTAAATTCCTTCCTACAGGTTCTAAAGGAGTCAACATAATGTACAATAAGAAATACTCGACATCTCTCCCTGCCGTAGCCTTTCTACGACCAGACAATTCAGTTTGTATGATAATTGCTAACATGATGAACAGTGAAGTTAACATCCATATTGAGGAAGGAAATCATTCTATAAACTTCACCTTGAAACCTTCCTCCATTCAAACATTCACCTGGACATAAAACATGATATATACTAATTGTGTTACAGCTGCTGTAGTCCAGGGTACTGTTTTTTTCAAAGCACTTACAAAAATTGTAATCTTACGTTCAAATTTGAATTCTTTAGCATTCTTTAACAGCTGCAAATTGGGGACAGATATCGTTTATAAGAATTCATTAACTGAATCTTTATAAGTATTGCAACTCTATTTACCACACTTTATAGTTGTAAAAGTATTATAAAGAATTTATTTGACAGAAGTTTAAGATTTCCGTAAACTCTTATAAAACTATATCAATTCACTATCTGTGATCGTTAAAAGTATTATAAGGAATTTAAATTTGAACGTCAGTTTAAGATTTCCATGTTTTGACAACACAGCACCCTGAAGTTTAGCACCTGTGACAGACAATGTGTTTGTACATTATTTCTACGTAGAATCATATGTTTGATTGTATACTGTATAATCACATATTTTCGTGGGTATTAAATTGTGTGGATTTTGAAAAAGATCCACTCTTGTGGGGTCATAATTTGTGGTTTACTGAAAATTGGAGGATAAAACCATGTCATGTATTTGAGTTTGCTAAATAATGGCCTTTAGATTTTATGATCGAGTTCAACAACAAAAATTCAACACCCTCTAAAAATAATGATTTTACGATGGTCTTGTAAGTATGTATTAACCAAAAAAATTCACCGATTCTCTGAAACTCTTCTAGCATAATACATGTATTACACTATTGACCATGATCTGTCTATATTAAACTTCAGTTTTCTGTATACATAATGTGACCATATGTTTTCATGAAATAAACAAGTATCAAATATGACATATCATTCCAAGAAGATTCTTTATTGACAAAAAACAACTGGTTTCACCTTTAACAATAGACACTGGTACGAGAGTAGACACAGAACTATTATTACATTTTATTTTCAAATTAATTTTCTGTAAAAGTAAAACTTAACCAGAGCATGCTGAAATGATGGTCTTATTGAAGTCAAACAATTATAGCACACTGTTTAATTTTCCAGTAAAGTCTAATTGAGGATAAGTTTGTCAATACCGTGGTTAATTTCAATTCATCTTGCTTCAGTAAACCCTGTGATACAATTTTCAATCAATGCAAATCAATTGTTCCAGCTGCTAAGTAGTAACTATGAAATATCTATAAGTGAAATTTGAAAAGGGTGACATATATTCGATGGTACACATCTTTTTTTCTGCAACCGATACACAGGTGTGGACTTTACATGGGGGTTTATGGTATTGTAAAGTGAAACCACAAACGCTTCGAGTAACTGTATTTTCATGGACCAGTTTTTTCACGCTCATAATTAGAACCTGTCTATATTACCACAAAGACAGACTTTCTCTAGTATCTCCATCCAGTGGTTGTCTTCTAATTGAGGTTTTAAATTGTTATTATTCTTTTATTCTTCACCGATGTCTGAACCAAATATGACATTATTAGCAACTGATGAACTTCACTATAATCAGCATCACTCGCAGACCCAAATACACAGTATAAATATCAAATTGACATCATTTCCACCGTCCAGTGGTTGTCTTCTAATTGAGGTTTTTAATTGTAATTATTCCTAAATTCTTCAATGTCTGAGCCAAATCTGCTACATTATTAGCACCGAATGAACTTCACTAGATTCAGCACCCACATACACTATCAGTATAAATATGAAATTGTCATCATTTTCCTTTCTTCTTCTTGTTTTTCTTGCTTGTTTTCTGTGTTTGTTCTTCTTGAGCAGGTCCTTGTTTTAACAAAGCATGACCGGTTATTTTGATATGATCAAATAGCTTAGATCTAGATGGAAACTCGTCCCCACAGACACCACATCGGCCCTGGAATACAAGGTATAGAATGTAATCACACACAAACACTCCGTACATAACTTCAAACTATAAGAGAAATGTTTACATAACCTAAAATTTGGCCTAGATAGACAAAGAACAAGAATACTGTGGTTTGGTTTAGTACAAATACCCATGGTAGGGACGTCACATCATGCAGGTATTTCAATTACTGTAAACTTATTTCTTTTGCAAATTCTAACTTTCGCATTTTGCCGTTAGTCAGCATATTCGCTACTACATGTACAAAGTTTCGCATTTTTAAGTTTCCTGCAATGTCCACATTAATGTTTTTAGCACTTTTGCGGCGACTTAATTTAGCGGAATTCTATCCAAAAAATCGCGCAAAATAATTTCTTGGTTTACAGTACGATATCATAGAGATCAATAAGTGACATCCTCTAGCAGAGTTACACAGGCTTCTAGAAGAATATAATTATAATAGCATGTTAGACTTAAAACATTTACAAGCTATGGTATACCTTTGATGTAACAACAGTTTGTCATTCTGACACTTTGTCATTAACCAGTCAGGCCTACAACCTTAATGATTAATACAAGTATCTACATGTACTCCCTGTCATTGATAAATAGCTGGTATACCACTTTCCATATTTCATTCCATAAATATAAATTGTTAAGCACAACAAATATGCATTTAATTTGGCATCAGTCACTTGAAGTTGAGTCTTCTGATATCAATAATATCAATGTACATGTAAACTGGGAAAATACAAACTTTCTTACACTTACAGATCTTTGGTTCAGATCTGGAGCTGCTTTCTTGTCTTTCTTTTTCTTTGTGTTATTTTCTGAGCATGACTCAGCAGGAATGTTTTCAACTTTGTTGTCTCCTTTCACACTATTTTCACCATCATTTTCACACGGACTAGAAATGTCTGTGTCAGTTAATTTATCACAGAGATCTGAAGGAGGTGAACTCTCACTTCCATTTAAAACATGTCCACAATTTTCATCTATATTTTTATTGTCCGTATTTTCTGTATTATTAGAATTAACTATGTGGGTGTTTTCAGCTACAGCGGTCTCCTGGAATACAAACGAAATGAATCAACATACTGAATACTGTAAATATTTTTTAAAAAAAAACACTACATGGAGTTTATTGATTGACAGACTTGTTCTCGAAATGACTTCAATATACTCAGGGGTTCTACACTTCCGGATTAATCCTGAATTCCGGATTTGCTGCTTTTGAAAGAATGAACTTATCTTCAAAAAATGAAAGTTATTTGATGAAAAAATACCAAGTATTGACTGAGTTATGGTCATTTGAAACTCTATATGCTAAATTTTGACAATAGAACAATGTTTGAAACAGAGGTTTAGTGTTGGGATGTGTGCTAATGGCATCCAAAACATATGTGCGTCTTATTTTCAGGATTGGGCATAAGGCCTCAGTAGAACCCCTGTATACTAAACCAGAAGTTTTTGACACAAGAAAAGGTCATAACTCCAGCAAATTCATCCAACCTAAAACTCATTTCAATATAACTACAAAGCTTGGTGCCAAGTATCTATGTGAAGTTTTATTGAAATCCACCCAATTGTAAAGAAAAACATACATGGACAAACGCCAGAACAAAATCAATATGCTTCCTTCACTTTACAATGTACATGTACCGGTATGTGGGATATCTGAGTGATCGTCTACTGTGAAATTTGTTTTTTTTAGGGAGTTGAATTTTCGTAGATTTCATTGTTAAAATCAACAACGAAATAAAATCCCTACAATAAATCTACCACCCCAATACAGAACCTAAGTTTACCCTTCCATGTTTTGCGATCCACATACTTACTACCACAGGAAAATGCATTTTCATCAAAATCCACGAAATTTAATACCCACAAAAATATGTGATTTACAGTATTACCTCTATATCAGAATCCTCCTCATGAAGGACATTGTTCTTTCTTTCTCTTCTTTTCTCTCTCTTTGATTTACTGAAGTAAAGAACATCATTATATTAAAACAAATACACATTTAACATAGGAAGTTCATCACCTACAAAAAAAATTCTGTCCCCAAAGCCTTTACTTTCTTAAAAGATCATCTCGTCGGTCTCACAGGCAAACGACATAACTACATTTTTTCAAAAAAAAATTTTTTGCAATCCACATTTCAAACATTCCGGCGTCTTTTGTTGAACCGTACCCGTTAGTCAATTGGAAGAGCGAGTTTCTATCAACTGGACATCTGGCAGCCATCTTTAATTTCATTTCATGGGGCATACTACTCCTCCACCTTTTGCAATATTTCCCAAAGTGTAACGATACTCAGGAGAGCGATATAGGCCCTTAAAGGTCCTTTTATTTCAGCATATCACCAAAACCACAATACTGTAAAATTATCATTTTCAAGGGGGTTGAATTTTCATATAATCCCCTCAATTAAACAACCTCCTCATACAGAACACATGATTTCCCATCCATGTTTTGTAATCCACAAATTTATTATCCCAAGAAATATGCTTTATCGAATCCACGGAATTTAAAACCCACTAAATATGTGACTTTTACAGTATGGTACTGGTAATTTGTTTTGGCTTATATCTCATTATGTTATCGAATAATAAAAACAATAGCAACAACTTTAAATATTTATTGTGTATGACATATTACCGTTGGGTCCTAATACCTAATTTTCAGTAAAATCAACATTACAGTATTTACCTCTATTGTTATAAATTGTCATATATAGTTTTGATTTGTGGTAGAAAATTATTAACATCTGTAGAGCGCTAGGCTCAGAAACACGACTGTTGCTACTTTGAATTGGGCTGTTGGTTCGAAATGTAACTAATGTTATTGTTTATCCTTGTGTAAGAGGCTTCGTCTATTTTGATACTTAAAAGCAACAAGTAATTAAGAATTGCAAGCAATACAGAAGTCCCCTACCGGTTTGAGGCCATTTTCAATGTTTCTGTTGCCATAGCAACCACAGTTTTTGTCAGAATCAAAATAGTTTTAGACATGCATAATCCCCTTATTGCCCCCTAGCCACATATTAATTTTCATAAACCTAGCTTGGAAACTGTTTGAGTTATGTCAGGATCCAGATTGTTTGACTGACTGACTGACTGACTGACTGACTGACTGACTGACTGACTGACTGACTGACTGACTGACTGACTGACTGACTGACTGACTGACGGACGGACGGACGGACGGACGGACGGACGGACGGACGGACGGACGGACGGACGGACGGACGGACGGACGGACTAAAAACACATGTGACGTCACTGTGAAGTTATCCGAAACTGGACTGGATCCAAGTGAAGTCATGGGATGAATAAATTTCCATCAACATAAAAGTTATAATGTAATATAAAGATATATGTTTGTGTCCCAAAAACTTCAAAATTAAATAAAAGATTTCCAAGATATGAATGTGATTTGAAGAACTTCATGAAACTGTCATGTTTCCCTTGCACAAAGTCACCCATCCACAATTTAGGCCACTCAAGTTTGACAAACACTTGTATATGATCAACAACTAGAAATGTGTCCACAGGACATGGATGCCCCCACTTAGTTCTGTTATCTGACAGGATGATGTGTCCACAGGACATGGATGCCCCCACTAAGTTCTGTTATCTGACAGATGTGTTCACAGGACATGGATGCCCCCACTAAGTTCTGTTATCTGACAAATGTGTCCACAGAACCAGGATGCCCCCACTAAGTTCTGTTATCTGACAGATGTGTCCACAGGACATGGATGCCCCCACTAAGTTCTGTTATCTGACAGATGTGTCCACAGGACCAGGATGCCCCCACTAAGTTCTGTTATCTGACAGATGGGTCCACAGGACCAGGATGCCCCCACTAAGTTCTGTTATCTGACAGATGTGTCCACAGGACATGGATGCCCCCACTAAGTTCTGTTATCTGACAGATGTGTCCACAGGACCAGGATGCCCCCACTAAGTTCTGTTATCTGACAGATGTGTCCACAGGACATGGATGCCCCCACTAAGTTCTGTTATCTGACAGATGTGTCCACAGGACCAGGATGTCCCCACTAAGTTCTGTTATCTGACAGATGTGTCCACAGGACATGGATGCCCCCACTAAGTTCTGTTATCTGACAGATGTGTCCACAGGACCAGGATGCCCCCACTAAGTTCTGTTATCTGACAGATGTGTCCACAGGACCTGGATGCCCCCACTAAGTTCTGTTATCTGACAAATGTGTCCACAGGACATGGATGCCCCCACTAAGTTCTGTTATCTGACAGATGTGTCCACAGGACCAGGATGCCCCCACTAAGTTCTGTTATCTGACAGATGTGTCCACAGGACATGGATGCCCCCACTTAGTTCTGTTATCTGACAGATGTGTCCACAGGACCAGGATGTCCCCACTAAGTTCTGTTATCTGACAGATGTGTCCACGGGACCAGGATGTCCCCACTAAGTTCTGTTATCTGACAGATGTGTCCACAGGACACGGATGCCCCCACTAAGTTCTGTAATCTGACAAATGTGTCCACAGGACACGGATGCCCCCACTAAGTTCTGTTATCTGATAGGTGTTCAAGGGACCAGGATGTCCCCACTAAGTTCTGTTATCTGACAAATGTGTCCACAGGACACGGATGCCCCCACTAAGTTCTGTTATCACACAGATAAAGTAACTCAAATAGAATAAGTTGAAATCTAGTTTGTAATTGCTTAATGTGACATTGACCAGAAGGCAAGCTCAGGGTGTCTAAATATGACCTTGAATGTTACCAAGTGAAGTCCAATGAGAAATAACCAAGTTACAAAGCAGACACAATTTGTTATAACTACTTACGCCTTATAACTGTTGATATTTTTAAGTATGACCTATGAGCTAGTAACCTGGGTCTTGCGCATGACACATTGTCTTGATGTGGTAAATATTTGTATTAAATTATTTAAATATCCAATAAGAAAGGACATAGTTAATTCCAGAATGGGCACAATTTGAATGACTTTTTAAGCCTTTTAACATTTGACCTCTAAGGGTGTCCTTGACCTGCGTTTTATACATGACACATTGTCTTGATGTGGTGAACATTTGTACCAAGTTCTATAAATATCCAAAAAGAAATACATATACAGATCAGACACGGTTCACACATACATACACAGACAGGGTGAACTGCATGCGCTATTATGCCCTTCCGTCATGAAATAAAAAGCTGTGTTGTTCTCCGATGCTATAAAATTTCGTGGGGAAGGTCGTCCATTCATAATTTTAGACAGGTCAGGCTTCACATTTTGCATAAGCAAATAAACAACAAAACGGAGTGGGTTAAAACGTTTTTTATTTAACTCAAACTTTCAATATGTGTTGGTTTCTTAAATATTTCAATGAAAATTTCAATGGTTGCGAATATCTCTCCCAAAATTGTAACAAGAGGGCCCAAAGGGCCCTAGGTCGCTCACCTGTTATAGCAGTACATGCAAGACCTGTGATTTGACCTAGTGACCTAGTTCTTGGCCCCATATGACGCAATATCTCACTTGACCTAGATTTTGTTGTGATGATCATTGTGACCAAGTTTCATAAAGATTAGGTCAAAATTGTGACCTCTAGTGACTACACAAGGTTTTTCTATGATTTGACCTTGTGACCTAGTTTTTGACCCCGTATGACCCAATATCGAACTTGACCTAGAATTTGTTGTGATGATCGTTGTGACCAAGTTTCATAAAGATTAGGTCAAAATTGTGACCTCTAGTGACTACACAAGGTTTTTCTATGATTTGACCTTGTGACCTAGTTTTTGACCCCGGATGACCCAATATCGAACTTGACCTAGATTTTGTTGTGATGATCATTGTGACCAAGTTTCATATAGATTAAGTCAAAATTGTGACCTCCAGTGTCTACACAAGGTTTTTCTATGATTTGACCTTGTGATCTAGTTTTTGACCCCAGATGACGCAATATCTCACTTGACCTAGATTTTGTTGTGATGATCATAAAGATTAAGTCAAAATTGTGACCTCTAGTGTCTACACAAGCAAATTGTTGACGGACGGACGGACGGACGGACTGACGACGGACGAAGAGTGATCACAAAAGCTCACTCTGTCACTATGTGACAGGTGAGCTAAAAACGCAAATTAAAAATAGTTCATGTATTATCTTGAGTCATGGATAAGAGAACATTCTTCTAACAAGTATCAGTGTGTGTTCTTATATGACGTGTCAAGATTAGTTTAGTTGGGAACGCAGATCCACAAACATCACATTCAAATGGTTTTCACCAGTATGTTTTCTTCTGTGCCGTATCAAACTCTGTTTGGTTGTAAATGCAGATCCACAAACATCACATTCAAACGGTTTTTCACCAGTATGTTTTCTTCTGTGAATTTCTAAGCTACCTTTATATGCAAATGCTGATCCACAAACATCACATTCAAACGGTTTTTCACCAGTATGTATTCTTCTGTGAATGTCCAAGTGACACTTTTGTGAGAATGCAGATCCACAAACATCACATTCAAACGGTTTTTCACCAGTATGTTTTCTTCAGTGAGATTTAAAGTTACCTTTGTCTGCAAATGCTGATCCACAAACATCACATTCATATGGTTTTTCACCAGTATGTTTTCTTCTGTGAATGTCCAAGTGACACTTTTGTGAGAATGCTGATCCTCAAACATCACATTCAAATGGTTTTTCACCAGTATGTTTTCTCCTGTGCCGTGTCAAATTCGGTTTGGTTGTAAATGCAGATCCACAAACATCACATTCATATGGTTTTTCACCAGTATGTTTTCTTTTGTGAATGTTTAAGCAACCTCTCTGAATGAATGCAGATCCACAAACATCACACTCAAATGGTTTTTCCCCAGTATGTATTCTTTTGTGAGATTTCAAGGTACTTTTGTGTGCAAATGCTGATCCACAAACATCACATTCGAAAGGTTTTTCACCAGTATGTTTTTTTCTGTGAATTTTTAATTCATCTTTCTGTGTGAATGTAGATCCAAAAACATCACATTCAAATGGCTTTTTGTCAGTATGTTTTATCATGTGTTTTTTAATTGAAGAGCATTTCTTAAAAGTTTGTCCACAAATTCCACACACGAAAGGTTCAACCTCACTAGATTTTATCATCATGGTAAGTGGTCCATTCAGTATAGGATCACTCTCAGCAGTTTCAGTTTCACTGAGCATTTTATCAGGTTTTCACTGAAATCAAAAAAAAAATTAAACAAGACAAACTCCAAGATGTATCTTAAAATTAAACAAAGGGAGATAATTTCTTCATGATAAATCAGCAGATAGATAATGTAGCAAACAATTTAAAGTAACGAATTCCACCATACAATATCAAGTATTGGTCGCAAATGTGTATTGTACACAGGTAAAAAAAATGCAAGAAAAAGATTCAAAGGAAAACATTTGAGGCAAAACATTGAGGCAAAAAATTGGACGAAATAGAAAATACCAGAGACTAGGAAAATGTCACCTGGGGAAAGCACACATTCAATTTTTGTTAATGATTCTGGGTCGATAAATGTGCAGACTAAGCTTGAGATTTTACTTCAATCAAAAGTTTCTCAATGTCTGATTCAAGAAAATTTGAATTTTTCAAAACTTTTTTTTTAAAAATGCCGAGCATAGCCTTTATTTGTCACCCAACTTTCGGCTGAAATATATAAGACTGGCATTCGAGTTCCTTTACGCATATTTGAATCCGCGTCGCCAAATTAGACGGCAAGCCCGCTAACCATTGAGCAATTCTATTAATAAATAAACCAGCTGATCCAATTGTTATTTAACAAACTTCAGATCTATTCAATACATCTGTGTCATAATAGTTTCGTACTTTATATAAATGTCAGCAGAACGTCCTGAAATGAACGTTATAACCGTATAGTATATGTAACTATCACACCATACAAGTTTATGTCATATTTTTAATTATAATAAATACACCCCTCCTCCCAAACATTTGTTTTTAAATTGTGTGGCTGGAAGTTATACCTTTTGTGTTAGAAGTCCCAAACATGATGGTCAATTTACCAGTACATAAATTTGATATCAAATATTTTTGATAGCAATTATAGCATCAACCGTTTTCATATGGATTGCATATTTAGTTCTAGACCAATTTTCAATAAGATCTACATGTAGTATTTATCTCCCCATTGTGCTAAATTGTCAGCCATTTTAATTGGCAATTCTGATAGGTATTCTTAGAAGTTAAGTAATTGAGAATTATTGTAATACTTTATAATATAGTATGGTAACTATGATATGATTTTGTTAAGAATATGTCAGAAACAAAATAAATAATAAGTAAAAAAATTTAATTACTCACCTTTGAATAGAAAAAAAATTGGCAATCCAAGATAAGACAATTTGTCTCTAAAAATAACGAAGTTGATGCTTGTAACACAAGTTGAATATGTGAATGAAATGTTTAAGTTATGTATGTAGGTAACTCCTTGTTACACATGTAATGAAAGATTGACTCAAAACAAGTGGAAAAATACGTTTATATACAGTCAGTCTTTTTTTGTTCCTTTGTATATGGCCAAAGGCACAATTGTGCCGATTTGCTAATAAATTTAATTGATAATTGAATTGTCATCAGGTGTGAACTCATTTCCCTTGTACAACAAAGTCTGATCATATTGTTAGATCTTACTTCCTTCAACAACAATGACCAAGACAATCTGTCAGATATTATAGGTGGCAATTGGCCTAAATATAAATAATGACTACTTCCTGAAACAATTTCCTGTCTAACTTTGAAAATATGTCACATATTAAGTAAGATAAAAAAAAAAAAAAATTAACAAAAACATATTTAATAATGTCAGAAAATAGCATATGCTTGATAAATCGCTGGCCTAGAATTAGAAGGTCGTAAGTACAAAATCAATATTTTGAGAAAACTGTTGAAGAAAACATGTCTGAAAACTACTGTTTACTTATGGAAAAACAAGCTTTTCAAACTTCAGTTTGTGAAAATAGGCTCATAAAAAGCGCCTTGATATGCAGATTTCAAAAATGCATTAGTCTTCTAATTCTAAGCCAGCAACGTATTTAGTGATATCAGAAAAAAGTAGCCTATGCTTTGATAAATGTATAACCCATCATCATTATTATTTTTATCATTACTACTATTGAAGTTTGATTTTCACCTTTTATTTGAAGGTGTCTCCACATTGTTGATGTCCATGTTATTCAAGTCTTCAGGTAAATCAGTGTCTATCTCAGTCTGGAAAAATGGATAAAATAAGATAATCACAAAACAAGTGCCCAAGACAAAAGATCGTTAACATGGTCCAGCACTACATAGCACTTTCCACGAGAGCTAATCCATGCCTTCTATATATGATTGAATGAGAGGTAAGTGAATAAAACCCCTCGGTACAACAGACTCCTGGTTTAGCAAAGTAATTTTAAAATCCATCAAAGGATGCAAGTAATATAGAGCAGGCATGACAGTCTGAGGATAAATTATCCAAACATGTGACCCTGACCTTCAATAAAGACAGCTTTATTGCATGTTTTATCCATCGGATCAATGTGTAGAACAATTCTGGGAAGGATTCTTGAAGTCGTCAAATGATGTAAAAGATACAGAGTAGATACAAAATGAGGACCTAATACGGGGAACCCCCACACAAGATCTTAACTTTCAATCAAGTTAAGTCCCCCATATTTTGTATATTCTGTCTATAGGGTGCAGTGTTGAACAAACTTTGCCAGCCATATTTTGTATATTCTGCCTATAGGGTGCAGCGTTGAACAAACTTTGCCAATAGTGGTCTCAGCAGGTTTTAACTTGTCTGCATTTACCTGAAGCCTATTGTCTAACCAAACCCAGACCTAGCGGGTTTTGGAAGCGCTTTACTACATCTATGCAACGACACAATATCTGCCAGCCGTGCTCACCGATAGCATACTGTTTCTCAGCACTCAGCTAGCCACAAGCGCTTTCTTATGCAATGGACCGCTTCGGTGCTGCGCAACAGTCTGCTAGCCACGAGCACTCACTGGTAGCATATAAATTTTCCTCTTCGTCTGCAACATAGCGCTTATTTGAAGCAAGTTTCCTAGCATACCACTATCAAGCGCTCAGTATTGGTATGGTTAGGCTCCTGTTCTTTACGGTAGTTACCTGTACTTTACTGCATTTACCTTTACTTTACAGTAGTTACCTGTACTTTACTGTAGTTACCTGTACTTTTAAAGTATTTACCTGTACTTTACTGCATTTACCTTTACTTTACAGTAGTTACCTGTACTTTACTGTAGTTACCTATACTTTACTGTAGTTACCTGTACTTTACTGTAAATACCTGTTCTTTACTGTAGTTACCTGTACTTTACTGTATTTACCTGTACTTTACTGTAGTTACCTGTACTTTAATGTATTTACCTGTACTTTACTGTAGTTACCTGTACTTCTAAAGTATTTACCTGTGCAGCATTTCTCTGTTGTTTTCTCTTCTTCTTTTGTTTTTTTGAAAGCCTAGAAAACATGAAAAACACAATTTTGAGAATCTTCACGCTTAATTTTCACAAAACAAAAGGGCTTGGCCCCTTCACAATTCAGCGAAAAAAAGCCCTGACATGTAGCAGACATCCACTCACCCCTAGTAAACAAATAATTTACATCAACAGTGCAAAGTGAAAATTTGATAAAATTTGAACAAGTTTAAAGACATCAGCAAACATGAAATGTTTACTACTGTCTGTTTCATTCAAATTTTGATCTGTTTTCCAAGGAGGCGTGGTCGCGTGGTCAGACTGGAGGCGTGTTCAGACTGGAGGCGTGGTCAGACTTGTTCAGGTACAAGCTAGATCTCTCTAAGCAATAGCTGTTGCATATTGCTGGCATGTAAGATTTAAACACTTACTTCTGTGGGGTGTCATTTTCTTGTTCTTGTTCTAAATCATCATGTATCTCTGTAACTCCACCCACTCCTCCCTTTAGCTCCGCCTCATCTCCATTTAACTCTGCCCCTTCACCAAGAAGCCCCGCCTCTTCCTCTTCCATATGAGCTTTAATTATAGCCACAAGCTCTTTGTGTTTCTTGGACTTTTCATGATTTTTAAATCTAGAAAAGAAAAAAAGATCTTAAAAGACAGCAGTATCGTCAACTTTACTTTTTATATAAATACATGTAAAATGTTGATTAATTCCAAGCAGAAGCTACACCACACAATACGTTATAGTTAGAACATATTAAGTAAATTTTAATGATTAAAAAGGGCGGAGCGAGCGAAGAATATAACATTCTGCATTCTGATTGGCCGATAGAAATTAGCACCAACGCATGATGTCAAGTATGTGAAGAGATGTAGGTTATATTCTAAATATTCATAAAGCGTGCATAAAACTGTAAATAGACCACTAGAAACAGTGTATATACGTTACTGTACGTTGAAGGTGATGGTGTTATCGTCAAAAAATTCTTATATTCCGAGAGGGTGTGCGGCGTGATAATGTGAGGGACAATTCAAAAACAGAAAGAAGGAAGGAATACTGCTAGGTCTGATTGAGTTTTTATTCAATCCAAGATGGATGCCCGTCAGCCATCTTGTTTTAGAATACTATTCAGAATGTGATTAGAATAATGTCACACACTACAACAGAGGATTATCTTGTAGATCATGAAAGGCCTCCAAAATCTGTAGAAGTACAGTATAACCTGGTTTATCCGGCATCCCATCGGACCAGATAAGCATGCCGGATAAAGCAGTGTGCCGGTAAAACCAGGTTTTATAGAAATCCATGTACTTGTATAAATGCTTATAAAAAGACAAAGTTATAACAAATGAACAAATAATGGTACCAAATGGCGTTTGTATTTACATGTCATTGTACTAATGGTGTTAGTTTGTCATTAAAAAGTTGTTAATTGTTGTTTGTTTGGTTTTCTTAAAGAATCTGTGCTAAAAACATTTGCCAATGATACACATCTTCTTTGTTTTATATAAAATGACGGTTAATTAAGTGCTAAAACACACTTTTTATCAATTGTCGGGACAGACAAACAATGCCGGATAACAGATAAAGCAGGTTCCGTTAAAAAGAGGGTCCATCTAATAGAAATGTAGTGGAGTTCTGCCGTGACCGACAAACCATGCCGGTTAAGACAGGTTGCCGGTAAAAACAGGTTCTGGATAAACCAGGTTATACTGTAGTTTGTTTACAAGTCTTTGAGAACAATCCCATGTCAGTCTGTCTTGAATGTTCACTCGATACATGTACATGTATATAGTCACAGATATATTCATCACTTACGATTTCTCGTTTTTGAACATTCTATCACAGGCTACACAGTATAGGTCATCATACATCTCCTCTTCAATGTCTTCACCGTCCTCAACATCATCACCTGTAGCAGGGGAATGTTTCAAGTATTAATAGTGTAAGTATTCATTTCAGTATTTTGAGAAATAATCAGAATTAATTGATAAATATGAATCCATTTTATTCTGGCTCCTCGAGTGTGTGCGTCGTTTATTGCATACAATGTTTTGAAGGTACGAATCGATCAGAAATAGTGAGGAAGCTCTGATTGTTTTCATAGTCTCGCATGGATAGTCACACATTGTTTGCTCGCTATTTAAGTCAATGTTTGTGCAGGACTTTTCTCTGACTGCCAAAAACCGCTTATTCAAAGGCAAATATTAGTGCAATTGTAATTATCATTGATGTTCATTTCGGAAGTCAGTTTGGAATTATAAGATTACAAGACCATTTGTTGGTGTTAACCCGATTATTGTGTTTCTGTTATCAAGAGCTTATACATGCATGAACAGTAGAACACCCACACAAGGTCTTTTCAACACACAAGGTATTGATTAGAAAATAACTAAAGTAATCTTCCTAAAAACCAAAGACCGACCGACAAGCTCACTCCTACATGTATATACACCAGACCCCAAAGTTTATATTGTGGGAGTATAAAAATACCCTAATGAATAGAATAAAAATCTTGAGATCACCGATACACATCAAATTATTCTGACAACTCCCAAAACTATTTTATTTCTGCTCCTACTCTGCAGGCCTTTTTTCTTGGAACAGCCATTAGCTGATGATAACTTGTATAAATAAAACATGCAATCATAATACTTATTTAAGCCAAAACAAACACAACACATAATGTCATGTATGCCATTCAATGCTATAAGTACAGTAGAACTTCGACACCTCAAACAGTTTTGCCTCAAATACCCTACACTAAAACCTTGAACAGTTTCTTTGGTCCCAGAAAAATGAGTTACAATTAAACAATAGATGCCTCAAACTATTCTCTTGGTTTAAAGGTAGTGCAGGGTGTCCAAGTTCTACTGTAGATAAGTATTTATACAATGTACACTATACCATTAGGTTCCTCGTCCCCAAACTGTTTATCATACTTGGCTTCAAGTTCTTTATAATGGTCTTCTAACCCAGACACGGACGACCAGGCAGCTTCAGTATAATTCTCCATCTTTCTATATAAAATATCAATAGTATCATATAGTTCTTATAATGATCTTCTAACCCAGACACGGATGACCAGGCCGCTTCAGAATAATTCTCCATCTTTCTATATAAAATATTAGTAGTATCATATAGTTCTTATAATGATCTTCTGACTTGTACTTGAACCCAGGGCACCAGATTAGATGGCAAGCACTGTAACCATTAAGCTACGGAGGCAAACATGTGATAAGTAGATAAGTGGTTAATTTAGCATCCTGAAAATATTAGCCAATATTCGCCAATATTCAATGGAGTGTGATTTTTTTATTTTAAAACAGAAATTTTGAAAATTGTTAATATTTCTGCAAGCCATGTCTGAAATTCAAATTTTGTTTACTTTTTCACCAGCAAAAATATTCACTTGAACATATACAGTAAGGTATAAACAAACAAAACATTCCCAGTAATTAGACGCTTCCCTAAAATTTGCAGCGATCATGAATGTTTGATGGCATATAAAAAAAATCTACATTTATCTTTTCCATAGAGATAAATCAAAACAAATCGTCAACTCAGATTTTCAAAGTGAGCAATGACTCAGCAAATTTTGTGCTTACTTTCTTCCCTCCTCTAAATGTCTCTGTCTATGTTCCTCTGCCTTCTTCTTAATCTCTTCTGCTCTCTCCTCTAACTTTTTCTGTAATCAATTCGGTTATTTTGGATTAATGCCATTTCTCAAAATAATTTCAGTTATATAGAGAGACTGATTCATCTATACAGTATTGCTGACCTGTATCGAAACCAGCACAAACTTATCCTTCCACAATCAACCAGCAACTTCTCCACATGTGGAGGAAAATCAACATTGTTGAAAGGTTATGTAGAACAGAATGGAGTTTATTGCAAGGCAATATTGCCCATGAATATATAATACATGCAATCTACAAGCATAAATATCATAATACATAACATAAAATAAACTTCCGGTCCGGTGCAATGTGAATGTAGTAAAATGAAAATTGAATATCAATAGATTATCTCCCTTACATAATCTTCAACAAGAAGGAAAAAACTACAATACCTTATACTCCTGTACTCTTTTATCTCTTTTCTTCACATATTTTGCTAAAGCCTGAAACACAAATATAATGAAATATATACTAACTACCAAACTAGGAAGGTATTACACTAGAAAGGCATAATACTGACATTCAAATTACCATATCAAATCCATATCAGTTCAAATTACCAGTTTATCACTTTAAATGGTAATTGCTGCTCCTTCAAAAATGTCTACAACTTTTGACATGTGTGTAATTACTCTGGTTCGAAATTGTATTTGAAGTAAACCTGGTATTTTAGAGAGGAAAAAAATGCACCCAAACATGTTTAGCGCCATATTTCAACAATTTTTCAATCAATACATCAGTCAGCAGACCTAACCTGGAATTAATTATCAACCAGTATCTCACCCTTATTTCCTCATTTCTCTCTTTTCTGGCCACGTCACGAAGTTTCTTGTTCTCCGCTTCCATCAGACGACGTACACGACGATCGGGGGCTTCCCTAGTGTCGTATTTCTCCACCCATACGTACGACTTGGACGTACAATAACTCTCATAGAAGTCATAAAATGGCTTCACAACCTGTGAATAAAGTGTGGAGAATTTAACACGACTCTCTACCTTCTATTAGCATAACTTAACAGCTGATATATTGTCTATATTTGTAATGCCGGTTGTATATTTTCATAAGTGGGAAATATCACGAAGACACTTGATGTGTAATACAAACACAAATCGAAAGGACCGATATTGCACGATTTCATTGTGAAAATTTTTATCTTCAACTCAAGAACCTTATAATATATTCATGCATAAAGGTAACGATCAGGTCAAATTCTCTGTGCTATATCACGTAATAAATGTATCAATATAACAAAATACAGAGGCACTATCATTTCTTTAAACAATCAATCATTCAATTGCCACATTTAGGAAAGATTACTTTTTTTCAATACAAAGTTATTTTAGGGTGATTGTACAACAAGCTACGTAATCTCTCTCGACACCTCAATCCAAATGGTATACATCACTATGAGGCTAATAGAAAAAGGAAACCAGATCTCCCTTTTAAATTAACAAAAGGTTTAAAGCACAAACTGTAAACCAATTTACTTTTGCGAATCCTTTTATGAATACTAACTTTCGCATTTTGTCGATCGTCAGCATATTCGCGACTACAAAGTTTTGTGTTTTTAAGTTTCCCACAATGTCCATATTAATGTTTTTTGCACTTTCCCTGCAACTTAATTTCACGGAATTCTATCACTCGCAAACTCTGTGAAATTAAATTGCGCAAAATAATTTCTTGGTTTACAGTTTTTCTGGAAAAATTCAAAGATATATACCTCCTCAAACACAGACTCTAAATTACCAAAATCATACACGACAAAATCTTCATCATCGTCAACAAATGGTCGATCTTCTTCTATCAAAGTCTTAAATACTTCATCATAAACACCATAAAATCCCTGAAATATTAAATACTTCATCATAAACACCATAAAATCCCTGAAATATTAAATACTTCATCATAAACACCATAGAATCCCTGAAATATTAAATACTTCATCATAAACACCATAGAATCCCTGAAATATTAAATACTTCATCATAAACACCATAGAATCCCTGAAATATTAAATACTTCATCATAAACACCATAGAATCCGTGCAACATGGTCATTCATTTAAAGTGACATATCAATTAATATCTGCCCTGCGTTCAAGGAAAAATAACGTGACGCACGTTTCGTACCGTTTGCTTACCAGGTACGAAACGTTTTATACCTGGTACGAAACGTGCGTCACGTGATTTTTCCTTGAACGCAGGGCTGACATACAAATGTTATGTTTGTTTTTGTCATAATGAATCAGCTTGGAAGCACCAGTGCCTGAAGCCTGTTGCCCAACTAACTACCAAGAGCTTTTTGGTAGCGTTGTACTAAGACTTAAAATTAGTCTATGCAATGACATGCTACCAGCGAGCAGTGTTCCCCGATAGTATACCCTTTCTCAGCACTTTGCTAGATGAGCGCTTTTACGCAACGGATCACTTCAGTAGCGCTTGGCTGTGCAACAGTCTGCCAAAACATACACATATCCTTATTATACTATATCAATGCTCAGAGTCACATTTTAGAAAATCTAAGGGCCATAACTCTATAGTCTTTGTACAATTAAGTTCTGCAAATAAGTCCACTTCAGTTTCCAGGCCTGTGATTGCTCCAAGAGCGAATAGGCTGAAATACCCTACCCACATCCCATTACGCTTGCAAAACGTAAATTTGAGTAGATCATACTGAATCTGAACCATTTTATTTCAAATATTTTAAGACAGAAAGGAGGAAATTAGCCTAAAGGAGGAAGAATTTCAGGCCTGGGGTGGTATTCAATATTTATCTTACTTGACTTAAGGATAAGGACAACCAATGAGGGGTGGTATTCAATATCGATCTTACTTGACTTAAGGATAAGGACAAACAATCAGATCACACCATATTAAACACTTTGTCAGTAACAGGTGATGTGATTTGCAATCCTTATTCTCAAATTAAATAAGACCAATATTGAATACCACCCCTGATTTTATTTTTCAATTTCCAATTCTAAAGAGCTAAAGTTGTAGTTTTATGCCTTACCTCTTTATCGTCCCCGAATCCCTGGTAACACGATGAATTAAAATACTGGAATACATCGAGACAATCATCCTCATACTTATCTCCATGACCCATTCCTATAATAAATATATAACAATATGTATATCTCAAACAACTTAACCTCAGTGGTCCTCTTACCTCCTATGTTAGCATCATTAACAGTTGATTTTTTTGTTTATATTCGACCTTTGATTTCAAAGACAGTTAGCATTATGATGATGTACAAGAGTTTTTAAATAAACAGGACTTATGTTTGCTGAATCTTTTCTATTCAGCTTTTAAACAGTGGGACAAGGGGTGTTTAATGTGTGTTGGACACTTCTTCGTTTTAAGATTTCTTACAGCTAAAACTAGGCATTGTAGTCCTTTTGCTGTGGAAACTGGGTCATTCAGCTAGTTATAATTTATTATACTTTTCGATAGCTTGAACTTGGGCGGATCTGCGCTTGTTTAGTTGGGCATTGTGTCTTTATGTGTTTTATGTTTCCTGTGCTCGGTTGGTTCAGTTGGGCATTGTGCTTTGTGTGTTTTAATGTTTTCTGTGCTCGGCTGGTTAAGTTGAGTGCTGTCTTCCCTGTCTGACTTAATATATTATTTTTATATCATATAACACAACCTATTTGGTAAATACTTGTATAAAACTGGGTGTTAAAATACATATCATCAAAAAGCAGGATCCGTTTTCTACACACAGTACAATTATGAACAGGCGATCTGGGGTTGATTCCCCGTCGCGCCAGGTCATACGTACCATTTTTGGGGATGAAATTCCGCCCCATTCCCCTCCTATATTTTCCCACAATTTCTGAAAAGTCCCCATCACAAATATAGCTAGTACTTGGCTTTTTGTACAGTAAATATACATGTACATGTATTACTAATATGATAATATTGATATTTATAATTTATAAGACAAATTTCCACTTTTCCACCAAAACGATGAAAAATTCCCCTACCTGAGGGCCCCTGTCACTTACCTCCCTTGAGTATAGCCTCTCTATGTTTATCATACCAAGCACGTTCTTGTGGGTCACTTAGAACTTCATAAGCTTGTTGTACAATACGGAATTGTTTCGTACATTCTTCTATATTGTCGGGATTTTTGTCTGAAACAGAAACTATCTTCCTTCACTTTTTCATCAACACTTCATAGTTTGCCCGTGTCATCAAATTTCATCAGTACACATTTAAATAAAAGCACGACAGTAGTACAGATCAGGGCTTTTGCTGGCCTTCAAAAATGAAGTCAAAATCGCTGACTCTTACTGCTCTTAGTCTAATTTTCAAGAGTCGCAACAATATTCCTATAACGTTTGTTTTACAAGCATAGCAAATTCAACTTGCGCTTAAATTTTCAGGAATCAAAACTGGTCCTTTTATTATTAAATTCAAGAGTCAAACTAAATATAGTTTCAAGAGTCTAATTTTTTGAAAGCCCTGCATAGCTGTACGTAGAGATTTTCAGATGTAACAATATTATTAGCTAGGTCCCGTAAATATTATTACAAGTGGAATTGTCCTGCACCAGAATTTTAAATATCAAGTGTCAGAGCGCTATTCTATTGATAATACGTGATTTATTTAATAAATAGTAAATCAAAAGTAACAAACTTGCAACTCACCTGGATGCCATTTCAAAGCTAATTTTCTGTAAGTTTTCTTCATGTCATCAGCAGAGGCATCCCTTGGTACACCAAGTACCTCATAGTGACATTTCATGGTACCCATAGTTTGTTCTGCAATTATACAGTAATTAACATGTCATTAGCAGAGGCATCCCTCGTTACACCAAGTACCTCATAGTGACTTTTCATGGTACCCATAGTTTGTTCTACAATTATAGTAATTAACATATCATTAGCAGAGGCATCCCTCGTTACACCAAGTACCTCATAGTGACATTTCATGGTTCCCATAGTTTGTTCTACAATTATACAGTAATTAACATGTCATTTGCAGAGGCATCCCTTGTTACACCAAGTAGCTCATAGTGACATTTCATAGTACCCATAGTTTGTTCTACAATTATACAGTAATTAACATATCATGTATACATGTACTCCATCATTCCTTACAAAGGACATTTTGCTTTGGATTAAATAGAACGTTGAAGTAGGGGGCTCAATAGACAGCCACCCTGTTACCTTGATCTTAGCTCATCTGATACCAGATAGGATGTAGACCATGCTGTGGATAGTGGTACAGAATGTGATGGCCAACGTGTTAGCTTTACTTTAGCAGAGTGCCATACTAAATTAGTAATTGTATGTGTGTTATTATTTAGACCTTTCGGTCAAGGATAACCAATAAAAATGTAAGCACTTATTTCCAATAGGGTCCTGTGTTTTGCTGAAGGGACAGCAAGTAGAAGAGAAAGTGGTGTGATATAAGGAATCCTGTTGGGATACCCCTAGGCTAGCTCTTTCCATACAGACTGCTTGGTTCATAAACATGCCTTGTGTATAGCAACGATACAGGCGAGACTACCTCTGAGTTACCAACCAGTTCATCTCTAGTTGTATGTTGGGTGCTGGGTGGGAAACACTGAAAAGCGTTTCTGAAGTATGCAGTGCAGCCGAGATTCGAACCAGGGCCCTCTGGATTAACAGTTGCGAGTGTTAAACACTCGTCCACTGTGCCGCCAGGTGATGTGGGGTTAGATGGTCATCTAGTAAGCACCGTTGCTTGAGTGCTTTAGTGTAGACCACTATACTGTAGCACTCCAGCGCGCCCCCAGCGACTGAGCTTACCAGAGGTAATTTCCAAACCTTCATTGGTCCATGGGCGTAGGAGAAGGGGGGGGGGGGGGGGCAGCCCCCCCCCCCCAATGTTTGGACAGGGGGGCCAACAAATCGTTTGGCCCCCCCCCAATAATTCAGACTATTTTCATAATTTTCCGCCTAAAATAGTCTTTTAATAGGTAATTTGCCTTTTATCCTTGGTTACAAAGTATAAAATGTGAATTTTCGTGCTCGCTTCGCTCGCAATATGATTTTAATCTATGAAATATGTTATCACCCGATCATGTAACTGTTGAAAAGAGTTACAAGGACTACAGAAATACATTGTAAGATAAAGTTTGTACCATCTCCTATGTTAAATTCCCTTATTAAACCACTAAAACTCTCAGAATTCGGGCATCTGTTCAATGATTAGTAAAAATATTTACAAAATAACGACTTAATTTTGATTGATCCACGCATGGTTATTAACATGCGTGATTGATCTAATCCAAAAAAATATCTCAGAACGCACCAGATTGATCCAATGTTTTAAAAAACCTACTTACAATACTAGTTTATGATAGGGTTTAATTTTTTACCCGGTATTTTGACAAGCTAACACCTAAGAAGATATACCTTACCTTAGTGAAAATAAACACAAACTTTTACCATAGCTTATTAACACTTAATTTGACCCCCCCAAAAAAATGTTGAAGACGCTCCTACGCCCATGTGGTCACATCAAAAAATTTGACCTACAAGTATAGATCAGAACAAGACTGCGTTCAATAAACGCTTATGCCCCCTGTGGAAGCCTTGTCCATAAATAAGTCTAAGTCCAAAATTAGGTCAAGGTGAAGGTCAAAATGGGGTTAGGTGATACTGGCGTGTGGAGAGTGTTCATACACAACATCCATGCAAGTATGAAAGCTTTGTAGCAAGCCATATTAATGCTAGAAGAAACGGTCAATTTGGGTTAACCAGGACGGACGGACGAACGGACGAACGGACGGACGGACGGACAGGTGAATCACTATATGCCTCCCCATCTATCGATAGGGGGGCATAAAAATACAAATGTATAATCTGATATGCAGTCATAAACATTTTCATCAGTTCATGGTACCGTACTGGTAGAAGCAAAACCACTGGTACTGACTCAACATAAATAACCACTGAGTACCCCAAGGAAACGAAAACCATCACTAAAAATTCTCAATATGAACTGTAACAGCCTAGTATCTGACAATAAACATGCAATGTTATCTAGTATATTACAGGAACATGACCCTGACATCCTTTGTGTGTGTGAATCTAAACTGGACTCCAGTATTAGTGACTCGGCTATTCTTCCCCCAGATTCTGGCTATGACATCATAAACAGAAAAGACAATAGGATGGGAGCCGGAGGAGTACTCATTGCAGTGAAGAACACTATAATAGCATCACCAGAGAATGATTTGAACACCGATTGTGAGGTAGTATGGATTCGAATTGCAATTAATAACTGTAAACCCATGTTTGTTGGTTCTTTCTATAGATCCCCATCAACAGAGAATATAGAAGTGATAAATTCACTCCATGAATCAGACTCGAAATTAACATCCAAAGACACAGTTCTACCCAACATAATCCTAAATGGAGATTTCAACACCCCAGACATAGTGTGGGAAGACCTATCAGTGCGAAGTAAGCCCAACTACTCCAGGCAGTTGAATGATACTATGCTAGACTTTGTAAATGCCAACTATCTAACTCAATTGGTGGACAGCCCAACACGCCAGGACAACATACTGGACCTTGTACTAACAACCAACCCAGATATTATATCAGACATGGAAATACAGCCAGGAATGAGTGACCATAATGCAGTTACAATGTACATACCAGGTTAATTTGGCAGGTAAACGCCAGCAGAAACCTGATAGACATGTATTCCAGTATAAGAAAGGGAACATTGATGGTGTGAAGGCAGATATGTGCGAATTCAGTGATAAATTATTGTCAGAAAACCCATATGGTAATACAGTTGAGCATAACTGGAACTTGTTCAGAGACACGTTAGCTAAATCCATGAAAAAACACATCCCCCAGAAAAAAATAATATCTAGTTGGAACCTACCTTGGTTTACTCCGGAAATAAAACGACTATGTCAGCAGAAGAAACGATCCTGGAACCTGGGAAAACACAACCGCAGTAGTTATCAATGGAAGAGATATCTGAAACTTAGTAAACTAGTAAAAGATGCTATTGTTAAAGCCCATCGTGATTATTTCGACAACATTCTGAACAACAACGTTACTGAGAACCCCAAGAAATTCTACTCCTACATCAAACAGAAAAAATCTGGACAGAGCAACATACCAGTTCTGAAATCAAACGACAACATCCTAAGTGAATCTGCCGAAAAAGCCAATGCTCTCACCAACCAATATACATCAGTGTTTACCAGGGAACCTGACGGCCAGTTACCCAAGATGGACGGCCCCCCCAACAGATCCCATGCCTGATATCTCCTTCACCGCCCCTGGTATTGAGAAACTACTGCTTAATCTAAATCCTTCAAAGGCAGCAGGCCCTGATCTACTGTCTACTAGGATATTGAAGATGCTGGCTAAGGAAGTGGCCCCAATAATATCTGTCATCTTCCAACAGTCATATAATACCGGACAAGTACCAAGCGATTGGCGGAATGCTAATGTAACAGCCGTATATAAAAAGGGAGATAAAACCAACCCAGCCAACTACCGCCCAGTGTCATTAACTTGCATTTTATGCAAAACAATGGAGCATATTGTCTTCAGCCGGATAATGAACCACCTGGATGAAAACAACACACTGGTCAACTACCAACATGGATTCAGAGCAAACCATTCTTGTGAGACCCAGCTCCTGAACACAGTTGAAGACCTGTCAAGAAGACTAGACCAACAAAAGACAACCAATATGCTGATACTGGACTTCAGCAAGACTTTTGACACTGTACCCCATAGAAGATTACTACACAAGATAAATCACTATGGGATAGCTGGAAGTACCAACAGATGGATAGAGGCATGGCTTTGTCATCGTCACCAGCGAGTTGTACTTGATGGGTCTACCTCATCTGACTCCCCTGTTATCTCGGGAGTGCCACAAGGTACAGTGTTAGGACCTCTGATGTTCCTGCTGTATGTGAACGACATCGCAGACAAAGTATCACCTTTGACTAGGATCAAGTTGTTTGCCGATGACTGTCTGCTGTATCGATCGATCAACAATATCACCGATCAAATACAACTCCAACAGGATCCAGACACTCTTGTTGAGTGGTCTCACACTTGGCTCATGAGATTCAATGCAAGCAAGTGCCATCTACTGAAGATCACTAAGAATAGAACCAATATCGACACAAGCTATAACATTGAAGACAACAACCTCCAGAGAGTAGACTCCTATCCATACCTCGGAGTAGAACTAACATCAGACCTCACATGGAAAAAACACATCTACAACATAACTGGTAAAGCTAACAAAATTCTCAACCTACTTAGACATCATCTGTACAACTGTAATAAAGAAGTTAAGAAGAAAGCCTTCACATCTCTTGCCCGACCACATCTTGAATACTCTTCCTCAGTATGGGACCCCTACTTGAAACAAGACATACATGCACTAAAGAAAGTCCAACGAAGAGGAGCCCGCTTTGTAAGTGGTAACTACTCATACACAGACAGCGTAACATCAATGCTGGATGATCTCAACTGGCCACCACTCCAACATCGCAGGAAAAACAAAAGAATATCATCATTTTATAAGGCCGTCAACAACGAATCCCCTATCACCATCCCTGATTATGTAAAGAAACCTACTCGTCAAACTTCAAGATCACACAACCAATCATTCATAGAACTCCGAGCCAATTATGAACCATACAAAAATAGCTTCCTGCCACGAACGATCCGGGATTGGAATGCCCTGCCACCAGACCTGGTGCAGACTACCTCTGCAGAAGAACACGGACGGTCTAGGCGCCCGACAGTGCGCTGGGTTTTTATGTTTTTAATGTGTAAATATATATCATGCTCACATTTGAGCTTTTTAAACATTGTGATGATGTCACTTGCCCGTGATGCGTTATAAGCCCTGGGCAGTAACCAAATAAAACTAGAACTAGAAAACCCAGTCATCTAAAAATACGGTCGCGAAAACTAATGACAAATGGAGAAAACATACAAAACCTTAATAAAAGCTTCATTTAATACTCACCTCACGAAGGAAATAGTTTAAGAGAAATCGTATCAATTGGTAAATTATGTTAGTAAGTAACAGGCCGCTGTCAGTATTTTATTTCACCACATCCACGACACTGGTGATAAAGGGAGACAACTTGAAAAGTGGCTGGATTACCTCCCCTGCTATCATTTTTTATTTGGGCTATATCCACGGACCACGGAAGTTGCTAACGTAATGAACCGTGGACAATTTGTATGTACAGTGAGGTTATATGTTGATAAGCAATGCATGCGTTTAATAAAACATATTGTGTCAAATTTTACTTATAAAATCAGTCAAAAGCTTTTAGCCTAAGAGCTGAGGGCGATTTATTCAAAATTGGAGTCCATCTCTTAAACTTGCACCACAGTTGGACATATGACCGAACATTAAGAAAATCCATTTCTTACAAATTTCCTCTTTCACAACCGCTCAGCATCCAAGATGGCGTCCAAGATGGCCGCCATTTTTACGCGAAAATGGTACTGAACGCTTATTTGTGCATGAAATGAATTGATTTCTCACAAAAATGTTTCAAAATGTACTTATAAGTTGAAAAATGAATGGAAGACACATTTTTATGTTTTGATAGTAAATTTCGACATTTTGGAAAAGCTATGACACATATAAAGGCCCAAAATTGGCTATTTTTAGGGTATTTTTCTTAATTTTGTATTGTCAATAACTTAAAAGTACATTTATGACTGTAAATTTTACCTTTAATTGGTTTCATTTATTCTATATATTTAGTGTGGAAAATATGAGGGTGTAAGATGTACAACTTTTTTAGTTTTATGCGTTCCCTAAGGGTGTGAAGTGGGTGGGGTAAATTCACATAAAAGTGAAAAAATAAGAAACTGCCTCTTTTTAACTAATTCTTTATGTATTTGGACCATATTGGGTTGACTTATATAATGTGAATGAAATTATGCATTTTGAAATCAGTTTTGGTTGCTCGTGCTCTATTTTACGAAGTGGGTGGGGTAAAATTTCATAAATAGTTTTAAAGATTTAATAACGAGATTAACCAATGATTGTTTTTAAACTCTGAACTCTGTTTTTCTTCTGACCTATGATAAACTATTCTGAAATGTTCTTCAAGCAACTTTTGTATATAATAAAAGAGGAGTTTGTACAAATAAACACGTTACATGACTTCGCCTGTTAAAAGTGGGTGGGGTAAAAAAACTGCAAAAATGAGAATAATGACAATTTGCAGAAATTGCATTCTATTAATTATTTTGATTAATATAGACAGTACAAGTCTCTTTGGTTTTATAAGATATATTTATTGCAGCATTTCACTGTTTTGAAATTGGTCATGCTTAATATTGTGAAGTGGTTGGGGTAAAATCACGAAAATAGTGAAACTTCATAATGGGCGCCATTATAAGCTAAAACCAATGGGTATGCGATCAGAAGAACTTTCATACACACCGTCATCAGTAGTACAACCGCCACAATTGACAATAAACCGAATCAAGTGAGACTTAAATTTCATACATGTAAATGATGTTGAATATTTGCATTCTGGTATATCTCATGATATGCAGCAAATTGCCTTGCAACACTGACCATTTCAAGGTCAAGGTTAGGGTCAATGTAGTTATAAGGTCAAAGTACAGAAAAAGCAACTTAATAACATTTGCTCACGTTTCAGGTGAGGTTTGAAATACTGATTCAATTTTATAATGCTTAATAATGAAATTATTTTAAATATAGGTCTATATATAAATAATTGTTTGTGTAAAAAGGACAATTATACACATTGTAAAACGAAATAAAAGACGCCTTTGCTCGAACTACAACTAGAAAAGTCGTAATTATCCCATGTCGTGAACTCCCAACAAGCATATAAAGCCATTTCTAGCCTTTAGTAGTAGTCACCACCGGTGGATGAAGCCATTTCTAGCCTTCCGGAGGAGTCACCACCAGTGGATGAAGCCATTTCTAGCCTTATGGAGGAGTCACCAACGGCGGATGAAGCCATTTCTAGCCTTATGGAGTAGTCACCAACGGCGGATGAAGCCATTTCTAGCCTTATGGAGTAGTCACCACCCGTGGATGGAGCCATTTCTAGCCTCGTGGAGTAGTCACCACCAGCGAATAAAGCCATTTTACACTTATTGAGGAGTCACCAACGGCGGATGAAGCTATTTCTAGCCTTACGGAGTACTCCCGAACAGTGGATGAAGCCATTAAAAATTGTAAAGCCTTATGAAGTAGTCACCACCAGCAGATAGAGCCATTCTAGCCTGATAGATGAGTCACCACCAGTGGATGAAGCCATTTCTAGCCTTATGGAGGTGTCACCACCAGTGGACGAAGCCATTTCAAGCCTTTTGGAGGAGTCACAACCAGTGGATGAAGCCATTTCTAGCCTTACGGAGGAGTAACCACCAGTGGATGAAGCCATTTCTAGCCTTATGGAGGAGTCACCAACGGCGGATGAAGTCATTTCTAGCCTTATGGAGTAGTCACCACCAGTGGATGAAGCCATTTCTAGCCTTATGGAGTAGTCACCACCAGTGGATGGAGCCATTTCTAGCCTTATGGAGGAGTCACCACCAGTGGATGAAGCCATTTCTAGCATTATGGAGGAGTAACCACCAGTGGATCGAGCCATTTCTAGCCTTATGGAGGAGTCAGCACCAGTGGACGAAGCCATTTCAAGCCTTTTGGAGGAGTCACCACCAGTGGATGAAGCCATTTCTAGCCTTATGGAGGAGTCACCAACGGCGGATGAAGTCATTTCTAGCCATATGGAGTAGTCACCAACGGCGGATGAAGCCATTTCTAGCCTTATGGAGTAGTCACCACCAGTGGATGGAGCCATTTCTAGCCTTATAGAGGAGTCACCACCAGTGGATAAAGCCATTTCTAGCCTTATGGAGGAGTCACCAACGGCGGATGAAGCCACTTCTAGCCTTATGGAGTAGTCACCACCAGTGGATGAAGCCATTTCTAGCCTTATGGAGTAGTCACCACCAGTGGATGGAGCCATTTCTAGCCTTATGGAGGAGTCACCACCAGTGGATGAAGCCATTTCTAGCATTATGGAGGAGTAACCACCAGTGGATCGAGCCATTTCTAGCCTTATGGAGGAGTCAGCACCAGTGGATGAAGCCATTTCTAGCCTTATGGAGGAGTAACCACCAGTGGATGAAACCATATCTAGCCTTATGGAGTAGTCACCAACGGCATATGAAGCCATTTCTGGCCTTATGGAGTAGTCACCACCATCGGATGGAGCCATTTCTAGCCTTATGGAGTAGTCACCACCATCGGCTGGAGCCTTTCTAGCCAAATGGAGTAGTCACCACCAGTGGATGAAGCCATTTCTAGCCTTATGGAGGAGTCACCACCAGTGAATGAAGCCATTTCTAGCCATATGGAGGAGTCACCCCCAGTGGATGAAGCCATTTCTAGCCTTATGGAGAAGTCACCATCATCGGATAGGGCCATTCTAGCCCGATAGAGTACTCCCTTCTGCGTATGAAGACATTTCTAGCCTTATGGACTACTCCCCTACTGCGTATGAAACCATTTCTAGCCTTATGGAGTACTCCCGTACTGCGAATGAAGACATTTCTAGCCTTATGGACTACTCCCCTACTGCGTATGAAGCCATTTCTAGCCTTATGGAGTACTCCCCTACTGCGTATGAAGACATTTCTAGCCTTATGGAGTACTCCCGTACTGCGAATGAAGACATTTCTAGCCTTATGGAGTACTCCCCTACTGCGTATGAAGACATTTCTAGCCTTATGGAGTACTCCCCTACTGCGTATGAAGACATTTCTAGCCTTATGGAGTACTCCCCTACTGCGTATGAAGACAGTTCTTGCATTATGGAGTACTCCCCTACTGCGTATGAAGACATTTCTAGCCTTATGGAGTACTCCCGTACTGCGAATGAAGAGATTTCTAGCCTTATGGAGTACTCCCCTACTGCGTATGAAGACATTTCTTGCCTTATGGAGTACTACCCTACTGGGTATGAAGAGATTTCTAGCCTTATGGAGTACTCCCCTACTGCGAATGTAGACATTTCTTGCCTTATGGAGTACTCCCCTACTGAGTTTGAAGACATTTCTTGCATTATGGAGTACACCCCTACTGCGTATGAAGACATGTCTTGCCTTATGGAGTACTCCCCTACTGCGTATGAAGACATTTCTTGCCTTATGGAGTACTCCCCTACAGTTGATAGCCTTATGGGGTACATGTACTCTCAATCAGCGGATAAAGTCCATGCCAGATAGAGTACTTGTCACAAGTGGATATGTTATTCCAAGGCCTATAAGAAACTCAATACTGCCAGAAATAGCCATTCATATCCATTTGTAGAACTCCCAGCCAGTGGTAAACTGATTCCCAGTCATGTTAGGGTATGCACCACAACTAGAATAACCATTCCTAGCAGTATGGAGTACTCACCACCAACGTATCAAGCAATTACTAGCCAAATGTTTACTTACTACTCCTAGCAAAAGCCATTCTTAGCCATATTAAGTATGGAGTATGTATGAAAACGCTAGTTTTACTCTTATGTTTGCCTATCTATTGGTTTTAGCCTATAAAGTCGCCACACTATACCGGTGAACGCTCCTATTATCAGATATTTTACCCCACCCACCCATAAACTAAGCATGATGGATACACATCTAGTTTAAAAACAACAATAGGTCATAACAAATAAGTCTTTTATAAAGAAAGAGATGTGTACTGTTTATATTGAGCAAAATTTTATATAGAATGCAATTTCTGCATATATCCATTATTCTCATTTTTGCAGTTTTTTACCCCACCCACTTTCAACAGGCAAAGTCATGTAACATACTTATTTTTAAAAACTCTCATCTATTATCTACAAAAGAAACTTATTGAACATTTCAGAATAGTTTATCATAGGTAAGAAGAAAAACAGAGGTCAGAGTTTCAACAACCATCAGTTAATCTTGTTGTTAAGTTTTTTTTTATTATTTGTGAAATTTTACCCCACCCACTTCGTAAAAAAGAGCAAGAGCAACCAAAACTAATTTTAAAAACACATCATTCCATGCACATTGTACAGCAAGTTCACCTATGATGCTCTAAATACATAAAGGAAGTCAAAATTATGTAATTTCTTATTTTTTTCACTTTGGGGTATATTTACCCCACCCACTTTAAACCCTTAGCGAAAGCATACAACTAAAAAAGTTGTAAATCTTACACCCTCATTTTCTTCATACTAAATTTACAAAATAAATAAAATCATTTAAATTTAAAATTTATAGTCATAAATGTACTTTTAAGTTATTGACAATACAAAATATAGAAAAATACCCAAAAATAGCCAATTTTGGGCCTCTATATGGGTTATAGCTTTTCCAAAATGTCGAAATTTACTATCAAAACAGATAAAAGTGTGTCTTCCATTCATTTTTCAACTCATAAGTACATTTTGAAACATATTTGTGAGAAAACAATTCATTTCATGCACAAATAAGCGTTCAGTACCATTTTCGCGTAAAAATGGCGGCCATCTTGGACGCCATCTTGGATGCTGAGCGGTTGTGAAAGAGGAAATTTGTAAGAAATGAATTTTCTTAATGTTCTGTCATATGTCCAACTGTGGTGCAAGTTTAAGAGATGGACTCCAATTTTGAATAAATCGCCCTCAGCTCTTAGGCTATTTATACAATGTAGATCTAGTCGGTTCAAAAGCTTTTCATGTTGATTTGTAGCCATGGAGTGGCGTTGCGTTTTGGGTTGCGTTGGCTTGCGTTGTATTTTATAGTATTGCATGTATCGTCATTGTTAGTACCATTGTATTGCATTGCATTGCATTGCATTGCATTGCATTGCATTGCATTGTATTGCATTGTATTGTATTACCACTGTACGTATTAACATTGTATTGTATTACCACTGTATAACCACTGTATTACCATTGTATTGTATTACCACTGTATTACCACTGTATTACCATTGTATTGTATTACCACTGTATTACCACTGTATTACCACTGTATTGTATTACCACTGTATTACCACTGTATTAACATTGTATTGTATTACCACTGTACGTATTAACATTGTATTGTATTACCACTGTACGTATTAACATTGTATTGTATTACCACTGTACATATTAACATTGTATTGTATTACCACTGTACGTATTAACATTGTATTGTATTACCACTGTACGTATTAACATTGTATTGTATTACCACTGTACGTATTAACATTGTATTGTATTACCACTGTACGTATTAACATTGTATTGTATTACCACTGTACGTATTAACATTGTATTGTATTACCACTGTATTACCACTGTATTAACATTGTATTGTATTACCACTGTACGTATTAACATTGTATTGTATTACCACTGTATTACCATTGTATTGTATTACCACTGTACGTATTACCATTGTATTGTATTACCATTGTATTACCATTGTATTGTATTGTATTACCATTGTATTATCATTGTATTGTCATTGTATTACAATTGCATTACAATTGCACACACATGTTAATTAACGTGTGTTAATTGCATTACCATTGTATTGTACTGTATTACCGTTGTATTGTACTGTACTGTACTGTATTGTATTGTCATTGTATTACCATTGTATTATATTGTACTGTATTGTCATTGTATTGCCAATGTATTGCCATTGTATTGTATTGTATTGTATTGTATGGTATTGTATTGTCACTGTATTACCACTGTATTGTATTACCATTGTATTGTATTGCCATTGTATTACAATTGCATTACCATTGTACTGTACTGTATTACCATTGTATTGTATTGTCATTGTATTGCCATTGTATTGTCATTGTATTGCCATTGTATTGTATTGTATTGTATTGTATTGTATTGTTTTGTTTTGTTTGTATTACCACTGTATTGTATTACCATTGTATTGTATTAAATTACCATTGTATTGCATTACCCTTGTATACAAATACATACCTCTGTCTCATAATTTTGTGCCTTCTCCTGAAATTCGTGACTCTTATACAGTGTAGCAATACCACATGTTTTTGTGCTACAGTTCCAAGTAGAAATTCGTAAACATTGGAACACAAAAGTATCCATAAGTATTTATTTCTTCGTCGATTTCTATGAAATATATGCCTCGCCACGGATATACACTGGAATATTCTTTGGCCACGCTAATGGGAAAATAATTTGCTATCCGTGAAATATAAAATCTGTTTCAGCGGCTGTGCAGTTTTGTCCATTGCTCTGTGAAACTGTAGAACGTGTAGGTTTCACAAGATAATGGAAACATTGGTAAAGCTGCTGAAAAAGATTTTAAATTGCATCGAAAGCAAATAATTATCCCCTTAGCGTGGCGTATATTTCATAGAAATCGATAAAGTAATAAAACACTTATGCCAGTTATGGCTATTTTATTTTCCAATGTTTACAAATTTCTTCTTGTAACTGTAGCCAAAAGTCACATGGTATTGCTACACTGTAATATATGCGCTACGTTGTATTTTTACTAAAATAACTCCAAATAATATTCACACAACTGCAAATGGTCTGTGCAGTAGTCAAATAATGATTTGAGCAGCATTTACTCAGTAAGGGGGACAACTCTTGTCATTTTAATAATTTAATGTGAAGAGTTATCTAAAATGGAAAATGGCGCTGGGGAATAGTCGCGGAATTTGTTGTTGTGTTTTATTTATTCTCTGTTGGATTCTGTGTCAAATATCTGTCGGTAAGTATTTAAAAACAAAAAATTATATTAATTTTATTTTACGAACGCTGCATTAGCGCATAGTAGGTCATTGTTAACCAAAAAAATAACGATTCTAAAATATTTTCAAACCATCGGTGTTATGAAATTTGTGGGTGGGGTACTGACTAATGCTGTTATCGTGAGTGAATGTTGTCAGTCCACTTGTCACTTATTATGATCTTTCATCACAGGAAACAATGTTTGGGATTCCTTGGTAGACATCTGGAGTTTGTTGCCCCATTGAAGTGCTTCCGCTCGATCAGTCGATAGCGCTTAGTCAAACCATTTCGACGCAATCTATACAGGGATGCCCGAAACCATAAGTGCCCAAAATCCAGTGCATTTTAAATTTTTTATGAAATTTGCATTTAATGGCAAATTCTGGCATTTTTTGGCTCTGTACATGTTCAATACAGTAAAAAAACGCAAAACCCGTCGAATACCTGGTTAAATTGGTCGTTATAATCAGAAAAACAATAAATAAACCAGCGCGCACCGTGCCCGTAAATCTCACGTAAACAGTGCAAGTTTAAAGACCGTTATCCGTACTGACCGGATTTGACCGGAACATTATTCGAATCGTTAAAACGAGCCTAAAAAGCTATCACTCATGGTGTTTTTTGTTTGTTTGTCGTTTTCTAACAAAATCATCTTAATTCCACTACAAATCTTCGTTAATTTTCTGTGTTTTAGCTTTAATCGAGCTCATTTTAAGGTTTCGACTCGATTAATTTTTTTACTGTGTCCATTTGTTAGAAATCGAGCGCGCCAATTTCTGAGTATTCTGATTGGTCGATAAGCGAATGACGTTTGACGCAAACAATAACAATAAGAACGATGGCTGAAGTTAAGGTCATATTGCGATAGTCGTGTTTAAGTTGTCGGATGGACACGATGCTGTGCATTTTTTAAAATGTTATCGGTGTCTATCGCGAGATAAAGGTTCATTCTTCGTATACCTGCTATTTATTTCATAGTGGTTTGACGTTTTCATATATTTTTTAAGAGCTGAAAGTGCGCTAAAAAAACGTGCGCAATCTCCGACCGTGTTTTGGTCAAGTTAGTGTCTGTCTGTAGTGGCTGGACCGTCAGAATTTTTAAGCAGCCACTTGCAGACAGCTTATCTGTCTAGATAGCGCTATGCTAGAAACGGCTTTCTTCCAAAAAGTGCTAGGTTGCGGACAAATAAAATTTTATGTGTTACCGGTATGCGCTTGAGATAGTAGTAGACTGTTGCCCAGCTAAGCGATACTGAAACTGTTTGTTGCACAAAAAAGCACTCAGCAGCGCTCTTGCTAAGTCAGTGTTCATCTCTTGTTCTTCTTGAAGTTCTTCTTCCATTGTCGACGCTGGGCCGCATTAATGCGGTATAATAGCTAATCATAGCTAATGTTTACTATGTTGTATAATTTCCGACAATAAATAAAGTTTGTATTTTGTATTATTAATACAGCAAACACACATCCAGTATTGATTAGATATATACACGAGTTGTGGGGAATGTACCCAATGTCTAAAACAGGATAAAAACAATAGCTGCTTTCAGTGCTGGTAAATACTCAAATTATGTGTTTAAAGACTTCATAAAAAAGCAGCTTTAGAGGCTGAGTGAGGAAATCTCTGCCTTGTCCAAGGTGGGAGCTGTAACCAGGCTGTCTGCAGGCCTAGACACTGCTATTTTGGCCACTGGTCTGACAGGGCAAAAGTGCCCAATTTGTAAAAAGGATAGTTACTGGTCCTTCAGAATTTTCACTGGTCCTTCTGGATTTTCACTGGTCTCTGACCAGTGTAACTGTGTTAGTGTCGAGCCCTGTGTCTGGGAGTTTGTTCCACAGTACCATAGTGTAAGGAAAAAGGACTTGTGGTGCGACAGAATGGAACACTAAACTTCATTGAGTTGCCTCATGTTGTTGATCCTTGTGGTTTCAAGTTGGGGCCTCTTCACTCTTTGGATAGCGACAAGAATGTTTGTCACTTCGATACAACATGACAGCCTACTTGAAAGCCTACATGTAGGCTCGCTTCCGTCTGACCAGTAGGGATTCCCATCAAAGTTTGTTCAGCATGTTGGTGATGCTGACTCTTTGGGAATACATATCTACTGCTTCCACTTGCAGGGTGTTGCCTCGTGTGTGTGGAAGGCAGTGGTGTTATTTGCCTTGCTGCATGCTGTACTGATGTTGGCATGCAATGAAAGGTAGTTCGATAGGTTTGCCTCAAAATATTTGGCTTTCTTTGTTGTTTTCAGTGCTTGGTCATGGATGTGATAAGGCTCTTGGATGTTCTATTTCTTGTTGCTGAAACAGATGACCTCACACTTGTCTGTATTAAACTGCATCATCAAGGTTTTCTCCCACTCTTGCAGCTTGTTCAGGTCTTCTTGGAGAGCCATTGAGTCAGCAGTGGTTCTGATGGTCTTGTATAGTTCTAAGCTAGTCATCTGCAGATAGTCCGCATGTGGAGTTGACCTTTTCTGGCATGTTGTTGATGTATAATCAGTAGAATAATGAAGGGCCAAGCACTGAACCTTGAGGCACGCCTGATGTGATGGGTGCTGGTTGTAATGACTTCCCATCAAGAATCATTTGCTGAGTATGTTGACTTAGAAGGAAACTTGAGATCCACTTGATCTTTCAATAATAAATTGACCAATTAAGACACCAAAGTGTAAATGTTGCTAGTCTACTCGATCAAAGCAGTTTAAGTTTATTATCACAATTTGTTGAAGATGGTTACCATACCATATGAATAAAATAAAAAAAATTGGAAAAACTTGGTTGTGGTGTGTGTATACACTACAGTATACAGTCTTGTAAAGTATTTAATATAATAATTCTAGTGATATTATACTGTAAATATATACAGGAAACCAGTAATTTTCATACTTGTGTATTATTATGATTAAGTGAAGAATATATTTATAAAGTAGATGTTTTATATGTGTCTATTCTATAGGTCAAAAGTTCACCATTATTTGTTTAACCGTTACCACCAGAAAAGAACTTGACACTTGACATCGCTGGTATACCGGTACATGTACACTCCTGATGATGACAATGAATGACATTGTGTTGAAATTTATACCAGACCCTACTGATTCATATTTATGATAGTGTTGACAGTTGAGACATTTACTGCTTGTTTACATTTTAGTTAAGCCTTCTGTTTATCAAATTATGTGAATATTTAAACTTCAATGTACATTTAATTCTTCTACAAACTGACTGTTAACATGAACTGGTTATGTCAGATTTACGCATCCTTGTGTCCGTACAATCACTTGAAGTCTTGAGTGCCATAGTCCAGTGGATGATGTGTTGAAAGCTGAAGTCCATTGGTTAATGCACTCAGACTGTATTTGTAACCCGTTGATCCTGCCTTTTATTCCTGGCTCGATTCCCTGTTGCATACTCTGGCTTCCATGAACTTTTCATTAATGTTGATTTTCCTCCACATGCGTAGAAGTTGCTAGTTCCTTTTGGGAGGGTAGTAAGTTAGTAATAGTACTAGTTAGGATAAAGTCCACAAAAACTGGTTAGGTGAAATTGAATCGGCCGTGAATACATCACATGTAACAGTATAAATGAAAAATTGTTGAGAAAAGGCTTTAAATCTGAATAAACATATATTGTATGAATAATTCCTCAGTGTTAAGAGATGGTACATGTACATGTACATGTAATTATGTAGGGACAATGGCATTGATGAAATATTATTGTAATGTTTGTGTCTTATCACCTCTGTAGTTCATAATCAGCTTCATAGACCAGTCATCAAATACAAGATCGTAAAACAAGAAACAATGGACTCTTTCAAGAACAAGCGCCTTGATAATACATGTATAATAAATGTACATTTTATACACACAGTGTAAAGTTGTAACTATAGATTGATTGATAATGATTGATAATCAGTCAAGGAGATATCGATCATATTATATGTGATATATCAGTTCATTATATTGCTTCATATGATAATCTGGACAATCTCTGTACAATCTATTACCATGTCAGTCATTGACAATGTATACTATTAGGTTACAACAGATCATTTATATGTGGACTAGATGTTTACATGCATTTATCATAGACACACAGTGTTCTTGTTATATTTCGTGTGTTCTTTATCTCCTACTCTCCATTCTCTGTTTGGTCAGTCTGCAAAATTAGCACTTGCCCGGTTGTCTGGGACATGTCAGGGGTTCCACGAGCTTCTGAATCTGAAGAGGCATTTTGATAGTTTTTATTAAATTTTACCATTTTATATGCATAATACCCTTGACTTTATGAGAAAATGACCCTTCAAACGGGAAATTTTAACCAGGGTCAAAATGTGGCTTTTTGAACATTTCCTGGGTCAAAACCCCTACTCATGAGTCAAATAGAACCCCAGCATGTTATTTTTGGTTCTATATAGCAAGTAACTTCTGCAGGAAAATAAATGTATCAAGTGAACTTTTGAAAGGAAAACTATTCACATAAATTTGTTTATTGCGGCATATAGTTTTACATCCTAAATTCACAGACTGTATGCATTGTGAGCTTTCACAGACTGTATGCATTGTGAGCTATTCACAGACTGTATGCATTGTGAGCTTTCACAGACTGTATGCATTGTGAGCTTTCACAGACTGTATGCATTGTGAGCTTTCACAGACTGTATGCATTGTGAGCTTTCACAGACTGTATGCATTGTGAGCTTTCACAGACTGTATGCATTGTGAGCTTTCACAGACTGTATGCATTGTGAGCTTTCACAGACTGTATGCATTGTGAGCTTTCACAGACTGTATGCATTGTGAGCTTTCACAGACTGTATGCATTGTGAGCTATTCACAGACTGTATGCATTGTGAGCTTTCACAGACTGTATGCATTGTGAGCTTTCACAGACTGTATGCATTGTGAGCTTTCACAGACTGTATGCATTGTGAGCTTTCACAGACTGTATGCATTGTGAGCTTTCACAGACTGTATGCATTGTGAGCTTTCACAGACTGTATGCATTGTGAGCTTTCACAGACTGTATGCATTGTGAGCTTTCACAGACTGTATGCATTGTGAGCTATTCATCACTCAAATCACAATTTGAAAACATGTGAGTGAAATTGTGACAATGAGTCAAAGTGCTGTGGAAAGTGTAGTTTTTTCCTCATTTTATATTAAAATTACCCAAGTTTTCTTGTTACATTGGTCACGGTAATATTTTGTATGGAACAAAGGCTATTAAAGTAACGTCTCATCAAATCCATATACAATGTATTGGTTTCTTTGTCAGGTATGAATGATGTGCTTTAGTTTTATTACCAAACCTGTCATCGTGTAAAAAAATATTTTGACAAGTGCAACAATCTTATGTTTGTGTAACTTAATGGTTTAGAAATAGTATACATGTACCACTATCAATACTTTACTTATTATATGGGCAATTAACACACAATTCTTCTTCAATTTCAAGTGTCGCTCAGAAATTCTAGTCTTTCTTAATTTTACTATTGAAACTATTCAAAAGAAGATGTACATGTAGTCAGATACTGTATTATAAATAATATATTACTTTGTACATGTAATTGTTGTAGTGTTATGATTGAGCCAGATTTTTTTATCAATATCTGAATTCCAAACCTATTTACACTGCTTACCGGTAGTAAATGCCTCGATAGCTTGTTCTTCGAGTGTGACAGGTCTTGCAGGGTTTGATCCCGGACGCAACATACTGGTATCTAAGTTGTTATAAATGGTACTGGTAAATCGTTCTTCCTTGACACTTGACATAGTTAGTTCCAGGTAACTGCTGGTTAGCCCAGTGTCAGGATAATTTGCACTTGGCTTACAATTGTTACTTTATCATTGTTAAAATGCATTCTATGGTTTAAATAATAAGTTTTATACAGGATAATACGATTTGTTTTCATATAATCTCTTATCGAAATAGTTTGAGAGGAAGTGTGGATGTTGAATCAGAATGTCATAGCGCTGCGTATCATTAGTATGACATCTTACAAAGGCTTTAAATGTCAGAACTACTGTATGACACATACACTGATTGATATGGGAACAATTAAAGCTTGTAAATAGTAGTATAGAATATTATTTATTCAAAGTGAAATCGTTCTCATTTGTTTTAAAATTACTGCTTTAATATACTGGTACTGTATATAAAAGCATTGTTTGCGTTTCAATGTTGTGCTTGAATTCAGACAGTTCACCAACACGATGTAGATCTTTACTTTGGGATGATTCCGATGATAAAAGATTGTAACAAATTATCCAGGGAAGGTAGCAGAGCATGAAATACACGTACATAACATGTGAAATGAAGGGAAACAGTAAGCTAGCTGATTAAAAGTGCAAATTTCAAGGACTAGTTAACCACAAAAAGGAACAAGAAAAAAATGAAACTGAAGTTACCTGAACAGCAACAAGAACATGCCACCAGCATCAGTCACTCAAACATAACCAGAGTCAGCAGACAAGAATGAATCACAAGGACCTGTCACCACCAGTCCTTACACCACTAGCACAACCCACAAAGTTGCAAAACTCTCTCACATATCGGAATTCCTTGAAAACAGTAGATGTATACAGGCCTGATTCTTGGATATATAAATTTAAAAAATGTATGTTTGCGGTAACACTACCTACCCATTGAATTTGGCCTCCTACTCAAATTTTTTTCCCCGCCCATTTCCTTATATATCGACTATCGACCCAATTGTTTTTACAGGTCCCCCCCCAAAAAAGTCGATCAAAAAAAAAATTTAAACCTACCTACCCACCTTAAAAATCTTGTGTCGCATTACCGCAAGCAACCAATTTTTTAAGGACGGCCTGGTTTGGTCAAGTTTGTTATAATGCTATGTCCAAATTGCACTGCACCCTAGGTTTACAGCCTACCCAGTTGGTTAAACAGTATGTGCCTTTTTCCTATCAAATTGTCCATGTTTATTACTTGAAGTTATTTGGTTTTTATTAGTTTGTTGTTCTCATGTTTTCCTTTCATCATTCTCCCAGTATACTGATAAATGGCCACATGTTCTAATGTATAGTGTTACCCAGATACTGCGGAAATTTCTTACTTCTAACTTTCACTTCAAAAATGAAATAAATTAGAAAATTGTATGAAATTATACAGGGATTCCACCAGCTTCCAAATCTAAAGGGTGATTTAGATATTTTTTTACTAAATTTACTATTTAAAAACCAAGATACCCATGAATTCAAGAGAATATGACCATTCAAACCAAGGGTTAAAATGTGGCTTTTTGGAAATTTTAAGGGTCAAACCCCTATTCCTGAGTCAAATGGAATCCCTGGAATTATACCAGTATCCCGACAGAACTATGTCCAGTGTGGATATTTATGTTGCTAGGATCACCAGTATGTGACCTGAAGATGACCACAGTAATTATTGTGTTATGAGTGTGGAAAACCTTATTACACAATCCCTTCAACTTTCTTCCAAAATATGGGAAGCTGACTTTAAACAAATAATCATGTGTGAATCCTGATGGAAAGTGTGGAACCAGGGGAGTCCGGGTTCCAGAACTGAGCGAATCATCAAATTGTTAATCTTTGTTGTGATGAAACTTAAGTTAACTTTGATTCTGGGTCAACTTGATAAATGATGTTCAATGAGATATTTAAGGCCATCTTAGCCCTCTTGTTTCCCAGTCAGATTGACCACTGATCTCCAACTTTGATGGGGGAGACAGTTTGAGTGATACAAGGAATCCAGGTACGACTCCTTGGTACATGCCTGGTGAAGTATAGCACTGATATATGATGCTAGACTACTTGTTGGTTACCAACCAGTTCATCTCTATAGTTGGGTTGGAAGCATTGAAAAAGTGAATCAGGGGCATCTCAATGCATTTTCCAGGGTGTTTAATAATACACTCGACCATCGTGCCTCAGTAAATGTGACACTGTGTTTAATATCTGAGTCACCTTTTACTTGCACAAAACCGCTAATGGCGTAATGCATTATTGAGTTCTTTGCAGCAAATCTATTGGGAACTTTTCACTGTATTAAAATGCTAGTATTACGGTTTCTAGTCTGTCACATGATTCATTGTCTGCATATAGGAGACCTCAAAAACTGATTGCTGAGTGATATTCTGTTTAGATGTTTTCGTTAGAGGCAGGGATGGGTCTTTTATGAAGGAATATGAAGACAATGTATCAATAATTCAGGTTTCCCATTTACAAATGTATTCTTTGAGTTGATTCTTTGACGTTGGACCTTTAAGTCAATCCTTTTACACCTGAAATTTAACTAAAACTACATGTTGACATGCTTAGATCAACTTGGAATTCTGACTGATTGGTCAATATTTTTTAAATTATGTGTCGCTGTCTTTACTAATCTATTCTGGCTACGAAAAGGTAAAATTTAGAGTAGAATAATGAAAATGGCCCTATTTCATTCTGCACCTCTAGTCAAGAAACCCCTGCAATTGTTCTAATAAATGCAACCTAGTTTAAATATGAACTGTCTATTGTGTGGATAGCAATATCAAACAATGGGTCTCGTGATTCATGCCTTTAAAAATCATTAAAATGTTTCTCAAATTTTTAGTTTTATTTATTGAAAGGAGAGGTAATAAAATTGAGTCATAAAATGTGTAAATGTACAAATTATTGAGTACTTTAACTTGACCTTAAGGTGGTACAGTGACTATGTCCATCTTTGGTCAGTAACAATGAATTAGGTCTAGTGTTGACAATGCCACGGGCAAATTGAAGATATAAATTATATGTTTGATGTATATAAATGTTTATATATGATGACATTAAGTGAAATTATCATTATTGTATCAAATACAATGTAGCCTGTAGCTCGATCAACTGTCTACGTTAACATTGTATCTGATTACATCCCCGAAAAATTGTCAAAATATTTATAAATATTTTATTTGCCTTGATGGATACACATGTCTACCAGTATATACTCGTAACTGTAAAATCTGAAATTTTTGCAAACAATCAATTTTCGCTATATTCGTGAAATCAGAAAAATTAACTAAAATTTATGCTTATTCTCAATAAATTAATATGCTGAATGCAGTTATTTCTGTAGTTTGAAAATTATTTTACTCATGAAACTACTTCTGTTCAGAATAACAAATGTGCGAAATATTGACTTTGTGAAAATATATCATTTTACAGTAATATTAACATCAGTGTACATACTCTAACGGATATGTATGCATTGTCTATTTAGCTCAAAGTGAGTCACCTGTAAGAAAAAAAATGTAAATGTATGTGTAGGTGGTCTGTATTTTTTTGTGGTTAACGAAAGTGCGAACTGCATTTATTTATCGATTATATTTAGATGTTGTTGAGAAAAAGACAACAGTTACTGGCAACCTTGGTTCAAAACCGTGTGGAGGCACACATATATACCTGCCATGTTTCAGCAAAAAGCTGACTGGCAAATAAAGGCTATGCTCGAACGCAATATCACAACCAATTGCTTTACATGTTGACCTTTTCTGCCTTTTATTTGTGATTTACTGGTACAACTATTAATCACCTTATTTTATGTTACCATAATTATATGGTAAGTTACCCATCACATTAGTTTTGAAGAATAAGAGTTTTAGAACATAATATCATACATTTCCAGTACTTTGATAAGAGCACTGACTTTATATACTTGGCTATTTTGGGGCAAATTGCATTGGGTCAGGGTACCAACAGGGGATCCACTAGATTTTGAAACTGGTGGGTAATTTTGCTACAAAATGTAGTTTGGACCATTTATATACAAATGTTAGTTTTACCATGATTTTAAGAGGGTTTGGAAATTTCAAGGGTCAAAACACCTATTCCCAAGTCAAATGTAACCCCTGAAACACAATTACCATAAATTTTCAGAATGTCATGTACAAAATATACCTTCAGATATGGGGGCACAAGCCCCTAAAGCTCTCCAGTGCTTATGTTTATCACAAATTCACAATTTCTCTTCCAAACATTTCACTTGTTGATAAAAGCTGTTTATTACAAAAACTTGAAACTTGTTGAGAATTTGTTGACAAAGGAAGTGATTCACAAACAGGTAAACATTATACAATAGGTGACAGACAGGATATACACAATCTTAGTCTTGTTATAAATGACTTCTTAATTGTCCAATGTGTAGAAAGCATTAACATTCCTACATAGGATTGACTTGATCTATAAAGTTTTTTTCTGTTTTGGTATACTGGTTAAAAATTAAACTCAGTTGTCTGCAAGTTGAATATTTAAAATCTTATTCTTGATATAAATGATTGTCCAAGGTGTAGAAAGCATTAACATTCCTACATAGGATTGACTTGGTATTTTTGGAGAGTTTTAGCTGTTTTGGTACTCTATGTAGAATCTAGTACATGTTGTAGTAAAAAAAAATAGAAAAATGTGTTCTGGTGTACTAAACTAGTAATAACACTGAAATAAAATTCTTATTGTCCACCACTTATTGTCCACCACTTATTGTCCACATCCACCACTTATTGTCCACGTCCACCACTTATTGTCCACCACTTATTGTCCACCACTTATTGTCCACGTCCACCACTTATTGTCCACCACTTATTGTCCACCACTTATTGTCCACGTCCACCACTTATTGTCCACGTCCACCACTTATTGTCCACCACTTATTGTCCACGTCCACCACTTATTGTCCACGTCCACCACTTATTGTCCACCACTTATTGTCCACGTCCACCACTTATTGTCCACCACTTATTGTTCACCACTTATTGTCCACCACTTATTGTCCACATCCACCACTTATTGTCCACCACTTATTGTCCACCACTTATTGTCCACGTCCACCACTTATTGTCCACGTCCACCACTTATTGTTCACCACTTATTGTCCACCACTTATTGTCCACGTCCACCACTTATTGTCCACGTCCACCACTTATTGTCCACGTCCACCACTTATTGTCCACCACTTATTGTCCACGTCCACCACTTATTGTCCACGTCCACCACTTATTGTCCACCACTTATTGTCCACGTCCACCACTTATTGTCCACCACTTATTGTCCACGTCCACCACTTATTGTCCACCACTTATTGTCCACGTCCACCACTTATTGTCCACCACTTATTGTCCACCACCACTTATTGTTCACCACTTATTGTCCACCACTTATTGTCCACGTCCACCACTTATTGTCCACCACTTATTGTCCACGTCCACCACTTATTGTCCACCACTTATTGTCCACGTCCACCACTTATTGTCCACCACTTATTGTCCACGTCCACCACTTATTGTTCACCACTTATTGTCCACCACTTATTGTCCACGTCCACCACTTATTGTCCACCACTTATTGTCCACCACTTATTGTCCACGTCCACCACTTATTGTCCACGTCCACCACTTATTGTCCACCACTTATTGTCCACCACCACTTATTGTTCACCACTTATTGTCCACCACTTGAATATTTCAAGTAATAATAAGAGTATACAAAGATTTTTAACAGTTTTTGTGTACTTTTACTACATACTAGTACATACATGCCAGGTTTCGCAGAACCATTTGCAGGAGATTGGTGATGGAAATGCAGGAGATTTTCCGTGCTCAAACTATCGACTAGAATTAATGAAGTTAATAAGCAGTTTTCACTTATTTTACTTGTCTGACAACACCATGTATGCATGCATTCTAAGTGAAGCAATTTAAAATAAATTTTGTGATCATTTTCATTAATGCAATAAACTAATATTAGTTTCCAGTATGTTCAAATCTGACCAACAGTTAAAAATATTTGTAAATTACCAAACCAATGCCGACAGTGGAAACAATCTTTTTCTGAAGCATTTTCAGATTACTTGATAAAAAATTATTTTAAAAATAACTTTACAAAATAAATGATATGTTGATACACTTATTTACTCAAACACAAGAATGCATTTTTAATACAGAAATAAAAGCAATTGAGTTCATTTAACAGCTTCCAAAAAAACGTATCAGAAATTAATGTTGTCTGAATACCATGTGCATGTTTGAAAGAGAGACCCATCTCTTTTGAAAGGGGAAGTAACTGCTACAGAGTTTAGTTCTGTAGTGTTGTACGGTCTAGTGTGGACTTTAGACACGACCAAAACCAAAACATTGTCGACTGCACAATTAGTTTGCCCAATTATGATGTTTTATGACGCCTTAACAGGGGTAATTATCGATTGTTTATTGGAGTGACCACTCTCATCAGATGTCATGAAGGTTTGTTATGTGATGACATGTTGATTAATTGTTTGTTCATCACCGGAAATTACAAGAGAAATGAAAATGGCTCTATAAATTTGATGCTTACTCGATTTTTAACCAATGCGTGTGATTTTATCAATTTGCGTGAGTCCGGGAGTAGACTGTCAAATGCGTGAGACTCACGCATGATCTGGGAGGTCTGGCATGTATGCTAGTACATAATTAAATAAAACAGAAATCAGGAATAAAATTATTCATGTATTGTACAAAAATTGTATATTTAAAGTAATTCTTTTAAGTGTAAAGTAATAATTAAACATACAAAGATTTAAACTGTTTGGTGGATTATACATGTATACTAGTAATAGAAATAAAAAAAAAAAATAAAACTCCATTGTCCAAAATCTTTATATAAAAATTGTATATTTAAGTAATAAGCATAATTATGCTAGAAAATGTAATTACTAATTATCATGTTATTATATTGGTAATTAAGTTACAATTTATAATACATAACACGTACAATTATCTATTGAAACGGCTGCTTAAAATTTTATTACAAATTTGTAAATCATTGTCATCTTTCTATTTTGTTCGAATTTTTAATTGCAGGCAAATCAAAACCATTAAATATTGATTATAATATTTGGCAAAGGGTCATTTGGTGTGTTTAGCTTAATGGTTGGTTAGCGTGCTGATCGTACAGATTAAAATGCTGTTATGCTGATACTGGTTAATACTGCATAATACAACAATACCTGTATTCCAGAATGGTGGCTCACACTTTGTAAGATCATTTTGCTCGTCATTTGTGGTAGAGTCTAGAGCTTCAATGCTTTGAGTCTTGAGGTCTCCAGTTCAATCCCAGACTCGGACACATACCTTTTTAAGTTGTTTAAAATGGTACTGGTATATCTCTCATACTTTTTGCTCAGTATAAGTGCTGGGTTGTCTAATGTCAGGATATTGTGATTCCGTAGTCTAATGTCAGGATATTGTGATTCTGTAGTCTAATGTCAGGATATTGTGATTCCGTAGTCTAATGTCAGGATATTGTGATTCGGTTGTCTAATGTCAGGATATTGTGATTCCGTAGTCTAATGTCAGGATATTGTGATTCTGTAGTCTAATGTCAGGATATTGTGATTCTGTAGTCTAATGTCAGGATATTGTGATTCTGTTGTCTAATGTCAGGATATTGTGATTCTGTAGTCTAATGTCAGGATATTGTGATTCTGTTGTCTAATGTCAGGATATTGTGATTCGGTTGTCTAATGTCAGGATATTGTGATTCGGTTGTCTCATGTCAGGATATTGTGATTCGGTTGTCTAATGTCAGGATATTGTGATTCTGTAGTCTAATGTCAGGATATTGTGATTCTGTTGTCTAATGTCAGGATATTGTGATTCGGTTGTCTAATGTCAGGATATTGTGATTCGGTTGTCTCATGTCAGGATATTGTGATTCGGTAGTCTAATGTCAGGATATTGTGATTCGGTTGTCTAATGTCAGGATATTGTGATTCCGTAGTCTAATGTCAGGATATTGTGATTCTGTAGTCTAATGTCAGGATATTGTGATTCTGTAGTCTAATGTCAGGATATTGTGATTCTGTTGTCTAATGTCAGGATATTGTGATTCGGTTGTCTAATGTCAGGATATTGTGATTCGGTTGTCTCATGTCAGGATATTGTGATTCGGTTGTCTAATGTCAGGATATTGTGATTCTGTAGTCTAATGTCAGGATATTGTGATTCGGTAGTCTAATGTCAGGATATTGTGATTCGGTAGTCTAATGTCAGGATATTGTGATTCTGTAGTCTAATGTCAGGATATTGTGATTTGGTAGTCTCCATATTACGGTTGTCCTTGACCAGTGGGACTAAAAATATTATTAAGAAAAAGGAAAAACAGAAAAAAAGAATCCAAGCATTTGACCTGACTGAGTGTTACAGTTGATATGTATGAATGTAACACATAAATCGCGCCTGTATATAATAGTCCTAAATCTACTTATACATTGAAGTAATTACGAATTTCAATATTTTCTTACAATAATGATTGTTGTCCCACTAGAGTATGTATAAGTAAAGTGTATGTCTGAGGTTATTTACTTTGTAGATTACTTGGAGGGTATTGTATAATGTGAATAAAGTCCTTATCCGTGTAAAACCAACAGAACCTGGTTTATATATTGAATTTGTTTCAAACACAGGCTGGTATTATTATAAACTTCAGAATTTATCCTGCGGGCTGACCGGGCTGTCTGTTAGGCTTAACAAATAAAATCTTGATTCAGGTCACATGTCCCAAAAAAGATAATGATAAATAGGGATTTTTTACACATAGAGAGAGCATGTGCCCTTCGAAATAGTACAAAAATAATGAAAATATATCAGGGTTTTTTCAAATACTATAACATTAAGGGTCACAGCAAATTTGTTGCATAGGTCGCAGGCACCAGAAACAAACATTATTGTTTGTGTATGCACTATGAATACATAAAAACACTAGATTCTGACTATAATGTAAAGTTACAGTAGAATGTAGATAATGGATTGGACAACATTGTATGGAAACTGACTTAATGATTTATGAATAAGATACTCTGGCTTAATACCATTGTCCGATAAGAAGGGGGTGTCACATTTTATATAATAACATGCAATGAATTGATACACTAATAGGAGAGCTTACAGAACAGTACAGCAAATTGACAATAATGGTACTATCCGACCAACAATTTTTGACAGTGACGTCATTTTGTCAACAATCTATAAATAAGCAGGGTATATCCCCAACGGATTAATGATTATATTAGATAGAAGTAAATCCTTATCAATTCTAATAGTCCAAACAAGACATGGTCCTGTGGATGTGTTGGCTGCTTCTCAAACAGACGGTCCGAGTTCAAATCAGGTGGTAGACAATCTATATGATTGTATTTTTTGTATAATATACGGAACACATATTTAGTGATATAATACAATAACGAATTGGACAATATTCTTTTGTCTTAGGATTAGTAAAAGCTCTTAAAAATCACATAATCTCTTAAACACGTTTAGAACATATACGTTGCTTTCTCAAAGACTCACTACAATAATTTAAAACGCGTTCTTAGTTAGCCCTTCAATTTAGCGAGTGTTAATTAGGTTCATGTGATGTGTCTAGTGTGGTATGCTAAGTGTTGTGTGCTTGACACTTCTCGCTTTTAGCTGCTGCTGCTGGATAGCCCTGTGCGAAAAGGGAGCCGAGTGCGTAAGCCTCTCCTGCCAGTACATAGCCTCTCCATGGACAAGCCCTATGTAGTGCTATGTAGTAAAACTGGGTACCCTGCGATCCCAGGCTGAATACAAGGATATCGGAGGAGTCCTGCCCCTAGACATGCGGTACTCAAGGCCCACCTGTGTGTGGACATGAACAGGTCACCAACTATGGATAAATAGCTAGATTTGAAACCCCTTTCAAGTTACCACTGTGTTTTCAGGGAAGGTGTATACACCATAAACTAAGGGTGAGGTAACCCCGACAGAAACCCCAGAGAGCTGAAGTCTGATGTATTAGGCCAGTTCTCTAACAAACCATGGTACTAAGCATATTCATAATGTCTATAAAAATTAATCATCTAGTGAACGAAAAGAAGAAGAAGAGATTCAATTTAGCAATTTTAAGTTTAGTGAAATAACAAAGATTCTTAACTAAATTTATTTTTCAAACTCACTTTGTATTCAATTGCAAAAAGTAACGACCGGGAAAAAGTTACGCTGACGGGGTTCGAACTCGATACCTTTCAACTACTAATACTGCACCGTTATCCTCTCGACTACGATGTCATATTGAGATAATAGGTAAAAAAATAAAATGACAATCCACATTTTTGTACAATTTATAAAGTAAACATTGGATTGTAAACACTAAGTGACGTAACTGTCAGGTATCCCTGGTCGGATAGTAACAGTTTTATTGTTTAGTTTTTACCTCCAGCCCAATTTGTGAGTTTGTATTGTAACAATTTATTCTAAATTCATGCAATCGCACTGAAATGAGAGCATGAAGAACTAAGGCAAGTTGGCAACAATGGCATAGATTTAGTTTCTTACTTCAAGCCTAATTTGTCAGCTTGCACCATCAGCTAATGTAAGCATTGTTGTATTAAACTGAATATTTAAAATGTCGTTAATGCACCAGCATGAATCGAAGTGCACAAATAAGGCCATAGTATGTTACATATTATGCACACTGATTAGGAATATGCATGATAGAAACATTTAACTTTCTGGTCAAATAATGTGCTACTGCCGTGTTATTATTGAACCCATGCGTGGCTCGATCCAGAAGGGGTGATGGGATTTTGGCATAAATGTGGTTTTAGAGGTAACCTTGATGAGACTCAGAGTCTTCACTAGTTTGACATGTCTTACAGTCTGATCTGGACAACCCTACAAGAAAAATAGCCCTGTCAGCATAAAAGCTGGTTGGACCCCTTCCTGAGAAAAATTAAATGGTTCTGAATCCTCACATGCAACTATATGTACAGGCTACAGTTGAAGACTCACCATATACCATAGAATTCCCTGTCTGCATGCTACATTATATAGTGACTTCAGGCACTCTTTGTCAGGACAATAACATCATACAGATTTCATATTGAATATTTAATGCTATGTTAAATTAGCCTAAGGGGACGCTATTGTTTTGTCCACATTTTATTGCATTTTGTTGCATTCTTACATATTTCATTTGACAGATACATGTATTAAACACTGAGAGTTGAAGGTCATATGTTGATGGTCACATTTGTGCAGTTGTATCTGTCTGCTGTAACATGATGCCTAAGTTTTAATACAAAAGCTTTATACCAAACTTTGACTTTCAAATATTTAGTGTGAAAGATGGAGGCTACATAATAATTATTTTCAAGCATGCCGCCCTAGTGCTGTCTGTGCAGTGTTAAATTTGGTGCTGGCAACCAAAGCACTTCAGACTTTGACCATCTCAGGTACCCAATATGAGTCTGCCAAACCTTGATTACAAATTGGAGCAAGTCTTCGTTAATCATTAAACAGTGAGTCTGTAAGTCCTTATTGCTAGCCTGAAGAGAGGCTCACTCATATTTGAATAATTTGAGTTACATAATAATAGGTATTTACCTCTATGCAGACAGTTATTACTATACATGTAGATGATACATAGACACTTGATATTCAACAGATACATGTACTATGTTATTGTATCCATGCCTTTATACACTTGACTATAAATGTCTGTATTGTTATTATCTCGTTACATAATTATACACTTTCAATTCATACCTGACTTTACATAATGTGTACAGTATGAGAATATTTCCGCGGGTCGAACAATTCAAGACTTCTGCAATTCAAACATTTGGCGTGCGAAAATATCAGCGATTTTTTTTCAATTTCTCAGTCAAGCAAAATGCTATGTTGGCAAATACTTGGGCTAGATCAGCGGTTCCACTAGCTTCTGAATCTGAAGGGTTATTTTGATACTTTAGACTATTTTAACATTTTATAGACAAAATACACATGATTTTAAGAGAAAATGACTCTTCAAACACAAATCTTGAGGGTCAAAATGTGGCTATTTGGAAAGGTCAAGGGTCAAAACCTTACTCCTGAGTCAAATGGCCCCCCTGCCAGATGAAATATTAGCGAATTTAGTAAAATTTTCAAAATTTACCTATAATTTCAGCATTTCTAATTGAATCACTTATACAGTAATGTTTGCAGCAAGTACGAACATTAGACGAACAAATTTAAGTGCAAACTTTTTATTATGCATTCGTTTATGCAATAGATTGAGTCATACGTGAAATACAATATTGAATAAGGTTGGTCTGATAAATTATGGTGATTTGGTTGTGATTTTTATACCGAATGACACTTAAGATTAAAACACACAGACTACCAGTATAATGTTTTGAATATGTCATAAAATGATTTTATCTTGTGCATTTGAAACAAGTAACGATTTAATGTTATAAAAAATCTTATTATAGACCATGTGCTAGTTTCACTATATTGTATAACACCATGTAATTGATTTTGTCATAGCTTGTATCAAAACTTTCCCCTTTGTATCCATACAAAATTATAAAGCCTAATTTTGTCACATCAGCTATATACACCTGAGTACAATTACATTTGATTTTGAGGCCCTTTTGGAAAATCACAGCTTGGAAAGAACCAGCGGTAAGACCATCAACACTAATACTTACAAGATGAATGCAAGATCACAAACCAAATTTTTGACATGTCAACCTTTTCTACCTTTTATAATAGGGATTTACTGATACAACAATATTTTTACTGTATTTATGTTACCATATTATATGCTAACTTACCCATCCAGAAGGAACCAGCAACTTCTCCAAAATGTTATCAAATTTTCATGGAACTGCCATGACCGAGAATCCTTCTGGATCGCCGAGTATCATCCCAGATTGCTTGGTTACAAACTCTGTGCACTAACCACTGAACCACTTATGTGGCTTTATAAGCATTCACTGAATTTAAGTATTTATATTTGTACTTTCAGATGCTGCTAAATGTGATATACAGGGAAAATATGGTTGGAAATGTCGGTTTACGTGTAACTGTAAGAATGGTGAAGATTGTGAGAAGGAGTTAGGACGATGTGACTCAGGTTGTACTGACGGTTACTATGGACTAGGTTGTCAGTTTGGTAAGTAGACATAACCTGTGTAGCCCCATGTAACTGAGATTTTGAGGCCCATATTGGAGACTGCATTGTTATGTCTCCAACATCTACTCTAGTGGGAGAGACATATTGATTTTGTGCTGGAAATCCATCCCGATATATGGATGGATGTCACAAAATTTATTTGCGCTTGTTATCTTTAACCAGTTGTCGGATTTCTTTGTTGTGCATTTTGTCAGAATATTTTGTCTGATAATTCTTGCTGCAGTTATGTCCCTTTGTGGGAGACATACGTTTTTGTGTCAAAAGTTCAAAACTCTTCTACAAGTTCTAGTTACTAATATTAAAGATGAGGGAAGACAAATAAACCACCTTATATCGAAACCCTCTACATGTGTGTATGATGTAACTTTTGATATAAACATTACTAAAAGCAAATCATCATACGTGTACATTTTGTATCAGCATATAGCTTGTAAATATCTTGGACATGTGTGTACAGGGGTGTGGCTGTGCATACAGAGATAATACACCTGCATTCTGCAGAAATATAAAACCCAAAAAAAACTGAACTGAACACATTTTCCAGATGCTCATAAATTACTGATGGTACAAAAACTGTGTAGGAATGTACAAAACTACAATGTATGATGCATAATTGGTAATCAGATTATTTTCTCTGCTATTTATTATACCCCCGCACAACGAGTTGTAAGGGGGGGTACACTGGATTCAGCTTGTCTGTTCGTCCGTAGACGCATTCTTGTGGACGCAACTCGCATTCTTGTGGACGCAACTCCTCCTACAGTTTTGGCAGGATTTCGCTCAAACTTTCACAGATGAACAACCTCAACATATAGATGTGCATGAAGAAAGGAATTTGCGCTGCGATGAATTTTGGCAGAATTATGGCCCTTTGCCGGCGCGGGTATATTAGTCTGCCGAATTGCGACAGTTCTAGTTATGTCTGTATCATAAAGTCTGTAGACATAAAACTATTGTTGTTGTGCTAGTATCGGATAGGGTTGTTTAGGCCTTACAGTTACCATCCTGCAGCAAAAATCACTTAACTAAATAGATATGATTTGCTAGACTGGTATAGAACTACATTTAGCCTGCAACCAGAGACAGACAGACAACCGAGTCAACAACAATAACTCATTCTTTCATTGACTGCTTAATGTGGGTCTCTCTCTTCTCTGTAAATTTACTGACTGGAGTTATTTTGTGAGGCATAATAAAAAAAATGTTTGTTTGATGTATAGTAAAACCATAATATAGCCCAAAAACAATAGGGTAGATACATTTTTAGTTGGGAAAATGTTGGGGATGGGGTAGTATATACTAGAGACCTAGAATCATTTTCTTTTGAAAACTCTAAAAGTATAAAAAAATAAAAATATCAAAACTGTTAAATAGGTTGAAATATTGAGAAAAAGAGTAACTGTTTTACAAACAATAAAATTGTATCATTATTGATTTAGTTCTGTCATGTTTTCATTTCAAACTTTTCTAATTTGAAAAAAAGATTTATCTATTTCTTTGTTCGAGCTCTTGAAATGGCAAATAATGGTTGAGGATTTCTATGTAACCATATTCAGATAAGACAAGATCAATTGAATGTATGCGATAAATAGTAATATATACTGCATTCCTGAATAATCAGGCTGGCTTAAGGTGCTTGACCTGTTTAAATATAATATGTTGTTTTACATAATTTTATATGCTATGTTAGTCTGCCTACCAAGCAGATAAATATAATTATTTTATGAAATTTTTATCAAACTTTTTAACTTTCAAAAATTTTAGCTACATTTTATTTTGGGCTTGTTTATCTTATTTTGGGCTTGTTTATCTCACTAGTATGCTTTTGACTTCACGGGGAAATAAATCGGAAATAATTTATGAAACACACCAGTAAACTTGAGGTTTGTTGCCTTTAAGAACCAAAAACATAGGATCTGTTGAATGATTAATGCTGTTCATTACATGAAAAACAAGAGATTCCACTAGCTTCTGAATCTGAAGGGTCATTTCGATTCTTTTGTCTAAATTTTACCATTTTATAGGCAAAATACCCTCGATTTTAAGAGTAAATGACCCATCAAACCAAAATCTTGATGGTCAAAATGTCGCTTTTTTGGAAAGTTTAAGTGTCAAAACCCCAACTCCTGAGTCCTACAATAATTTATATCTACCTCCCAGGTATGCAATGTACATTTATAATACTAAAAAATTAACCGAACTCTGACCGTCTTTATGTCCCCCCTGTCTGTTTTAATGGATTTAAATAAATTCCACCGAAGAATGTAATTGGCTTAGATATACTGTATTAGATAGTAAACCACCAGACCCCAGATAATGTAAGCTGGACCCTAGATCATCTCTATATAAATACTTATTTCACTCTCGCCCTCCAACATTTTGACATTTAACATTAAATAGTACAACCAGCTTACTGTCAGAGTGGTAGTTTGCAACATGGAAATACTGGATAATTTACAAAATTCCCTGATATAATTTTCCCCTTTCATACATTAATGCTACATTCATGTAGAAAACCAAAAAAATTACTAATATTTCCGCATATTAAATGTTTAAAATTTAAATTTGCTATCTGTTCAACTTGAAAATGTCCACTGATACTTTGCTAATACTGTAGTAAAACACACACACACACGAAACCCTTTATGTTTGCCATTTATTCATTGTTTGTATAATGTATAGTGAATTATTGATAGAATTCAGTGGAAAACAAATAATTTTAGTCAAAGAAAAAAACATACAATTTTGGTAGATTATCAATATCCTGCACATATACTAGTCAAACAATGCTGTGGTAAGATAATACCATAAGTGGCTTTCTACATAATACTACAATTACCAGTTATGATAAGAGTGTCCATTATTTATGTATTTGTTACCTGATGTCCAGACAGAAAGGTAACATGAACTGTTTGTGTTTTCTATTTGCAGAGGATGGTTACATTTATGGTCGAGCTGAGGGACGCCAGTATATGGGAAATGTGAGCGTAACCAATGGCGACAAGGATTGTTTAAGTTGGAGTGATCCGAAAGTGGTCTCAATTACGCCAATTTCACCTGACAGCTTTCCTGAGGGTCAGATCCCTGGCCCCTTTTGTCGAAACCCCAGATTAACAGCATATGCATCAGCACCGTGGTGTTACACGCGTCATGATGCTACTGGTTCCGTACAGTTTGGTTCGTGTTCACAGATTGAGGTTACAGGTAATTTATGTCTATTTATTGGTTAACCCTTTACTCCAATAGACCTTCTAATTTAAGATCTAAGCTGTTTGACCTATAAGGGGCTACAGTACCATAAAGTACTTATTCTAATTTTGATAAGGGTCAACAATTTTCTTGTTGGTATTTTGCAAATTTGATTACTTGGACTGATGGAATTCCCAGAAACATTCTGTTACATATCCGTCGGCAATGTTTGTGATGTTATATTCTGATAAAGATCGCTTCAAAATATGACGTTGAAGTGCCAGTAAGCTTAGTCTTACTCAAATGTTTGTGCTGCATTCTAGCATCTGTGTACCGGTAAATAGAATGCAGTCCACACTTTAACATTTTGGGTCTTCCACTGAGAATGGGAACGAGGCAGGGACAATACCAAATGGCCACGCAACACAACTGTCTTTGTAGAACTCAAAATCAACAACAAAAACACAATAAATTTTTTATTTTGTGAGATTTTATGTCAGCTTTTGTTAACTGTTGTAACTGTACTACATTTTGTAGAATTTCCAGATTTTCTGTACGCTGAAGGGGTCAGGGGTCAACTTATATATGTAAATTGTTGTATTTTATCTTATAGAATGTCCAGACTTTCTGTATGGTGATGACTGTGATTACGAGTGTCATTGTTCAAACGAGAAAGAAGTTTGCTCCAAGTCTACAGGATACTGTAAACAGAATTGTCACGCTGGCTGGACCGGAATTGGTTGTGATAAACGTATGTATCGCCCTAGTATGTCCAGGTGCAATCTTGGGGGGGGGGACTAATTGATTTTGTGCTGAACATCTGGATGGATGTCCCAAATTTTGTCTGCACTTTTCAATTACCAAGTCTAGTTGTGCACAATGTCGGGAAATATGTCTCCCACATACCGTGGGGGAGTATGTCTCCCACATACCGTGGGGGAGTATGTCTCCCACATACCGTGGGGGAGTATGTCTCCCACATACCGTGGGGGAGTATGTCTCCCACATACCGTGGGGGAGTATGTCTCCCACATACCGTGGGGGAGTATGTCTCCCACATACCGTGGGGGAGTATGTCTCCCACATACCGTGGGGGAGTATGTCTCCCACATACCGTGGGGGAGTATGTCTCCCACATACCGTGGGGGAGTATGTCTCCCACATACCGTGGGGGAGTATGTCTCCCACATACCGTGGGGGAGTATGTCTCCCATATACCATGGGGGAGTATGTCTCCCACATACCATGGGGGAGTATGTCTCCCACATACCGTGGGGAGTATGTCTCCCACATACCGTGGGGGAGTATGTCTCCCACATACCATGGGGGAGACATAATGATTTTGTGCTGAGAGTCTGGGTGGATGTTACATTGTTTGTCAGCGCTTTTTGTCCTTAACCATTGGTCGGATTTCAATGACACTTAACATGAATACTTGAAACTAATTAGATTACACCTATAGTGGGATTCAAACGTTACTGAACGGCACTATATCCTAGCAATGCAAAGTACCAGACCACAACACTATCACCTAGTTGCGCATATTGACAAGAATTTAAGGTAACTGGTCAGATGATTATTGCTAAAGTTATGGCCCTTTGTTGGAGACATACATTTTCTGTGTCAAAACCCTCTAGTATCTCTGAAATTGGTGCAGATACTGGTAACTACTAAAGTACATTAGAAAGCAGTCTTGGAGAGAAATAAACTTCAGTTGTGATGACCTGTTTAGCAATTGATATAAAATAAACAATTCTTTTCCATCTTCAGCCTTAGCTACATGAAGTACAAAAATAAATGTTGCCGAAATTTATTATTTTAACTTCATTTCAAGGGTTTTATGAGATTCTAGTGTAAATAATAAATTTCAGAAACATTTATTTTTTCTTCATTTCAAGGGATTTATGATACCCATGTGTAGTAGTATGATTTCATTATATAGAGTACAAAATGTATTTACATTTATACTATCAACAAATGATGCCACGATAGTTTCCTCGAAAGACAAACATTATTTTAACCGCCTGACATTTGTATTTGTACTTCATTTCAAGGGATTTATAACGGGGCTTCTTGTGTAGTATTGTTTCATTATACTGTAAACCAACTTGGTTTCGCTTATACAAATTTTCACATTTTCCCGAATGCCGGTATATTTGCAGCTACAAATGTTCGCGTTTTAAGTCTACCATAAATGAGACATTTTCTTGTGTTACATGTTTGGAACATATTCAAGGATATTTAATTTCGCGAATTCATACCACTCGCGAATTCCCCGAACTTAAATTGGCAAAATTATTTGTTGGTTTACAGCATTGAGTATTTACAATAGTGTTACAAACAAAAATAATGCCTGAGTTTCCTGGGGAAGACCAACATTATTTTAACCCCATACGTTTGAGGTAAAATCAACAAAGATGGACAGAGTTTCCTAGAAAGACCAACAGCATTATATTATGTTTATGTATATTCATTTTCCGTAGAAGATTGTACAAGTATTTTAAGGTCTCTGGAGACCAATCAAATCAAGTTATATGGAAGTTTAACGACCCTCAAACAGGCCACAATAGACTATAGAACTAACAGATGGAGTCAGAACTCTCCTGAATTCATATATTAATAAAATATAGAGATCTATATCTTCGTGAAATTTCCCCAGATGCCTGTTTACTTAATTGATATTCTTACGAGATATCTGTCTAATATTGTTATTTTTGTGCTTAACACGCAAACTCTTCCTTTCTTATACTTGTTATTTAGTCGTTTTTCTTACGAGGTATTCCGTATTCATGTTAATTGATATTTTTTATGACTTACACACAAACTGTTCTGTCCTTGGAATCTTCTCCCAATTTTTGTTGATTAAAACCTTGGGCTCAATTTTAATACGGTTGCCATGGAAATACAAACATTTCCCTGTAGAGAAGTTAATATGATGTTAATAAAGAAGTTAATTTGCTGTTTGACTTCCAGAACCATTTTTCTTTCCCTTGAAGGGGATATAGTTGCATCTTTCCATATTTTAAAATTGCAATTTTATGATACACATATTACAAAGGAGGATAATTATGGCTCCTATTTTTGATGAGAGGTTATATTGCTATGCACATGTTTGTCCCTCTGGTGGTCGGTTGGTTTGTCGGTAAACAAATGCTTTCAGTTCAATAACTCAAGAATGCTTGACCCTAGGATCCTCAAACTTTACATAGAGGTTGGTCAAAGGTCACTGTGACCTTGACCATTTCTGACTATTTGGCTGCCATGGGGCATATATGTTTTACAAAATCTCTTATTCTGTAGAAGGCTGTTTCCCTGTACAATTATAACAACAAACAATCCTGCCTGTATTGAGGCATCATATTATTACATTCTTAAAGGGAAACAAAGCTCTCTCGTACTATTGGGCCGAACTTAAAATATTCTTGGTTTCCCCATCCCGACCCTAGCAGATTTAGAATGGGTAGGTAGGTAGTGTTAAATTTTTTTTTGGAACCGTTTCAGTATCATGATAGTTATTGGTTAAGACATACAAATAATGAAATTTAGAATTAACTTTAAGGTAAACACCAACAGTCTTAACTTTAATGGTAAGAAAGAAGTCAGTAAACAAAAATTAACATTTTCACTTCCAATTTTTAATAAAAAAAATATTATTTCAATTTGGGCAATAAAATATTTTGGGTAGGGCCCTTTTTAGTCGGGTAGGTAGGGGATGGGGAAACAAACAATATTTTATTTTAGGCCCTGTGGCTATAGATACCACCAGGAATGTGGTGTTGAGAGTGATTAATATTTTAAGTTAGATGAGTTATGGCCCTTTGTTTATTGACTCACATTTATTGGTGATTTCAGCATGTATGTACAACAAGTATGGTACGATTGTAAGGAACGGTGCTGACAGTGTTAGTTTGATTCATGCGATCACAAGACAGAGTTACGGCCCTTTGCTTATTGATTGTTGTTTATTGTTGATTTCAGCATGTATGTACAACAAGTATGGTATAGATTGCAAGGAACAATGCGGACAATGTCAGTTTGATTCATGTGATCACGAGACTGGTAAATGTCTGAAAGGATGTAAACCTGGCTATCATAATGCATACTGTACAATGAGTAAGTACCTAGTACCAGTTTGTTTGGAGTTATTTACTAACAAAAATTTCAGCTTGTCAACTTTTTGGGCCTTTAGGGAGACTTATTTGCACTTGTGTATGTAGTTAAAAAATTAGTTAATGCTACCTACCTAAAAATTTCTTGGTTAGTTCAATCAAAACTTTAAAATAAAGATCAGCCATCTCAAACACTGCCGACTAGCATCTTGCTAGTAGTCTAAGTAGTGCATTATAATTTACAAGTGCAATAGGTCTGATTCTTACAATTTCCTGTTAGACCTGTAGAAGAGATTAATTATTTTCAAACATCTTTTCAAGACTACAACATAGTTACACAGTGGCAGTTTGGTATAATGTTATATATCGTATGTAAGCTGATAATTGTAGAAGAGTACTTCTGACATCGTATATACATGCTTGTATGTATGAATGATTGTATATCAGAATGTGGTACGGGTGTGTATGGTATCAACTGTTTAGAGAAATGCGGACATTGTCGTCATGGATGTCACCCGGAGACCGGGGTATGTACGGGTGGCTGTGAGGCTGGATACACGGGCGACCTTTGTAAAGACAGTAAGTGTTACAATAATATAGGTACAATAATAGCAAAAATAGAAGACTACTAATAATATGTTGAAAACTTTGTGTTTCGTTATAATTGAACTTCACCAAGTTATGAACACTGTACACAACACATGTACAATAATATAGTTGATAAGGTTATCTTTTAAAAAAGACTAAGTCACTTGGTTCTCGCTTGGAGTGTAAAAATTGAAATTGGCATAAGTTGAGACGAAAATACCTACAGAAAAACATGATTCTGCACTGTGTATTATTTCATGCTCACACATTAGAAATGTTACATACCGTATTTAACCATGTATAACACGCATATTGTTATTTTTTGCTCAAGTTTTCAACTTATATTTATGGAGTTATCTGCCCTTTATGTTATCAACTTAAACTTAGACATTTTGGTTATTTTTGTTACTACCGGTAACATGTACGAGAAAGTCGAGCATCCAGCACTCGAAGGCCGTGCACTGGTTATTTTTGTTACTACCGGTATCATGTACAAGAAAGTCAAGCATCCAGCACTCGAAGGCCGTGCACTGGTTATTTTTGTTATTACCGGTATAATGTACGAGAAAGTCGAGCATCCAGCACTCGAAGGCCGTGCACTGGTTATTTTTGTTACTACTGGTATCATGTACAAGAAAGTCAAGCATCCAGCACTCGAAGGCTGTGCACTGGTTATTTTTGTTATTACCGGTATAATGTACGAGAAAGTCGAGCATCCAGCACTCGAAGGCCGTGCACTGGTTATTTTTGCTACTACCAGTATCATGTACGAGAAAGTCGAGCATCCAGCACTCGAAGGCAGTGCACTGGTTTTTTTTGTTACTACCGGTATCATGTACAAGAAAGTCGAGCATCCAGCACTCGAAGGCCGTGCACTGGTTATTTTATACTTGTGTTATAAATTCGAAAACTTTTTTTTCGCAAGTATGAAGTTATTGAATATTTACTAAGTATACATGTGTAAGTATGTTATACCTTGTTTGTAGGTTGTACCAGTGGTAGATATGGTTATGAGTGTGAGAACAGATGTCCGTTCTGTCATAATCGAGGCGGGTGTGATCCAGTGACTGGTGTATGTCATATGGGATGTGCCCCGGGCTATATGGGCTCTAGTTGTGATGCAGGTCAGTATGTTATACAATGTTTTACTTTGTCGAGTGAATGAAGCTCTTTGACTACCGATGGAAAAGTCCCTGGTTCAATTCATAGCTTGGGTACTTGGTAACTTCAGAAACAGTTTTTAGTAAACACTTTTAAGTGTTTCTCACCCAACTAGAGATGAATTAGTTGGTAACCCAGGGGTAGTCTCCCGTGTATTGATGCTCCTTTTAAGGTACATTTCCTTTTGAAAAAGTTTTTCCTTTCCTTTGAAAGTATTCATTAAATTGTAGCAATATTTTTGTTGCTTGCAAAATTTGCACAAGTGTGATTTCTATGGAAAGACTGTGGCATAACCTGGTTTGGGCATGGCCTTGTTTTGGTAAGTGAGTGGAGTGGAGTGAAGTAAAATAATGCGATCTTCTGTATGGGCCTGAATCTGTTCGACAAGTTTCTCTTGGGCTACCATATGTCTGTTGTGCAAAGATATAAGCATAACTATGGACATCAATATGTTGTAGAAACAATAAATACTGAAGAAAAAAAGAAAATTAACAAATGTGGTAATGGCAGTATGTATGTCATAAACACCAGAACAATTCATTATTAGAGGAAAATGTCACCAATTACTAAAACAATATTATATTCAAAACAATAAGCTTTTTGCAAATCTTGGTTAAATTGTCAAGTACAGCGGTGTCAATATTTGAGATGAATCTGTAATTCAGTATTTATCCTTCCTGAAAGCTTTGATTTCGTAACAATATAAAAGTTATTTGATAAAAATATCTCAAGAAAGGGAAAAGTTATGGTCAATTTAATCTGTTCTGAATGATTTTATTCAATACAAATTGAGTTTAATATGGAAACAATATGGTTGAAGTGACATGAAGACCTCCTGTTTGGCAAAATTGGTCAGTCGCATACGATTTTCTGGATTTTTAATTTGATGTCTGTTGACACCCCTGCAGTTAAAGGGACTGCCTCACGTATTGGTGTATTGCAAAAATAAAATTAAATTGTCAAATATTCATGCAATTTTGGTATAGTTTCCTGTATATGCCATAAACAACCACATTGACATAAAACATAACTTGGGAAACATCGGCATTTTGTAGTAATTTAGCATTTTTACACCCAAAATTCTATAGGGTATTAATACCCTATAGAATTAGCACTTCTATCACTTAAATTGTCTGAAATTTGTTTCCATTCGATACAAACGAATTGCAAAACTAACCGAATACCTCACAGATGTTTCGGCTTTAGTTTGTCGAAGTTACAGTTTGATCATGTGTGAATTACATAATTCACAGAACATTTTGGAAAGAAACTCTGCAATATTTTTCAAACAGAAAAATACTGAGTGCCAAATATCAAGACTGATTTAAATTGCTTATATGCCATAAAACTTTCATAAAGCAACCACCAGTGACTTTCTTTTATATAAATACTTGGTTAGGTAGGAAAATTACTTCATACAAAAAGTTTAGCCCGATCTGTGAGGCAGCACCTTTAAGAGATAAGTGAATGTACTGATATGTCTATGGCTTTGTGTTACAGAATGTTTAGATGGATATTTTGGTGCTAACTGTACTAGGACATGTGGACGATGTATATCGGACAGATCATGTGACAAATATACCGGTCAATGTATACAGGGTTGTCAGGAAGGGTTTGATGGGCCTGATTGTTTAGCTGGTATGTATATAAATATCTCGTGTTTCAATGAAAGTATATAGATGAACTGAGAAAAAACTGAGTACTGATTGACCAAGCAGAAATATCCTAATTGTAGTTCGCAAAATACTTTATTTAATGCAAAATGTTGGTAATTAATTCTTTCTGAATTACCCAATTTTACAGAGCATTATTTTACAGAAATTTTGTACAGCATGTAAAAAACACAACCTTTAGTATAGTTAAGCCCCCCCCCTCCCAATCTTTGATGAGGAGGTAAATTGCTTTGCACATATCTGTCGGTCGACTCAAGAACGCTTTGCCCTAAGATCTTTACATGTGGGTCGGTCAACAACAGTAGATGACCCCTATTGACTTTTAGGTCAGTAGGTTGAAGGTTAAGGTCACTGTTACCTTCACCATTTCTGACTATTCAAATGGTTTCCGTTCAATAACTCAAGAACGCTTTGCCCTAGGATCTTCAAACTTTACATAGAGGTTGGTCATCAACAGTAGATGACTGCCATTGATTTTGGTAGGTCAAAGGTCAAGGTCATAGTGACCTTTACAATTTCTGACTATTGGGCTGCCTTGGGGGCATACATGTGTTACAAACATCTCTTGTTTCATTTTAAATTTAACTGCAGATCAGATTTTTGATAGATATAAACAATTTTAAATTTATAAAGAACAGTATCATTGAAAGAGTTGAGGCATTTGATTATTTTTGTTGGCCTTACTACTCATTTTTGCTGAGCGATAAATTTGTTACTATACAATCTGTGTATGTATTATTTCAGAATCAGTAAAGGTACAACAAGGGTCCGCAGTTGGGGGTATAGTGGGAGGGATTATAGCAGGTGTAATAGTTACAGTCATCGTCATCCTTATACTTATATACAGGTATGGTAGAAACTTTGTCACTTTTATCATGAATCTGACAGGTTTCACGAAAACCTGTCTGTCAATCGGACTAACAGAAACAAAAATGTTGTCAGCCCAATCAAATGTGTCAGTCCGAACGAAATGAAAATTGATCTATCAAAATGCAGCTTGTTTAAATTGCTCAATTCGGAGATATTTGGATCTGCTGATCTTTGTTTTAGTCATTTAATAATACAAATTATGTTTTGTTTTACATATTTGCATTGGTTATTGAATACTGGTTTATAATATTGAGTACAAATGAGACTAAAAGACCTGAGTATTCCGATTGATATGTCCAGGACGTCTAGTCACTTCCCTCCGTTTGGGTTTATGATATTCCAGTACAAGATATTGGGTTGATAATATTTGAGTACGAATGAGACAGTAAGACCGAAGTATTCCGATTAATATGTCAAGGACGTCTCGTCACATCCTTCAGTTTCCGCTATCTGATGGGCCATGTTCCCAATCGAAAAACATATCTTTTTCTTCACAAGTTCAAGCAAACAATTCCCAATTAAGTGTAACAAAAATTAAGAGAAAACTCACTAATTTTACTGTCAAAGCAGCAAGTACAACTAAACTTAAGTATGAAAAACACTAAATTACAGTTATTTGAACATGAAAATTAGTTATTGGCTTTAACAGGTTTGGATATTTAATTTGTACATTTCCCAATTTTGACCAAAATGCTGCTAACATCCTCAATCCCAACGCCATGGGCTATGAACAAAATAAGCATTATATAATAAAATGTATTTATGGTTTTCAGAAAAAGAAGATTTCGTACTAAAATGATAATAACTAGTCATGAACTCAACACTTCAATACCTAGTGAAGATATTATGTTAGAAAATGAAAAAGAAACTAGTTTACTTTTACGTTCCACTTCAGCAGTTGGTATGTTATGTTATATCCTTCAATAAATGCTTAGTCGACTAAATTTGCCTAGTTGATAAGAGTGCACATTGTCTTTGGTCAGCCTTGATAGCTTACTGGTAGAATGTCAGCTTCGAGTATGATAGGTATTGGGTTCGATCCCAGGTTGCAACATATCAAAATCGTTTAAAATGGAAAAATGGTACCAGGGCATAAATTAGTCTGCGAAATTAGCACTTGTCTGGTTGTTTGGGAAAGTAATTATTATGCCCCCCATCTTTGATTTGCACATGTCTGTCTGTCTGTCGGTCGGTCGTATAAAATGGTTTGCGTTCAATTACTCAAGAACGCTTTGACCTAGGATCTTCAAACTTTATATGGCGGTTGGTCAGCAACAGTAGATGACCCCTATTGATTTTGAGGTCAGTAGGTCAAAGGTCAAGGTCACTGTGACCTTTACTATTTCTGACTACTTAAATGGTTTCCGTTCAATAACTCAAGTATGCTCTGACGTAGGATCTTCAAACTTTACATGGAGGTTGGTCAGCAACAGTAGATGACCCCTATTGATTGTGAAGTCAGTAGGTCAAAGGTCAAGGTCACTGTGACCTTCACTATTTCTGACTATTGGGCTGCCATGGGGGCATACATGTTTTACAAACATCTCTTGTTGATTTAGGTGAGTAACATCTGCATGAAATATGAATAGAATACAAAGAAAAACTGTTCACTCTTGCTGGTACGGACAAGTAGTGTTTAAATACTTAATTCTGAGAAGACGTATATCTATATATTTATCTGTATGTTTCAGTAGAAGTTGACCACCCAGTAATAGAGGAGGACACAATATATGATAAAACAATGAAAGAGGAACCAATATATGTTAATGTGAATACCAAGAAACTCACCAATCCTATCCAAGTAGAAGACCTACAAGCATTTATAACTAAAGCCAAAGATAATGATTCTGCTATGATGAAAGCCGAGCATGGGGTAAATGTTTGATTTATATCAAATCTACAGGGGTCCTTCTATTCTGGAAAAACCTGGAAATCCGGATTTTCTGCACTAGAAAGAATGATATGTAGAATGATATATACAGGGGTTCTACACTTCCGGATTAATCCGGAATTCCGGATTTGCTGCTTTAGAAAGAGTGAAAATACCAAGTATTGACTGAGTTATGGTCATTTGAAATTCTATATGCTAAATTTTGACAATAGAACAATGTTTGAAACAGAGGTTTAGTGTTGGGATGTGTGCTAATGGCATCCAAAACATATGTGCGTCTTATTTTCAGGATTGGGCATTAGGCCTCAGTAGAACCCCTGTATATATAGATGTCAATGTTTTGATATGTTTAATAGTTTACTGTTCTCAAGTATAGGCAAAAAAAGCATTGAACATATACTGTTCTCAAAAATTGGCATATAAAGAAAAACACATCTAATTATAATTTTTCAGCCTTATGCAGGGATTTTACTAACTATTGAATCTGAAGGGTCATTTTGATACTTTTGACGAAATTTTAATCGTTTGATAGGCAAAATACCTATGATTTTAAGAGAATATGACCCTTCAAACCGAAATCTTGAGGGTTAAAATGTGGCTTTTTGGAAATTCCAAGGATCAAAACCCCTACTCCTAAGTCAAATGGAACCCCTGCTTATGTAATGAAGAGTATGTCTAATTACTGTGTGTGCTGTGCGTTTGACTTGAGTTCTAGGTTATAATGAAGTCAAGCTGTATATTGCATGCCGATATATTTATATTGTAGGGACTACCAACGGGTCTCCTAGCTTTGTGTCATTGTGCATTAAAACCAGAAAATAAACCTAAAAATAGATATGCTGATATCATTGCATGTAAGTATGTATGTGTTTGTATGTACATGTTTGTCTCCATTCCCCTCACATCTCTCTACTGTATGCAGGGGTCCTACAATTCCGGAATAATCCTGTAATCCGGTTATGCTGCATGAGAATGAAGGAACCTTTTCTGCAGAAAATAAAACAATTGACAATGTTATGGTCATTTGAACACAGAGTTTTGCTGTATGGATGAGTGCTAAATGGTACCCGAAACGTACTTACAACTCATTTTCAGGATTGGTCATTATGCGTTTGTAGGACCCCTGATGTATGTCTCCGTGCCCTCACTCTCTCTTCATCTCTCTCTTCCTTCTACTGTATGCCTGACATTTTCTTCTACTGCCCTATTACTTTTGTCCTACTCCCTTGTAAGGAATATTGTTAAGTCCCATATTTCCATCGATTGAGTGTGAAGCTAGTTAAGCACACCCCTCCTCTGTTCTCTGCCTTTGAACCTTCATTCACACCTATTTCAGGCCCCAAACAACCTAAAAAATACTAAGTTATACAGCAAAGAAAAAGTACACCTTTTTGCATGCCCTTGGAGTTACTTGATATTCATCTTATGCATGGTGTGATTAGAAATACTGGGGTGAACTACTAGTAGTACTGTTGTTTTATAATGTATCATTCTCAAATGTTTGCCTGACTTACCTTCTCTTCCTACAGTCAGTATGATTAATTTCTGTACGAAAAAATGGTGCTTACAACCATGTAGGGTTACTACAGAATGGTTATAGTTTAGTGCCACTTTTATGGAAGCATCCATGTACTTAAACATATTAGAAATCTTTGTTGACACCCAACCTCTGCATTCTACTTTCTAGCTAGTACATTCTATACTAGTGTATAATGTATGTTATTATATGTTTCAGACGATCATTCTAGAGTGGTACTTAACTTACTATCACATGATAACCACTCTGATTATGTGATAATCTATGTTATTATATGTTTCAGATGACCATTCTAGAGTGGTACTTAACTTACTACCACATGATAACCACTCTGATTATGTGAATGCTAACTACTTAGATGTAAGTCTACATTTATCTTACACATTGTTTTGTCAATTTTCCTGATTTATCTGGAATTCCGGATTTATCATTCCTGAAAAGAACAATGGCGTCTGACCAAAATATCAGTTATTTGATGAAAATATCACAAGAAATGGCAAAGTTATGGTTAATTTAATCTTCTTAAGGATTTTCTATAATACAGACTGAGTTAATTATAAAAACAATGTCATTGAAGGCTACTTGTTTGGCAAATTGGTTGGCTGCATATGATTTTCCTGATTTTTCTTTTGGCCCTGTTGAGTTGACACCCCTGAGTCAGTCAGAAAATAACCTTTTAGTAGATTGTGTGGCCTCTGTGGCTCAATGGTTAAGCGGGCTTGAAGTCTAATCTGGTGACCCGATGGTTCAAAAGCAGACAGCTGACTGGCAAATGAAGGCAAGCTCGGCATTTTAAAATACTTGACAATAGTCTTGTCTGTATGAAGTTATTAATTGTTTGAATGGCTCAAATAGCATGCATTTAATGCTTTATCTCTTACAAAAAATGACACAATTTGTGGTCAATAACGAGGTATCACCTATTTTACCATGACATCTATTAAAACTCTTAGAGCCAGAGTCTCCCAACTGAAAACAACCTCGTATATTCGCTGTAAAACTGTTACATGCTAATAATGTAGCCTAAACTACAAAATGTTTCAACATTGAAGGTACAATATGTTTGAGCAATAATTCATTGATACCAGTTATACATCAAATGTGTCATGTTATATTTCAGGGCTATCAAGGAAAGAGAGCATATTTAGCATCACAAGGTAATATACTCACTGCTCAACATTACTATCCAGGGTCCTCAAATCCACAATAATCCAGATTTAAAAAATCAAAGAATTGTCATTTGAAATTTCATAAACTGAAATTTAACAACAGAACAATGTTTAAAAGACATTTTAAACATAGTTTTACAGAAGTTATATTGACAAACAATTGCTTACTGTAAAGTCAATATTGGGGGTTAAAAGTTTGTTGATTTGGTGGTTGAACTCTACCAAGAAATTTATTTCCCACAAATAATTGACATCCCAATTACAGAACATGGTTTTATCCTTTCAACCTGTGCCGTCTACGAATTTACGACCCCACAAAATTGCATTATCAAAACAATACAAAATTTAGACCTACGTAATTAAGTGATTTAACAGTATTTCTTCTGATTTCTAAAAAAAAAAAAAAAAAAAAAAAAAAAAAAAAAAATTAATATACATTAAATGTTATTCGTGTTTGGTGGTTTCTCTCTATCTTCTGATTTCTAAAAACTTTCAGACATATTTTGGTTTGTAGGTAGTTTGGAAGGGAAACCAACTGTATTTTATGTTAGGCCTTAGTTCTGTAGAGACAATAATGCTTCACAACTAGTTTTATTTTATCTTTATTTTCAGGTCCTAATAAAGCCATGTTATCAGATTTCTGGAGGATGGTCTGGCAAGAAAAAGTCACCAAGATTGTCATGTTAACAAACCTAGTAGAAACCTACAAGGTACATGTCAAAGTTCATGTTATATCAGTATCATATACTGGTAGTACATCTCTTCATGTGGAACATGTATTCGTGAGATAGATAAATATTGGGGTCGGTTTGATTTTGTTTAAAGGTGCATTGATAGACAGGGTATTTATTGCACATGACGAAAATAGTAAAATGAGTATTTAACAGTTACTAAGTACTGGCAAATATGAAATGAAGAATGGGGAAAAAGGGTCAGATAAGAGAAGATCAATTTTATTTTGAGTCGCCAAGACTCTGCAGTAAACAAAATATGCTCAGATAAGCTTTAACATCCGACAAACATCAGTTAGATGGTTCTATGGAATGATATGTATCAAAACTAAAACATGACAAAATAAGCCACTTGTTACAAAAATTAGTCTGAAAAAAATTGTATGTTCAATGCACATATATAGGCACTCCACTTAAAGAGTTAATTAAATTGAAAACAATAAGAACATCTAATATGTCAATAGGCTCACTTTTCGTTAGGGTAGATCTCAAACTGTACTGGTGAGTAGATAAACAACTTATAATATCCTCTCAACATACACATAAACACTCAAATGTAATATTGGCTGTATTTACATATCTTTCCCCAGTCCCCCCAAAGCCCTCACTGACATTTTTACCCATTTTGCTCTTGAATAATTCACAGACCTGATTAATCCTAATGCACTTAATTACCTGTAAAATCTACACATTTTTCCTGTGACTTTATCCATTATATTACATGTAGCTTCGCCTACATATTACCGGTATATGTATACATTAGAAAATTGAAAGATTAAAAATCACTGATTGTCATTGAACTGAACAGTGATATATGGGGGTCCTACAATTCAAGAATAATCCAGAATCTCGGGTTTGCAGATCTTGAAAGAATAAATTATGAATTTTAGCAATAAAACAATGTCTGACCTGAGATTTTGTGTAGGGCGTACAGCAAATAAAACATCTTTAGTTTATCAGAAATTTGACTGCTTTCTATGAGAATATCTATCTGCTGCCTTGCTGTACGGCTCGTTTAATGACAACATTCATTTTCTTGCAGAAAAAGTGTGAGCAATATTGGCCATCCGAGGGCTGTATAACATACGGGGATGTCAGCGTGGAAGTTATAGACACAGCAGAATATACAGACTTTATTGTTAGAACATTTACTATATCAGTGGTAAGTCACTTGTTTATTATCATAAAATATATCATTAACTTCAAATCTAATGGTATTAAATGTTTCAGTAGAATTGCAATGCTTTAAATTGCCTTTGAACTTGGAAAATATTGTGATCTACCTGTTCAGACATGAGTCTACTGTATAGTATTATATCATTATGTTGCTGGACTGAAGAACCTTTTTGAGGTTTCTAGGGTGTTTGAAGCAAAACCGTTTGAGGCTTTGAAGTTTTACTGCATATATTTTGTAGTTAGTAAATAGTTTTCAAAAGGACGGAAAAACATGGATTTACAAACATGTCATAGTAAGATTGCCTAAAGTACCAATAACACAAGTTTGTCTCTATATATAACATCATATACATATTTACATTCATATTCTTATTTTACAGGCTAAGAGTCCACGAATCATCAAGCAGTTTCATTTTACATCATGGTCAGATCACGGCGCACCGACGTATCCGACGACTTTACTAAACTTCCGACGTAAAGTTCAATTATATAATTCCGACAGCAATGCCCCTATATTGATCCACTGTAGGTATGTAAATCTCTTACTATAGTCTGATGAAGGAACTTCAAATACATTAATATAACGTAGAAATTGTAAAATGTGTGATCTGAATTCCCCAGTGAAAAGAATTGAGCACAAATAAAAACCAGTGACTATCAGTATGTGTCTCCGTTGTCATGGTCTTCATCCAGTGGTAGTCCAGTGGCTGTGGTACTTTCTGATTGTGGCAGGTCATAAACTTCCATAAAAATTTGTGGAGAAGTTGCTGGTTCCTTGAGGAAGGTAAGTTAGAAGTGGTTGGAATGCAGTCCCGGAAAAACGGGTTAGGTGAATTGGCTGCCATATACTGTAAACCTAGATTTTTTTTGCACAAGTTCGCAAGTGGAATAAGTTCGCGAAATTAAGTCGCCTCAAAAGTGCTAAAAATATTTATATGGATGCTGCAAGAAACTTAAAAAACGCGAAAATTTGTAGTCGCGAATATGCTGACAATCAGCAAAACACAAAAGTAAACTGGTTAACGGTATATAACCAAGATTTGTTGAGAAAGGGGGGTAATCCGGAATTCACTCACAATAAACATGGTCTATATGTTGTATGGTTACAGTGCTGGTATAGGCCGTAGTGGGACATATATAGCAGTAGATTATCTATTACAACAAGCTAAAGCCGAGGGTATGATAGATCTACTACAGTGTGCACAGCTGATGAGAAGTAACCGAGTCAATATGATACAAACATGGGTACGTTGTTCACTCAAATATTTCTTGTTGTTCCTTTTGTTTGTTTGAGATATTTTTTCTTCAAAATGATTTGTGCTTCCTTAATAGCTTAGTGGTAGAGCCTTCACTTCCATTGTGAGAGGTCTCAGTTTGGATCCCTGGCCACAATATATCAGTCATTAAACATGGTACTGGTATATCTCTCAAGCTTGACACTCAGCATAATTAGTTCCAGGTAACTACTAGTTAGTCTGATGTCACGATTATGTGACTTGAAACAATGTTTTTTAAAAAATCGTAGTTATCGACCCAAGTATGAACAAATATGGTTTCCCATGGCAATATGCTTTATGACTGTGTTTTTGTTATATGATATTTTGAATTGATATTTTGGGACAACTTTGAACTGGTACCCATGAATACAAAGATAGCCTAGTGGTTGAGCGTTCGCTTCGAGTGCGGGAGGTCTCGGGTTCGATCCCTGGCCGCGTCATACCAAAGACGAAATAAAAATGGTACCAGAAATTCCCTTGCTAGATGCTCAGCACAAAAGGGAAACTGGCCTCTCTTCTCTCATACACTCGTGGCGATGGATAACATCAGGAATGAGGTGTCGAGAGCGATTAATATTAGTTTGAAAAACTTGTTTCACAATCGACCTTAAAATAAATTAGTATAAACTAAAGATTTATGAGATTCAGCCAAATAATTTCCGACAATATTAGATTGATGTACACTATGTAATGTTAACAACATTATGTTTTACAGCAACAGTACAGTTTTGTTTACGATGCTGTACTTGACGCCTTGCTATCAGGGGAGACTACTATATCTAACGCTACATTCTCCGAGGTATACGAGGACATGTGTACACTTAGACCAGACAAACCATCGTCTACTCTACTCGAGGATCAGTTTGAAGTAACTAGATTCTGTACTTCTACATTTGTATCATCTCCATCTGTGCTTTTATACAGATTCACTTATTAAGAAACATAATAGCCATCGTCCAGTGGTTAGTGTGCTGGATTTGTAACTCAGCAACCCGGTGGTTTGATTCCTGGTGACAGCAGGTCATTCCTTCCTTTGAAAATTTAATAATAATGTTGATTTATCTTCCAAAGAAGGAGAAGTTGCTGGTTGCTTGTGCAAGGGTTGATTAGTCCTTGTTAGGATACTGTACAGGAAAGCTGGCCCCACGATTACCGTTTAAACATTTTTCATGCTCAGCTAAAGTTCATGCTCAAACTTCAAATGTCTCTAACAGTAAAGAATGTTGTGTTTTACTGCAATCTTCATATTAGATTGGGAGACTAAAAGAAAGCAGATAAAGTAAAGATGGATTAAGTGTTGAACAATTAAGGAGCAAATCAAGTTCTATTCTCAAGTTCAGTTGAGCATGAAAAAAGCTTTATAATCACAGGGCCCGGTCAGGTGACATGGTCAAGTGGATAATGTACTTGACTACTGATAGAGAGGTTCCTGGTTGGAATCTTTGCCGGTACACTTGGTCATTTCTGAAATGCTTTTCAATATTTCCCACCAAACTAGAGATGAACTGGTTGAAAACCCAGTGGTAGCCTTGCGTGTATCGGGGCTATACACCGGACATGTTAAAGAACCAAAGAGTCTATTCGGAACAAGCTAGGGTAATGCACCCGGATTTCTCGTATCATAACTCTTTCTCTTCTACTTGCTGTCCCTTCAGCAAAAACACAGGACCCCATTAGAAATAATAAACGGTTTTTAAACCTAAATAAATTTAATTTCCTTTGTTATTAAAGCGTAGTAAACTTTCTGATAGTTCGTATATTTTAAACGTCTATATTTCTATGTTATACAGACCTTGGAGAAATTAACACCAATGATAGAACGAGACGAATGTACTGCGGCCATAGATACAATCAACACGCAGAAAAGTCGATTCCGGAATATTCTACCGGCGGATAGATTTCGTCCCCATCTTCTGACACCAGTTGAAGGATGTAATGATTTCATCAATGCTGTCTTCTTACCAGTAAGTACAGTGTTGAGAACATTGTAATGTGTTGTTGTTTGTGTTTTGAGATTTTAAATTTTATTCTGACAACTTGACCAACGGTTTATTGCATCATATTCGAAATCATACAGATATCTTACATCATTTCTGTGTATAAATAGATAAATCAGTACTCTTAATTATGTTCTAATTGATCGTTCATTCCTCTGAATATTTACCCAGAGGGAAGAATCAAAGGGAAGTTACTCTTAGAATTTCATGTTCTCAGAAAATGTTCAAGGGAGACAACCATTAAATTGAACATGCATTTTTGCCTCACTTAGAAAAAAAAAATTCAAAATCTTTCTAAAATATTTTGGCTGTATTGTATTAGAATATAAGCCTGATCATTTGAAGTGTAAGCTTGTATATGAAGTTTATAATAGCTTCAGGGTCTGATCTATGAGACACAATAGTTAGAAGTCTATTTATTTTAAGTGTAGACTCAACAGGCATAGATGGGACACTGTGATAGTTAAACATACAGATCTTACTTTGATTATTTGTTGAGTTACTCACAATGAGACGCATATATTGTTACACAGTATGTTATATATTTGTAGAGTTACACACAACGAGATGCATATATTGTGACACAGATGCCATTACCAAATACTGTAGCAGATTTCTGGAGGCTGTTATATGATTACCATTCCGATACAGTCGTTATGTTGAATGAATTTGATAGAAATGATAAGGTGAGTTAGTTGTAGATTTGTTTCAAAATCAACATTTTTTAAATGTATATTAAACTTGCTTTGTTGTCTACAGTGTAGAAATTTTGGTCCATATACACCACCTGGGCTGACTAGCCAGTCCTTATAATGCCATAGGGCCCTCAGTGATGTGAACTATTTCTTCAATATTATTGAGGAATTATTAAGCTTGCCAAAGGCATGCTTAATAAAATTTCCAAAACTTGTTAAATGCAAGTTGATGTCAATTGACAACTTGCGATAGATCCTCTATATCTCACATGAACCTATATATATAACATAAAGTGGCATATATTGTTATAAATGTATTGTTTCAGTCGTGTGCTTTATACTGGCCAGAAGAGTATGGATACACGGTAGAATATGGACCATTAAGTATAGAGTTACTGTTCTCATCAGAAGCTGATACCAATATCACTGTTAGAACTTTCAAACTTACCAATAGGAATAAGGTATGTACAACCATGAGGGTTAAAAAAGTTTGTTCTAAATGTTTAAATTTCAATAGTTTATTTTTCTGACAGGAATGTAAAATTTTCAGGTTAATCTCCAGAGGGTTCTACCATTGTTCTTATATTTTGAGCATTAAATGAAATTATTAGTGTAAGAAATATAAATTGCACACTGTGTACCAAGCTCAGATGAAATTTAGTATTAATTTAAATATCGAGTACAAACTTTTTTAACACCCTGTATGTATGGATACTCCGTGTTCGCCTCTAAAGCCTATTGTCACAGCTACTGCTTTGAAATTAGTATAGCACAGAGAATTTGACATAATCCTGACCTTTATGCATGAATATATTACAAGCTTCTTGCGTTGAATATATAAATGTCCGCAAGCAAATCGTGCAATATTGGTCCTTTAGATTTGTGTTGGTATTACACCTTGAGCGTCTACGTGATACTCCACGCTTAGTAAAACATACAACTGGGATTATAAATATAGACAATATATCAGCTGTTAAATTATGCAAATAGAAGGTCGAGAGTCGTGTCAAATTCTCTGGACTATGTAATAATACATCTCCCTTGCTAAATGCAGGGTTTTCAATTTTCCTGATTTATCTGGAATTCCGGATTTATCATTCCGGACCAAAATAAAAGTTATTTGATGAAAATATCTCAAGAAATGGCAAAGTTATGTTAAATGTAATCTACTCTGAAGGATTTTTTTTATACTTGTAAGCTGAGTTAATTATTGAAACAACTTCATTGAAGGCCTCTTATTTGGCAAAAATGGTCGACCGCGTATGATTTTCCTGATTTTGAATTTGGCCCTGTTGACACCCCTGTAAATGCTCTGCATATTTTGTGCCATGTAACTGCAATTTTGCCGGTATCAGGGTGATGTGACTGGGTAGTCTCCCTATGATTGAAATACCTTTGACCAGTGGGCGTAATTACCCCTTTAGTATGCTGACTGTTTCATGAATGTATAGGCAACATTTCTGAATCCATTAGAAAAAGACTACTCTAAGCAAAAAATGGTGATATAATTTTTTTTCCTGAGCAAAGCCTTTATTTGCCAGTCAGCTTTCTGCTGAAATATGGCTATCGTATGATTGCCTCCACCCATATTTGAACCCAGGTCGCCATATTAGATGGCAAGCACGCTAATCATAGAGCTACACAGGACACATTTGAAGAAGATGTTGTTTAGTTTGAATTGACCTTATTATAGAGGTTGTGTTTAGGTGAGGGTTGACTGTATTGAGGTACATTATGTTATATACTGTATATTGTAGGGGGAAGATCGTGAGGTTGTGTTTAGGTGAGGGTTGACTATATTGAGGTACATTATGTTATATACTGTATATTGTAGGGGGAAGATCGTGAGGTTGTTTTAGGTGAGGGTTGACTATATTGAGGTACATTATGTTATATACTGTATATTGTAGGGGGAAGATCGTGAGGTTGTTTTAGGTGAGGGTTGACTATATTGAGGTACATTATGTTATATACTGTATATTGTAGGGGGAAGATCGTGAGGTTGTTTTAGGTGAGGGTTGACTATATTGAGGTACATTATGTTATATACTGTATATTGTAGGGGGAAGATCGTGAGGTTGTTTTAGGTGAGGGTTGACTATATTGAGGTACATTATGTTATATACTGTATATTGTAGGGGGAAGATCGTGCTGTCAAGCAGTTCCAGTTTAATGGTTGGCCAGATTATAAGAGTGTACCTGTAGGAACGTCGGGACTTCTCAGACTGTCTGATGCGGTACAGGAATGGACACGACAGAATGGCAAGGGACCGGTAACAGTACACTGCATGTAAGTCATCTACTTGTACTCCTTCATTTATTTACCTGATTTTTAAATAGAATTAGAAACCTGGGGTGGTATTCAATATTGGTCTTATTTAATTGGAGAATAAGGATATCCAATTACTGACCAAGAATTTAATATGGTGTGATCTGATTGGTTGTCCTTATTCTTAAGTCAATTAAGATCAATACTGAATACCTCCCCTGGCTACAATAATCTCCTGAAACATCTTAATCTTGGCTACATTGAGATTGTTCTGTGTCTGGGCACTGCAGCCGTTTCTGTGAGGCTTTTGATTGTCTCTCCGTTACAGTATTTGTTTATACAATTGATGTACGGTATGTTGAATCAAAAAAGATTGTTTTACATACTTTCATTAATCTTTTGTTGTTATCATATTTTCAGGAATGGATCGAGTAAAAGTGGTCTGTTTGGTGCATGTAGTTTATTATTTGAGAGAATGAGGGTCGACCTAGAAGTAGACGTGTATCAAACAGTTAAACAGATCCGAATCAACCGCCCTCATTTTGTGGAAAATATGGTTTGTACTATTATTAATGTTGAGAACCATCATTTTGTTAGCTCACCTGTCACATAGTGACAAGATGAGCTATTGTGATCGATCTTCGTCCGTCGTCAGTGTGTGCGTGCGTGTATCAACAATTCATTTAAACGACTTCTCCTAAACCACTAGGTCAATTTAAACCAAACTTCACAGGAATGATCCTTGGTTGGTCCTTTCTAAAAATAGCTAAAAGAATTGTAATCTATAAATAAATCTGTTTGCTATGACAAACGATACGTAAATATTTTTTAAAAATCATTAAAAATCAACCACTGGCCAGATTTCAAAATAATTTTACAGAAATAGTTGTTGGGTGACCCTCTTACAAAATTGATATTTTTTTCGTGATTCGTAAAAAAAACATTTCATTCATATTGAGAACATTATCAGGAGATCAGGGCAACCAGCAGTTACCTAGAACTACCCTTGTATGCTGTGCACTAAGCAAGAAAGATAAACAAGTACATGTACCTGTATAATAACTTTGCCTGGGAGACCTCTCACACTCAATGTAGGTGCTCTATCATTAGGCTATCAAGACAGAAGCATCATTGTATAAAAGTTATGGACGTTACCTCAATGTTCACAAGCTTCCATTTACAGACAGTGACACTAGTATTAATTTAGGCTAATTGTGTTGTTGGTCCCCTGTACCGGTTTCAACCAGAGGGGACTATAGGTTTGCCCTCTGTCCGCCTGTCTGTCCGGCCTTCATAACTCTGAATCCTGACATAACTCAAACAGCTTCAAAGCTAGTTATATGATACCTGGTATGTGAATAGAGGACAATAAGGGGATTATGCACGTCAAATGATATTGTGATCTGGCAAAAAATGTGGATGCTATGGAGACAGAAAGAATGAAAATATGTCCAAAATTTGGATCCTGCTCATAACAGTTTCCAAGCTAGGTTTATGAAACTTGATATGTGGGTAGGTGCCATTAAGAAGATATGCCCAACAAATATTCCTTGATTCTGCCAAAAATTGTGGTTGCTATGGCAACAGAAACAATAAACATAATTTAGCTTCAAACCGGTAGGGGACTTCTGCATTGCTTGCAATTCTTAGTGACTTGTTTAATTAAATTCTCATGCAGTAAATTTTAAACTTTTTATGCCCCCCTATCGATAGATGGGGAGGCATATAGTGATTCACCTGTCCGTCTGTTCGTCCGTTCGTCCGTCCGTCCGTCCTGGTTAACCCAAATTGACCGTTTCTTCTAGCATTAATATGGCTTGCTACAAAGCTTTCATACTTGCATGGATGTTGTGTATGAACACTCTCCACACGCCTGTACCACCTAACCCCATTTTGACCTTCACCTTGACCTAATTTTGGACTTAGACTTATTTATGGACAAGGCTTCCACAGGAGGCATAAGCGTTTAGTGAACGCAGTCTTGTCTATTCCACCTTTATAGCCTAGTTGTAAAGGCTACCGTGGATTGAGTTTAGCTTGAAGACCTTGTCATACCAAAAACAAAAAAGTCACTCTTCTCATTTCTTGAAGAAATTTTAGCATTTAAAGAGGGAGAAACTGGCTGCACTTCTTCATACCCTTGTGGCAATGGATACCCTCAGTAAAGAGGTGTTGAAAGTGATTGATATAAGTTGTAAGAACTTGTTTCACTATCTTCATTGGAATGTTGACTATCAAAGCCAAAATTTATTTATTGTCAGACTTATGGTACATAAATAAACATAAGCTATGTTTAGCTTTTGACTGACAAAAATCATATTTATTTTATTTTCAGGAACAATACCAGTTCTGCTACCAGATGGCGCTATCGTACTTAGAACGTCAACCAATGGGAATAGATCGTCAGTCAGATAGACAAACTAATGACAGTATAGATAGTGGCATTCAAGATAAACTATTGTGATGGCTAACTTGATGCAAGCGGCATTCAGGATATACTATTGTGATGGCTCACTTGATACAAGCGGCATTCAGGATAAGCTATTGTGATGGCTAACTTGATGCATGCGGCATTCAGGATAAACTATTGTGATGGCTAACTTGATGCAAGCAGCATTCGGGATAAACTATTGTGATGGCTACCTTGATGCATGATTGATTTATCTTTAAAACGTTACAAAACATTCCATTAATTCATTCAAATTTAATCATTAGGCCAAAAAGAAAATATTGTTTGTTTTGTTTCCCTTCCCTGCTTCATATCCACAAATCACCCTTACCCAGAATATTTTATGGAGAAATCTGAAAAAAAAATTTGGGACGAAATTAGCGGTACTCAATAAATAATACTTCTGTAAAAAATTATGAATATAAATATTATTCTCACTAACTACCCTACCAGAAATATCATGGGGCACGGAAGGGAAGTATACAATATTATATTTTAGGCCTAGTGTACAAATTAAATTTTTATTTGGAACTTCTATTATTTTTTAGCCATATCCGATTTTTTTTATGTAGTTTTTGATCAATTACCTATGAACTGAAAATGTTTGATTACCAAATGTAGATACACTGGGTGTTGAATATAAGTCATCGTTCGATATTTGTTTTAAATCAATGTGATTTTTTTGTTGAATCATTAGTTGAAAAAGTTTCATTCCATAATTGTTGAATATTATTCCGGCCTACAAAGGTGCATTGTGATAGGATTTAAAAAAAGAGTTTAAATTTTATATTCCAGTTTAAAAAAACATACATTATCCATTCTATAAATCCATATACCTGTGCCATATAAAAGTAAAGATGTAAATTCCCTTGAGCTGTGTGAGGTTGAATTTTAATTGTTAGGCTGAACATAAAATAATATTTTGTTTCTCTGGTGTTACTCTACCTTCTCGTGAAAATCCCAGCAACTCTCATTTTTATTTTTGGAGCCTTTCAGGGGCCTAATTTTAGACTATGAGTGTATGTTAAAAAAGAGGAAAAAAAATTCCCACCTACTTAACCCACCTTACTAATTATGGGTGGGGTAATTACAAACTAAGAGTTTCCACCTAACTAATTCTGGGTAAACAAATTGAATTATAGAATAATAGGAAACAGAAATATTTGTCCTAAGATTTAACTTAGATTGATTATACCTCGGGAGATTTGGACCTTAAGTCCGTTAACATAGGAAAGCGCTATGTAACACTTTCCGTGGGAGGTAGTTGTGCATATTGTCACTAATTTTAGGTCAGGTGATTTTTGTTAGAGTTATGGCCCTTTGTGGGAGACATTCGTTTTTGTGTCAAAAACATTTCTAGTTGGACATTATTACTGATGATTATACTTGGTCTATATGGGGGTTGCTCAGGTTAACTCCCACATATTCAGGGATTAAGATTGGCACATTGTCATGTGTGAAGAGAATATACTACAGATCCTTATATATATATATAATTATATAGTTGCAACACAATCTATCTTACAGTTTACAGTATGCTAGCACAAAATTGTACTTTCATCAAAATAATTCTGATTTTATAAAAAAAAAATGACAATGTAAAACATAAGTTATAACATTGTATGCATTAAAAAGATTTGTATAGTCATACAAACATGCCTGTATGTGCTACTTACAGTATTTGATTATAGTTCAGTATTTTAATGATTTGTTTGTAATACAATGTGCCTGTACAGTTGTTCAGTATGTTTTGTATATCAGGTTTACATTGCTAGGTTCAATAAATTGTCAAAGCTTTGCTTTCTTATTATTAGATTTGCTATTTCCAGCGTTGCATTTATTCAGATGTTTTTTACCATGTTTAACATGTAAAGGTTGGTTAATTCAGCTAGCAGTTATTTTTGCAGTGAATTTTGCTTGTTATTGTGTCGGCGGTGAATTTGGCTTTCAGTTGTGTCTGTGGTAAATTAGGCTGGCCGTTGTGTTGGTGGCAAATTATTTTGTATATTTTATATTAACATAGATTCTTACATGGGGATTTTTATAGTGTATATTATATTGTTTTATACTGATGTATGAAGAGACGAATGTTTTCCAAGTCAAGTAAGTAACCGGTTCAATGTACAAGGTTCTCACGGCTATAAACACAAACTTTTTATATTCAGTTAAACTTTGGTATCTAGAGGATTATCATTAATAATGCTCGTCATTACGTAGTTTTACTGTATTTGACTTATATTAACAGTTGAATGAACGGTTTCCTAATTGCTGTATATGTTAATTATATTTTTGCTTTAATGCTTATATATTTTGATACAGAGCTTTGTTCACAAAGTCCTAATTTATCATGCCATTTTAATCACATTGCTAGTCAAACTATAGTATAATACACAGAATATAAACTTTATTTGTTCATATTCACCTATCACATCATTCCAATATTAATGAAATCACAATGTTTAGACACAACCTTCAAATATGATATTGTATAATTTGATCAACTTTATAGTCTGAACAAATGAACTTGGTCCTCAAACCTTAGCATAATTCACAATTTAATTATTGTCTATAACTTAATTTCAGTTGTTGTTTTTGTAAGCATAGAGTACCGGGGTATTACACAATGTGTCTGAGGTATACTAGTAACACCAGTTAGGCATGACTTTCTTATGGAAGTTGATATATTGGGTGCAAAGAGCATGTATATGCATATATATATATATATATATATATATATATATATATATATATATATATATATACAGGTAAAAATTGTCATGATTTTTCAGGAACTTCAGGATTTCAGTTTCCAAAAATGGGTTAATTTCTTTATTTTTCCTATGTTAAGTGACAGTTTTTCAGGATTTCAGGATTTTCTAAATGTATAAGTTTTACCCATGTATATATTCATGCATTAAGGTTGAGGACAAGGTTAATTGGCTAGTACTATATGTTTTTGTTATAAATCATGTACAATATTATTGTAGTAGATCTCTGTCTTTCAGACGTCTTGGTGTATATAAACATGTATCTGATATCCGGGCATTGTATGTTCAAAATATACTGTAAGGTCACATATTTTCGCGAGGCAAAATTTTTGCAATTTTGTTATTCTGAAGTTGTTGCTAGGTTAAATGTTTTCTATGTGAATTCTAAACTTTACATTAAAAACTACTTCCTGTATTTTAACATGGATGTTAAAGATCACACGCACATGTTTTTTACACTTTATCAAACTCTCAAATTTTGTGAAAATTGAACCCTCGCAAAAATATCTGATTATACAGAAGTATGGAAACTTGAACTTTCTCTACTGTTTAATAACATTTCTAGAGCTAACCTTTGTTTCTATATGATGAATTGTAAATTGTGATTGTATGGCAGTATTGAAACATTACCTTTCTCGACTGTTTATTGTACTCTAGAATTCGCATTTGTTTTTACACGATGATTGAACTCGTCTTTCTACACGATGATTTGTAAATTGTACAGATCTTTCCATAATTTTACACTTGTTATGGATATTTTTATAATTTTCTGTACATACATATTTTACATGTATATACAACGTACATTCAGTGTTCTGTTGATACAAATTGTACATACTCGGTTGTGACGCTTTATGTTTTACCCACAGGTAACTGTATCATTGATAAAGTAAACAAATCATAAATTTTATGTTAAAAAAAATACTCTATATCAATGATACAGTTACCTGTGGTTTTACCCTGTATTGTTTACATTCTGTGGTTCGTGAAATGTCCGCTTGATCTCCAAGTTTGGTCAATTGGCAGTAAGGATGTTATTGTTCAGCCAGATATCAATACAACATCAACAGGCCTCGATCTACTGAAACATCTCAATTTGAGCTCATTCTCAACTCAAATTTTATCACATATCGTTTCAGATAGTTTCCATGTGAAATTGTATTCTAAAATGGTATAACAAAACAGAAACATTATTCTAAGTAAAATTTCTAGAGCTTGAGTTTCAATATTTATCTCAAGTACAGCATCTGATTTGAGCAAAAACTCAATTTGAGTTGAGATTTCTTCTTGAGATGTTTCCAGAGATCCCAGCCAGAAATATACTGACATCATTTTCACAAGGTCACATGTTTTAAAAAGCTCTTTGTATCAAATTAGTATAATGACATATTCGTTACAAAATTATGCTTGGAAACAACCAGCTTTGTTGTATGGAAACCTGACTTAGGCCAACAATTTAATGAACTCGAGATTACATATTTATATCTCATTTTTTCATACAGTACACATGCAGTGTTGAATATTGGCAGTACTCAGCTCATACCTCATTGAAATCAAAATTATGACTGAATGAAATATCTATGGATATCAAATCTCTTTTTGCAGTTTCATTTTACGAAATATTAATATTGTTTTATTGTGATTTGTTTCGTTGTGCATTGGTGAATGTTTTCAGTCATATGCCTGAATTTCAGGGTTGTGAGAGTACCAAAAAGTCTGTTTTTCTTTATTTTCTCTATATAAATAGTCAATTTTTGAGGATTTCAGGTATTTCCGAATTTCTAACTTTCACCCGTGTACTGTTTGTTAATGTAGATAGTATCACATGTTTAGATAGTATATTGCTCATCATAGGCTCTCTGTTATCTATATACTGGCTTTAAAGCTTCATCCCTGCACACTTCATTAGCCTAGTGCTGTATGCATTTAATGCTGCTTCATCTACAGTAGATCAATGATGTTTCCAACATTTAGTAGGGGAGACATCTTGATTTTGTGCTAGATGGATGAATGTCACAAAGTTTGTCCCCGCTAGTTCTACTTAACCATTGGTCAGATTTCAATGAAACTTCACATGAATACTTGGTACCAAGCCTAGTTGTGCATATTGTCAGGAATTTTCGGTTGAATTATTATTTCTCAGAGTTATGGCCCTTTGTGGGGGGCGATGTTTTTGTGTCAAGAGCCTGTCTAGTTTCTCATATAAATGTTACATTTCTCATCTGGTAGTCTTTAATATTGTCATCTGGTCTTCCATGTTCTCTGTCATATGAATACATTAAATATCATGACTATATTAATTCACAACATTCAAATTACTGTAAAATCATTCTTTTTCGAGAGACTTATTGCCACGATTAATTGACCTCCAAAGTACAGAACTCCGGTTTACACTTCATTTTTTGTAATCCTCCAGTTTATGACCCCCTACATGCATTTTTATCAAAATCCACGAAATTTAATACCCACGAAAATATGTGATTTTACAGTATGGTATGATGTGTAAATGTCTAAGGGGTTTTCTATGTTAGAAAAACTGCCATGATATAATACATACTGTAAGTTATATAGGGTAGCAATACCATGTGACGTATGGCTACAGTTCCAAGTAGGAATTTTATAACATTGGAACACAAATATAGCCATAAGTCTTTTATTTCTTTATCGATTTCTACAAAATATATGCCAAGTTATTTGCTTTCCATGAAATACAGGATCTTTATCAGCAGCTTGATCGTTTTTTAAAGGTACCCTGTGAAACGTGTATTATCCATGGTTTCACCGGGTGTTGGACAAAACAGCACGTCTGCTGAACAGGATATTATATTTCATGAAAAGCAAATAATTTCCCTTTAGTGTGGCGTATATTTCATAGAAATCGATGAAGAAATAAAATACTTATGGCTATATTTGTGTTCCAATGTTTACAAATTTCTACTTGGAACTGTAGCCATGAGGTATTGCTACACTGTTAGATAGAGTTGTATATGTTACACAACTGGGAAGCCTAGCATTGTACTTTGTCTTGGAATATTTTATATTTGTGCTGAAAAATGCATTCCTATTGCATATATGTATATAATCATTTTCTAGCATTTACGAATTCACAAAACATTGTGATTTTTTTATAATAATACATATTGTTATATTTCAAATACTATTTCTACTAATAGAAATGTGGAAAATATATGTGAATAATTTCTGTAATTGCAGGGGTGTCATTTGACTCGGTTTTTGGGGTTTTGATCCTTGAAATTTCCAAAAAGCCACATTTTGAACCTCAAGATTTTGGTTTTAAGGGTAATTTTCTCAGAAAATCATGAGTATTTTGCCTATAAAATTGTATAATTTAGTCAAAAGTATCAAAATGACCCTTCACATTCAGAAGCTAGTGGAACCTCTGTAATTGGTTCTAATTGATTTTTGTGATGCTTTAAGTTGTGAATGTTCTGCTTTACATTCCCGATGTACTGTGTACACATTCCATGTGTTGTTAGAACACCAAACAGTTTCTATATTGTGATTCTAGTAAAATCATATCTAAACAACAGTGGTCTTACAATTCCAGAATAATCCGGAAATCCGGATTCGCTGCACTATAGAAAGAATGAACTTTTCTGCAGAAAATAAAAAATATTGGATGAAAAAAATTAAAGAATTTACAAAGTTAAGGTCATTTAAAATTTCATCAGCTGATGTGAACAATAGAGTGTAGTTTGAACTGAGTTTTGGTTTAAGGTGTGTGCTAATGGAACCCAAGACTAGCGAATAGTTTTCTGGATTGGGCATTATGCCTCAGTAGAACCAGTGACTAAGTTTGGATTGCTAGAACTATAGTATATATTCTGTTTGGTAACAAAAAAAAACATTCTTTACGTTAATGAACCTTGCGTGTTCTGTTTCTATTGGCTGTGATGTTTGTTTGTTAAGTGATTTACCCAAGACAAGCATTATACATGTTTTATGTATGCTCGATGCATTATACATGTTTTATGTATGCTCGATGCATTATACATGTTTTATGTTTGCTCGTTTCATGGCATTCTACATATTTTATGTATGCTTGTTTCATCGCATTATACATGTTTTATGTATGCTCGATTCATCGCATTATACATGTTTTATGTGTGCTCGTTTCATGGCATTCTACATGTTTTATATATGCTCGATTTGTCGTCGTCATTTTTTATTCATTCTGTATAAAAGCTTTGTTTAACAGTTACTGCTTGTATAGTTTGTCTGCTTGGTTTAATAGGCCATAGTTGTTTTATTTTTAGGTTTCTGCAAATTTTTTGAAAACTTCTGTCAGGAGGGGAAAGTGGAAGTATAACAAAGAGGCCCTTTTGGGGGCCTTAGGGGCTCTTACAATCACAAGTGAGCAGTCTAGGGCCTCTGTTACCCTCTTGTGATATTTCCATTCCAACCTTCTGTTTGCACTTTTTTTTTTTCAAAAAATCTGTAAAACCTAAAAATAATTTTTACAAACTATGGCCATAGATACTGGCCTGTTTATTATCCCCCGCCAAAGGCGAAGGGATAATAGTAATAGTATGCGTCTGTCCATCCGTCCGATATTTTGTCCAGGGCATAACTTGAAAACTATTTAAGATATTGATATGAAACTCGATATATGAATAGATGACAACTAGGAAAAGTGCAGTGAAGAAGAACCATAACTCTATATGGTTCTGTTTTGAAATTAACTTCCTTTGATTAAACACTGGTTTACGGCGGGGGATGGCCATGTGAAGGTGGCTCTTGTTGTAGTGTAGATCTGTGGCCTGGTTATACTGTTGTTCTTGTGAAGCAATATTTTCTTATTCATGTAGTTTGAATAATAAAATCTGAAGTCAGACTATTTAAGTGTTGTTGTTTTCTTATGATAATGTAAAAGTTTAAGTACAGTTTGACAGTATTGACCTGAGACTGACAAAGAAAACTTCAGCAAGGTCTTCTAGGGTGTCTTTTTCCGGAATAATCCTGAAATTCAGACTTCACTAGGTAGAATGAATATTTCAGCAGAAAATAAAAGTTATTTGATGAAAAAATTCCAAGTATTGACCAAGTTATAATCATTTGAAATTTAGTACGGTAAGCTGAATTTTAACTTGAGATTAGACTTGAGGTAAATTTCTTACCCTGTCGTCACAGTATAATTTATCAAATAAAAAGCACACTTATACACAAATAGTCCCCAACACACCACAGTAAAATATTTTTTAAGCTTTTCATGTTATACTTTTAAGTATTGCGCAATCACTTTGCTATTATTTCTATTTTTAGATCCTTATATATTTTTAGATACACATTTTATTCTAATTATATCACATACTCTGCAGAGTTCCAAGCATAGACAGATGTTCAGATCTGAAGTCAAATTTTATCACACAGTGTCCTCGTAAAGTTTAGGATGGATGAGAAGATTGTGAGACATTGTTCACAAAAAAACTGATGCAACAAGTTGTAATTTTATAGATAGGTACATGTACAATGAAATTGCAAACAAGTCTTAATATTTCACACATAATTTATTGTTTACTTCTGATACTTCTGTTTCAGATAATTTAGGACCAGTTTCATTTTCAAAATTCTGTTGGAATTTTTTTTCCTTGGTACATAAAAATCCGCAAAAAAAATACAGGGGACACCCGGGTTCGAACCGGGGACCTCTCGATCTGCAGTCGAATGCTCTACCACTGAGCTATATCCCCTTATGGCGATATAGTTTCATTATTCTTATCTTGGTTCTTGCCAAGCAACATGTCACCATATCTTATGACACTGTATCATGTGAATAGACAGCTGTTGTCACACCCAGAGAAATAACTCTGATTTCATGATAAAATGATAGGAAGTGTACTTTACATCACTATTACAATATATTCAATAATACTGTAAAATCCCACTTAAAGACCACCTCAAAATTAAGTGTTATGTCTTATATTCTAATATCGAGATTAAGACCAACTCAATAATGAGACCAGTTTTCAAGGGTCACAGGGGTGGTCTTATTATTGAGTTTTTACTGTACAACTTTTCTCTTACTGTAAACTTATTAATACTTGCGGTGGAATAACTTTTGTTGATTTCGCGACCAAACTAGATAGCGAAATTAAATCCCCTCAAATAATTCACTTAAAAAAACGTTATAAGAGATTTTTCTTTCAATATTTGAAATGCACAAATTCTAGAAACTACTTAAAAATATTTTTACCATAATCTGAAAAATTTGACACCCTCGAAAATTAATTATTTTACTGTATACTTGTACTAATCATTACAATTGACTCGCAACAGTTTCACATGTACTTGTATATATATATATATAGATAATAAAGTGAGATTAACCATATGGGGATATAGCTCAGTGGTAGAGCATTCGACTGCAGATCGAGAGGTCCCCGGTTCGAACCCGGGTGTCCCCTGATTTTTTGCTGGCAATTTCACAAACTTTTATATGCAAAGTCAATAACCTCTTCTGCAATATGACAATTATATAATACTATAAGAAGAACCAGGAGCTTTCGTGGAGAATCAATACAAATAGATATAGTATGTCTATAGTAAAGCGAACTTGACCTGATCCTGACCTTTATGCAAGGTTCCTGCATTGAATGTATAAATTTCTGCGAGCAAATCATGCGATATTGGTCCTTTAGATATGTGTTTGTATTACACCTTGAGCATCTTCGTAATACTCTTCGCTTATGAAAACTTACAACCAGGATTATAAATATAGACATGTATATATATAGATATAACGGCTGTTAAATTACATGTATGCTATTAGAAGGTTGAGAGTTAAGTCCAATTCTCAGCACAATACATGTATAGGAGCACTGTTAGAAGTTCCAGGAATACCCGTAGAGGTATCATACACATATAACATGTCTACATGTATAGGAGCACTGTTAGAAGTACCAGGAACACCAGTAGAGGTATCATACACATATAACATGTCTACATGTATAGGAGCACTGTTAGAAGTACTAGGAACACCCGTAGAGGTACCAGACACATATAACATGTCTTCATGTATTGGAGCACTGTAAGAAGTTCCAGGAACACCCGTAGAGGTACCAGACATAAATATAGTATAACTACAAGTTTAGGAGCACAATCCCAGTCAAAGGGAGACAAATCCTACTCCTTAACTGTAGTCCAAGTCAAAGGGAGACAATTCTGACTCCAGAAATGTAAAAAAAAGTTTGTCCAGTTTTCTATTGTTCTTTTGGTCAAGTTTTCCGTATTTTTTATAGTCTCCCTTTGACAGTTTTGACTGATTTTATGTCAAAGGGAGACAAATCTGAATCTGGAAGTATAAAATAGTTGGTCCAGTTCTCTTTTGTTCAATGGGGATATAGCTCAGTGGTAGAGCATTCGACTGCAGATCGAGAGGTCCCTGGTTCGAACCCGGGTGTCCCCTGATTTTTTATACCGGCAATTTCACGAAAATATTCTTTTTTATATGCATAGATGATAACCACTTCCATAATGATTACAAGTATATGAT